>OZ010748.1:95872589-96345417 GCA_963932245.1 Tachinus rufipes
TTAATTATAAAATAATTAATTTCTAAAAGTAGCAACTGTTAACTAAAGTTGCTATCACTATTTCTTGATTAAAACGAATGCTATAAACCCAAAAAAATTGAAAGAATAAAAAAATATTGAAGCATACCAGAATAAAATCAAAATTTCTCTTCGTATAATATAAAATAATTAATTTCAAGAAATAGCAACTGTTACTAAAAGTTGTTATCACTATTTCTTAACTAAAACAAGTGCTATGAATCTGAATAAAATAACAGGACTAAAAAATAGTAAAGCGTTCCAAAATGAACACAAAATTAATTATAAAATTATTAACTTTCTTAAGTAACAACTGTTAAAGAAATTTCTTGACAAATCAAGTGCCTAGAATCCAATTAAATTAATAGAATTAAAAAAAAATTGAAGCATTCCAGAACAAAATAAAAACTTCTCTTTGTTAATTACTAAATAATTAATTTGAAGTAGTAGCTACCACTATTTCCTAACTAAAGTAAGTAGATTTGGAACAAATCATCAAAAGTACTACTAACACAAGAAGAAGAACGACAAAAAAGAATTACAATTAAATTAAATTGGCAGAACAAGGCCTTGCCTGTTCCACTAACTAAGTTAATCAACAAAACACTTGTTTAGTTTGTGGTTTAAAAGTAAATTTTTCTAATACTTGTGGACTAAAAAAGAATTTAAATTTGGTTCATCAGCATCTTAAACATAGAAAACCCCATATCCTCTTTTGAACTGAAACCAAAGTAGATAATAAAGTTCCTGATAGTTTTAATCTAGTAGATTCCGATTATCATCTTGAACATTCATTTGCTGACATCCACAAACATCAAACATATTCCAGACTACTCTTCCTCTTACTATCAAACCTAAATCTATCATTATTGATGAACATAGTAAAAATGAAAGAATTTTTGATTTTGATACTCATTGTTTATTTTCAAAGGATCCACATATTGCAGCAGAAAATCTCACTAGAATGTCATCAAATAATTCTCCGTTATTAAGCCAAAACAAAAGTACTTGTTTTCAATTCAGGCAAAACTGGCAGTTAATAAAAAACAAAAACATTAGGAAACAAGTCAGTAATCGTTTTGAACAGACTAAACAGGATTATAAGAAAGCTCGTAAACATTGTGACAATCTAATACAATCTGAAAAAGTTAGGATTGATATTTAAAAAAAATGAACTAATTATTTATGTTCTTATTCCTATTTTTAAGTTTTTATCTATCTATCTAATTTATATATAAGTAAAGCAGAAAGTGAGTACATGTATAGATGTAATGTTTAAACTTATTATTCAATTTTGATTTTAAATTTCTATTTATTCATTATAAAATAATGCAGTAATTTATGGTAATACGTGATTTTTATGCCAAAATAATATTTGATTTTAATTCATTGTGGTTTTATTTTATTTTAAATTTTATTATTATATTTTGTGACTAATTAAGCTTATTCAAATTTAGATAATTAAGTTAGTAATAAGATAGTTATATTTTAAATGGTTTGGTTGGTGAAAGAACAAGTAGAGTTACTCAATTACAAAACTTGAACCAAGCCATTTCTCCCAATATGTTTTGTATGTATAGCGGTTAGGGAGAATAAAAATTATTATTATATAAACAAAGCTAATCGAATTTCCCAGTTTTCTATAAACAACAAAATTTCTTTAAAACAATAAATTCATTGCAAGATAGTACAAAATCTCCAATACCTCCTCTTCAAAATAATCAAAACAATCTAGTTACTAAACCAAAAGAAAAAGCAGATATTTTTGCAAACCAATTTGCATCTTACTCTACTATTATAAATCCTCCTATTGCTGTACCTACAATGCCAGCTAGTAGTAATATAATTTAAAAAAATTGTCAAAACAAAAATAAATACCAAAAAGACATCAGGTATAGATGAAATTCCACCTATTACTCTTAAACCATTTGCAAATAAATTAGCTCGCATTTTGACTAAAATATTTGCGTTATCATACAAAAAAAAAACATTCCCAAATTGTTGGAAAATTGAAAATGTGTAACCTATACCTAAAAAGGGAGAAAAGTCTAATTCTTCAAATTATAGACCAATTGCATTATTGTCCAATCCGTCAAAAATTTTTGAAAAATATAATAATTTTCACATTCTCAAGTTCTTAGAACAAAATAACTTAATCTCAGATACTCAATATGATCATAAGTCCGTAAATCTTATCAATAGTTTTCTTGACAATAGGAAAACCCCTTGAAACACAGACTTTTTGAAAGATATAAAATTCTATTTAAAATTTGGAAAATATTTTTAAATACTTTTTAAAAAATGTTGAGTTTGATTTAGAATTATATCAGCAGAAGCCACAATTTTCAAAATACATAGTTTAAATTTAAAAAAATAAATATTGCCAAGAGATTTAAAAACAAAACTTCCATTCACAATCATTAAAAAAATTCAAAATATATTAACTTTGAAAAATAAAAGCATGGAAAAAAGTATATATAAATAAAAACAAAATATAAAATTATTCATCAACACATTTTAATTGACACTTAAAACTACATTTTGAAACACAAAATAAATCAATATTATTAGAGAAACTATTTGCAATTCTACACATTCTACCAATTGGATTATTAAATCCATAATTGGTAGAATGTATAGATTCTCTAAATAATGGAGACTGTCTGGTTAGGCGATTATTGTTGGGGACTTGAAATGGAAGAGTTACTAGAAGCTCTTGGCAATCAATCTCGGACATCATTAGTCCACGTAAAAATTATAAATCGGAATTTTCAGCGGCGGAAGATTATATTGCAATGCAATGAGGTTAAAATCGTAATTTTCGGATAAAATGCCTAATTTGTACAATAATAAACAAAAAAATTTGTTTTGAATACGTTCTATATTGCATATATGAACGCCGTAGAATGGACACCAAACTGACGGAGCTTACTCTAAATGAGAACGTACTAAAGTGCAATAAAGTAATTTGAGTGTGCTAGGAGATAGGTTAGTAGACATTCTGTAAACAAATCCTAACATTTTCATAGCACGGTTGCACATATAGTTTATATGCTCAACAAAAGTTAGTTTTGAATCAAAAATTACGCTCAAATCTTTTATTTGAGTAACATGTTCCAAAACATTATTATCGATAGTATAGTCAAACGATACTTTACTTAAAGTTCTGTTGAAGCTTATCGAAAAACATTTATTTGCGTTAAACAACAAGTTATTAATAAGACACGATGAATGAACAGAATCTAAATCATTTTGCAAACTAATGCAGTCCTCAATAGATGATATTCTTTTATAAATTTTAAGATCGTCAGCAAATAAAAGATAAGACAAAGAATTAATAGTATAAACAAGATCATTAATAAAGAGTAAAAACAGAATTGGTCCACAATGAGATCTTTGAGGAACCCCAGAAGAAACAACAATTTGTTGTGATAAAAAGTTATTAATTTTCACACACTGTGTACGATTTTCCAAAAAGCTCGACAACCACGCAACAACAGATTCATGAAAACGCAAAGCCCAAAGCTTAGCAATCAAAATACTATGATTAACGCAATCAAAAGCCTTTGAAAAATCTGTGTAAATAGAATCTACTTGAACTCTTGATTGAAAGGCATTCAAAAGATCATTTTCGTAACAAAGAAGATTTGTAAGAGTAGAACGACCCTCGCAAAACCCATGTTGCTGTTCCACTAAAATGCTTTTGCACATCCATTGTATTTGACCAGTTACAATTTGATCAAACAACTTAGGAATAACAGACTGGATGCATATACCTCTATAATTAGTAATATCCTCCTTAGCTCCAGATTTATGTAAAGGCATAATGTAGCTTTGTTTCCAAACTAAAGGAAACTTGGCTTCATTAAGAGAAGCTTCAAAAAGTAAGTGCAATGGCATAGAAATTGAATAAATACATTGTTTTAACAGCATAGATGGAACACCGTCCGGTCCAGTGCTAAAGTTACATTTAAGGTTCTCAATTCCTTTAAATACATCCAACAAACTAATTGTAAATGCTTGAAGTAATACGTTTTTCTTAAAGTCAAACAAAGGAGTTTGATGAGTTTGTGTATTGTAAACAGAGGAAAAGAATTCAGCAAAACTATTAACATAGTCATCTCCATTAGTGCAAGTTTTTTGTTTATAATACATTGTGGCTGGAAAATCATTAGTTTTTCTAGAGTCGCTAACAAATTTCCAAAAGTGTTTAGGGTTGCTTTGAATGTTGAATGTTGTGAGTTTGATTTAGAATTATGTCAATAGAACTTACAATTTTCAAAATACAGTAAAGTCCGGTTATAACAAACTCGAAAAATGTAACAAAACCAGTTCGTTATAAACGGTAATAAAGTACGTTATACACAAGAGTTCGTTATAAGCAGGTTCGTTATAACTGGACTTTACTGTACATGGTTCAAATTATGAGAAAATAATGTCAAGAAATCTAAAAAAACAATTAAATGACATAAGATTCTATTTACAATTATAAAAATATTTTTAAATAACTTTTTAAAAATGTTAAAGTCAACAAAAGTCTCAATTTTCAAAATAAATGGTTTACATTTTCACATAAATTGTTAATACTTTAGTTTAATATTTATTATTATAATTGTGTTAATTAAAGCCAAAATTTTTAAAATATATATATATGTACAGTAAAGTCCGGTTATAATGAACTCAAAAAATGTAAAAAATATCGTAATTTGTTTTATATATTTATTATTCTATGTTAAAAGTAACGTAAGAATCGTTTTTACAAAAAAAAAACGGTGTGTTGACAATGTATGAAGACCTACAATTTGAAAAAAATGTTTGAGCGTTTAAAGACAATTTTCACATTACAATCAAATGGATAAAAATACGGTTACCAATGAGTTATTATTTCAAAATAGTTATTTATCATTAAAAGAAGTAATTTAACTAGTAAAAAATATCGCAATTTGGGAAATAACGGACACCCTAATAAGGGTATACAATGTAAACAAAACACAATACTTCCAAAAAAATACTGCACAAATTTATAAATCAGGGAACCCTAGAAAATAAACCCCAAAAAGTATCTTATAACAAGAAAATTATGCCAATTTTAGATATATTTTGGTTTGTTTTATCCGAAAGTTTGTTATAAGCGAGTTCGTAATAACCTGACTTTACTGTATATTGATAATACTTAATTTAAATTTTTTTAAATATTTATTATTATAATTGCGTTAATTAAAGCCAAAATTTTCAAATTATATAGTTCAAATTCTCATATAATCTCAACAATAAATGTGAAAAATAATTGAATAATTTAGATTCGACAATGTTTAATGTTTTTGTAAATGTTTGTCCAGAATTAAATCAATTTTCTAATTACACGATTTAAATTTGCACAAAATTTAACCCATAAAATATTGTGAAAAATAATTAATGCACAAATTCTGTATATAATAATAAGAAAAAACATATGTAAGCAAATTATGTAAGGTCAATATACTATAAACACAATATTTAAAAAATGACATAAATGGGAAGGTTATTTTCCTATAAAATTGCAAATTAATATTTATTAATCAAGGTCAATAGGTTTAAACACATAAATAAAACAAGAATTAATTAATAAAATTTATTTGGCCCTAATAAAATACTTTAAATCAATTTAATTACCTTAATATAATCCATCGATGCTTAATCCAATCCATTAATCCTTCGCACTGAACGTCAGAAGCACAAAAACACTATCAATTTACTGCACAACACATCACGCACGGGCGACCGAAAACACTCTACTGATCCCGTGATGCGCGCTCACCATTTATATAGCCTCGGCTTCTCCCACTCATTGACCGTTGCTATTTTGAATAATTACAATTTCTACAAATTGCATTTTTGTTAAGAAAATGGCATTTTAGAGACATCTCATTTATAAGATCCATACAGAAAAATCCCAGCTTTCGTATGGTGTAAACCAGAATTGGCTACGACATCGCATTCACCCCCTAAGCAACCCTTAAACTTTAAAGGCAATAAAAAAATAGTAAACATTTTTTTTAAATTATGAAATTGATACAGGGCAATTCTATAATTATTCTTAACAAGATTTCAGTTAAATAATTGCAATTGATTAAGTTTTAATTAAATTATGGACATTAATTATTATTGCAGCCTTATCAAATCATCAAATGATCTGAAAATATATCAAATCAACATTATTTAATCCCCTGATTACGATTCTGCAAGTTGCAAAGCTCTAAATTATGTAGTTTGGCCAATTCGGCTACTTCAATATTATTTAACCTCAATAATTCATTAAGAAAATATTCAATGAAAACGTTTACATCGAGAAAAACCAATATGATATTCGTGTTGGCGCACTCAAACATGTTATGTTAGCATACATTTTAAGCCCCAAAACGATTACGTAATGATTCTGTTATGTTAATGTAGACGTTCCGAATTGAGCACTTCTGGGGCTCCTAGAAAGTTGAATTTTTGTTTGTGTACATTTTAAAATACCTCAATCAATTTAGCATAAGCAGCAAAAGATTTAGAAGTTTGCATGATATGATACAAATTACACAACCTAAAAATACACATTTCTGAAACCCCAATTTGGAGACTTTTAAATCATTAGCTATTTATACCAAATTGATTGGGGTAATTTGAAACATACATAAAACAAAATTCGGCTCTCTAGGAATTCCAGAAACCCCCAATTCGAGACATGTAGATTAACATAATCAAATCATCACGTAATCATTTTGAGGCTTAAAATGTATGCTCACATAATATATTCAAGTCCCCCAACACGAATATAATACTAGTTTTACATTACAATTTCCGATTTTCTCAATTCGGCTACATCAACATTAGCTAACCTCAATAATTGTTTAAGAAAATATTTAATAATAAAGCCAAAATCATGTCAAAGCAGTATCATATTCATGTTGTAGGACTTAAATATGTTATGTTAGTATACATTTTAAGCCTCAAAATGATTACGTGATGATTTGATTATGTTAATCTACATGTCTCGAATTGGGGGTTTCTGGAGCTTGTAGAGAGCCGAATTTTGTTTTATGTATGTTTCAAATTACCCCAATTAATTTAGTATAAATAGCTAATGATTTAAAAGTATCCAAATTGGGTTTTCAGAAATGTTTATTTTTAGGTTGTGTAATTTGTACCATATCATGCAAATTTTTAAACTCTTTGCTGCTTATGCTAAATTAATTGGGGTATTTTAAAATGTAC
Organism: Tachinus rufipes; assembly: GCA_963932245.1. Lineage (NCBI taxonomy): Eukaryota > Metazoa > Arthropoda > Insecta > Coleoptera > Staphylinidae > Tachinus > Tachinus rufipes. Next base: position 95,879,847 of record OZ010748.1, read on the forward strand.
ACAAACAAAAATTCAACTTTCTAGGAGCTCCAGACGTGCTCAATTTGGAACGTGTACATTATCAAAACCGAATCATTACATAATCGTTTTGGGGCTTAAAATGTATGCCAACATAACATGTTTAAGTGCGCCAACACGAATATCATATTGGTTTTTCTGGATTTAGACGTTTTCATTGAATATTTTCTTAATTAATTATTGAGGTTAAATAATATTGAAGTAGCCGAATTGACCAAATTACGTAATTTAGAGCTTTGCAACTTGCAGAATCGTAATCAGGGGATTAAATACTGTTGATTTGATATATTTTCAGATCATTTGATGATTTGATAGGGTTGCTATAATAATTGCATTTAATGGTTGTCCATAATTTAATTAATACTTAATCAATTGCAATTATTCAACTGAGATCTTGTTAAGGATAATTATAGAATTGCCCTGTATCAATTTTATAATTAAAAAAAAAAGTTTACTATTTGTTTATTGTCTTTAAAGTTTAAGGGTTGCTTAGGGGATGAACGCGACATTGTAGCCAATTCTGGTTTAGACCATGCAAAAGTTGAGAAAGAAACAATGCTAACAAAGTTCCACTTAAGATGTTCAACTATCAACGGTTAAGGAGATTGTAATTCATCTTAAAGACAGGTCTGCACCAGGCAGTGATGGTATTCCTAACAAGGCTTTAAAATTCCGTACGCTCAATTTGACATAACCTCAATTACTTTGTTCTCATCTGTTTTGTCTAAAAATTAGAATGTAAAATAAACTAAGCTATACATTAAAAAATTGTACAAACTATATACTCTAAAGTCTACAAACTATATATTTTATAGTCTATATACTATATAGTCTACATACTATAAAAAATAATATAAAATATTTAAAGGAGAGGTAGTACAAACCACAACAAACAAAAATGTTTTAATAAACATGGATTGTCATAGCAACGGTTTTGGACACAGATCATACAATAGATTTTTTATTCGTGCGTCCATTTAGTGCTGTGTTTGATACAATTTGGGTAAAATTTTTGCAACAAATTTTAATTAAATTAAATTTTTTTTTTGTACTAAAACAGATTTACGTTTGGAAATTTGGTTAAAGAAGCGGATGATGTTAATGATCTTGCTGCTAATACAGTTACGGTGCTTTTCTTCACTCATTGCATTACAAAATTGATTTATTTCGCAATTAGATCAAACATGTTTTATAGGTGAGTTCAAAAAATTTTTTGAAAGCAAATTTTTTATTTTTTATTTTAGAACATTGTGTATATGGAATCAAGCCAATAGTCATCCTCTCTTTGTTGAATCCAATAATCGATATCATTCATTGGCATTGACAAAGATGCAAAGAGTTTTGATGATAGTTCTAGACGGTACCATCTTCAGCGCCATCTGTAAGCAATTAATTTTTTTTTAATTTTTTGTATTAATTTTTTTAATTGATTATAGGTTGGACTACTTTAACCTTTGTTGGTGATAGCACTCATACTAGAAAGGATCCCAACAATGAGAATGAAACTATTACTGAAGATATTCCAAGATTGCTGATTAAATCATGGTATCCATGGAACGCAATGTCTGGAATGGCGTATATTGTATCATTGGTGTATCAGGTAAGAGATCTTAAATTGTTACTTAGCCAGCAATTCAGTAATTTATCATATTTTTGGTAAAAAAATCACTTTCAATCGCAAAGAAGCTAAGAATTAATGCAATGAAAAATTGTCTCTAAGCACTACAATTTACCGAACGTGTATTTTATATTTGCACCTAGTATCTTGCATATCTTGAGGCAAATTGATCAAAGTTTCCACTATTATTAACCATTTCAATTGTGCAATGCAATTGATTGGAAAATTGTCTTTGAACATCATAATTTTCCGAACGTGTACTTTATATTTTCACCATATTATCTTGTATATCTTAAAGCTAATTGATCAAAATTTCAACCAATTTCTACAAATAATAACAAAGGTATATCAAAATCAATATTTAAGATTTTAAGTAATTAATTGGAAAATTGTCTCTAAGCACCTCAATTTTCCGAATATGTACTTTATACTTTTAGCATATTATTTTGCATATCTTGAGACTAATTGAACAAAATTTTAACTAGTTTTTACAATTATTAACAAAGATATGTCACTTTTAATCGTTAAAAAGTAATTATGATTTTGAACAATTGATTGGAAAATTGTCTCTAGGCACCACAATTTTCCGAACGTGTACTTTATATTTACATTATATTATTTTGCATATCTTGAGGCAAATTAAACAAAATTTCAACCAGTTTCTACAACTAATAACAAAGATATGTTACTTTTAATCTCTGAAAAGTAATTAAGATTTTATGTAATTGATTGGAAATTTGTCTCTAAGCACCACAACTTTCCGAACTTGTACTTTATATTTTTACTATATTTTGTTGCATATCTTGGGGCAAATTGAACAAAATTTCAACCAGTTTCTAAAATTAATAACAAAGATATGTCACTTATAGTTAGAAATAATTAAGAATTAATGCAATTGATTGGAAAATTGTCTCTAAGCACCACAATTTTCCGAACATGTACCTTAAATTTTTATCATATTATCTTGCATATCTTGAGGCAAATTGATTAAAATTTCAATCTGTTTCTACAATTATTAACAAAAATATGTTACTTTTAATCGTTAAGAGTAATTAGGATTTTATGTAATTGATTGGAAAATTGACTCTCAAGCACCACAATTTTCTAATCATATAATTTATATTTTCACCTTATTATCTTGCATATTTTGAGTCAAATTTATCAAAATTTTAACCGGTTATTAACAAAGTTATGTCACTTTCAATCGCTAAGAAGTAATTGAGTTTTTATGTAATTTATTAGAAAATTGTTTCTAAACACCACAATTTTCCGAACGTGTACTTTATATTTTTACCATATTATTTTGCATATATTGAGGTTAATTGAACAAAATTTCAACCAGTTTCTGCAATTAATAACAAATATATGTTACTTTTAATCGTTAAGAAGTAATTAAGGTTTTATGTAATTGATTAGAAAATTGTTTTTAAGCACCACAACTTTCCGAACATGTACTTTATATTTTCACCATATAATTTTGCATATCTTGAGGTAAATTGATCAAAATTTCAATTTGTTTCTACAATTATTAACAAAAATATGTCACTTTTAATCGTTAAGAGTAATTAGGATTTTATGTAATTGATTGGAAAATTGTTTCTAAGCACCACAATTTTCCGATCATGTACATTATATTTTCACCATATTATCTTGCATATTTTGAGGCAAATTAATCAAAATTTTAACCAGTTTCTGCAATTAATAACCAAGATATGTAATTTTGAATCGTTAAAAGATAACTAACAAATAATGTATTTGATTGGAAAATTATCTCTAAGCACCACAATTTTCCAAACATGTACTTTATATTTACACCATAATATCTTGCATATCTTGAGGCAAATTGTTCAAAATTTCATCCAGTTTCTAGAATTAATAACAAAGATACGTCACTTTCAATCGTTAAGAAGTAATTAAGAATTAATGTAGTTGATTGGAAAATTGTCTCTAAGCATCATAACTTTCCGAACATGTACTTTATATTTTTACCATATAATCTTGCATATCTTGAAGCACATTTGTTAAAATTTCAACCAATTTCAACCACAATTAACAAAGATATGTCACTTTGAATCAAGAAGCAGAGAAAATTTTGACAATTGTCAAACAACTTTGACAATTGACATATGAACAACTATAAACTGACATAATAAATTTGACAAATGACATATTACAATTTGACATAGAAGTATCAAACAAATTTGACAATTAACCACAAACTTTTGACAATTGACATAAAAAATAAAATAAATTTGACATAATTATTTTCTAGATCTACTACGTCCTCTTCAGTATGCTGCACTCCAACCTAATGGACGTTTTCTTCTGCTCATGGTTGATATTTGCATGCGAACAACTGCAACATTTAAAAGGAATCATGAAACCATTGATGGAACTCTCCGCAACATTAGACACATACGTACCTAAAAGTGCAGACTTGTTTCGAGCTTCAAGTGCCAACTCTCAAGATAACTTGATTGAAAACGGTAAGTAACAATCAAAACAATCTAACCTTCATCAATATAAATACCAAAACAATTTCAGATTATAATAACATGAAGAATGAAGGTTTGGATCTAAAATAAATATAAATATTTTACATTTTTTTTAAATACCCTGTATATTACATAAATAGTAATAAATTAACTAAAATGTTATATTTTATCTTTACTTTGCGTGCTATGTAATTAATAAATTTGCTTAAAAAAGACAAATCTAATTGAAATCTGTCCGCCCCTGCAAATTAATATTTTAACTAATTACAACCTTCATATATCGTCTCTAGACAGCTTAATTGCATCGCAAAATGTAATTAATATTTTTCCCTTTGCTAAAAACCTCAATTGAATATTCAAACTCAACCAAAATGTTGATGCGTTACAATATCATCACCCTCTACTTCATGGCGATGTATACGCTACCAAAAAATTCCCACATCCTCCTAAAAATCCTGCTATATTTCTGGAGATTTATATGTGCCCTAGGATTGGGCTCGCTTGCAATTCTATGCTTAACCGACGTTGCTTTAAAAGAAGATTACAATTTTGTTGATGTTTCAGCCAACATATTAAACGCAGGTTTGTAGCTGTAACATTAGAAAAATTAACATACAAATTTTGCAGGAATTTTTACAGGTGCTTTGATAAGAATACTTTACTACTACGCGTATGATTACAAAGTTGAAAAAATTGTAGTAGGCATGAATCAAATTTTTAGATACAAATCCTCAACCGGATTACAAGAAAAAGATACCGAAAACTCGCTACGTTTTGTCAAAATTTTTATTGGATTCTGGACTACCATTGTTTTCTTCACTGGAGAATTCACAGCTTTGTTACCGTTAGCTTTTTTGCATAAAATTGGAAGGTAATAAATTAGTTTGCTCATTAAATAGTTAATTCAATTAAATTTTTAGAACAATTGCGATTCCTGCTTGGTATCCTTACGATTGGCACCAAACTAATTATTATATTTTAACCATATTCACCCAAGCTTTAACTCAAGCCTTCATGGGATTTGCTTACGGTAATCCTGATATGTTTTACGTTTGTTGTTTGCATCAAACTGCGACCCAATTTAAGCTATTAGGTAATTGCAATTAATATTCCTGCATTCAATAATTCAATTCAATTTTAGCTTGGGAATTCAAGAATATATTATATACAGCTTTATTGAAATGCGATGTTGATCCTGAAAGTGTAGTTGCATTCAGCAAGACTTTTAATAATGATTTTGTTAATGAAAAGCAGGATTATTTTCAAGTTGGTTTTAAGGAGATGAGTGTTGTTAAAGATTATCAGGATGTTATGGATGTTTTGAGCAGTCGTAGATATCAAGAAGTGCTTGAAAAATGTTTTGAGGAGAGTATTGAGAGGCATCAATTGTTGCTGAATTTTTGTGAATTGATTGATGATTTTTTTTCTCCCATATTGCTACCCTGTATTGGTTTTGGGTTATTTTATATCATCTTTATTTCCTTTACATTGATTATAACAGTAAGTGAAGTCACCTAACTTATTTCAATTCTCAAATTTTGCACGAATTTTTGGTTAATTTTTGATTAACTTAAGAAGGAGTATAATATCCTAAGTGGCGCAGTCGGTAAGATAACAATAATATGGCCAAATAAAGCTTAAATAACAGAGCAACAATTTAATTAATATACATCGTTGCCAAACTTACAGTTTTAAATTAGTTGAATCATAAAAAAAAAATTAATTGAAAAAAAAAAAATTCCTTAATAAATAAGTTTTTCAAAAATTGTTTTAAATAAACATTGTTGCCTCATAATATGCCAATAATTTAGTTTATATGCATTGTTGCCAAATTTGCATTTCCAAATTAGTTATGGCAGAAAATTAAAAAAAAAAAAATTTTGATTGAAAATAACATTTTCTTCAATAAATAAACGTTTTTCGGAAAATTGTTTTAAATAAACATTGTTGCCTCATAATAGGCTAATAATTTAGTTTATATGCATTGTTGCCAAATTTACAGTTATAAACTAGTTATGCCAGAAAATAAAAAAATAAATATTTTGATTGAAAATAACATTTTCTTCAATAAATAAACGTTTTTCGGAAAATTGTTTTAAATAAACATTGTCGCCTCATAATATGCCAATTATTTAGTTTATATGCATTGTTGCCAAATTTACAGTTTTAAACTAGTTATGCCAGAAAATAAAAAAATAAATATTTTGATTGAAAATAACATTTTCCTCAATAAATAAACGTTTTTCGGAAAATTGTTTTAAATAAACATTGTTGCCACATAATAGGCTAATAATTTAGTTTATATGCATTGTTGCCAAATTTACAGTTTTAAACTAGTTATGCCAGAAAATTAAAAAAAAAATATTTTGATTGAAAATAACATTTTCTTCAATAAATAAACGTTTTTCGGAAAATTGTTTTAAATAAACATTGTTGCCACATAATAGGCTAATAATTTAGTTTATATGCATTGTTGCCAAATTTACAGTTTTAAACTAGTTATGCCAGAAAATAAAAAAATTAATATTTTGATTGAAAATAACATTTTCTTCAATAAATAAACGTTTTTCGGAAAATTGTTTTAAATAAACATTGTTGCCTCATAATAGGCTAATAATTTAGTTTATATGCACTGTTGCCAAATTTACAGTTTTAAATTAGTTGGAGCAAAAAAATTTTGATTGGAAATAAACATTTTCTTCAACAAATAACAGTTTCCCGGAAAATTATTTTAAATAAACATTATTGCCACATAATATAGCAAAAATTTAATTTATATGCATTGTTGCCATATTTAACTAGTTATAGCATATATTTTATATTTTTAAGACAAACAGTTCAGCATTCATGGGATTGGTAGAATATCTAGTAACTGCAGTATTCCAAGTTTTTTTGGTTTGCATTTTTGGAGCATTTTTAACCAATGAGGTACCTAATTAACTCCTGCCTTACATTCAGATTCTATTAACAAATCTCATTACAGGCTGATCAAGTTTCTGATGCTCTGTACGCTTCACCATGGTATCTATGCAACAACAAATTCCTCACAACCTTTAAAATCGTCCACTACAGAGCTTGCAAACCAATAGTTATAAAAGCAGGCAATTATTTCTCAGTTGGAACCGATTTGTTCATTTCTGTAAACAATAATACCTTTCACATTGCGACATTTATTAAATTGTTTCTTTGCAGATTTGCAAGACATCAGCTTCATATTTTGCAGTTCTCCGTCAAGTCACCGAGCTACAGGAAGAATAAATTAAAATTATGTAGTAATAGGATTAAATAAATATTAGAATAAACAAAAATATATTTTAACTTAATTCGTAATGCAGGAGTCCTGCAAGTAGACTTTGAAAACCTGCGTTGTAATCTATGGTGACTTCATTATATAAATATTCTTCACGGACATCATTGTAATGATCGTTTTGGCCTGGTCCGCTTACTAAAGCGCCGTAGAGTATTTGGGGGTTTGGTTTGGGCGATTTGTAGTCGTCCCAATTGCACGGTGCCGGTATATCCTTGCAGGAACTGGAATTATAATATAGGCAACTACGTTGGCAGTTAAATGGGTTGCATATGTTTACCTGGCTGAGTGGTGAGGTTGTTTCGGGTAATTGTTTCCGTATCCGACTAAATAACTAATTCCTGTAGAGCCTAAAATGTATTTCACTTGTTGTTTGGCGAAATTTAAAAAATCCATATTGAAGTCTTCTAAGTCAGCAGCCTGCAGAAAAGTAATTTGATTAAAATCAAAACTAAATTGATTTAAATTTGTTTCAGCAGGATTCTAATTTGTAGCAGGATTTGATTTTAGTTTGTATCAGCATTTTGGGTTGTAGCAGGATTCTGTTTTCAGCAGGAATTTGTTAAAAATTGTAAACTTAGCATTAATATAAGCAAAATTTTATGATTTTTGTCAATAAATTTAAGGTTATGTAAAATTGAGCGTACCAAATTTAATCAAATTTACACAGTTAGTACTCCTATTTATGAAGAGTATTAATTAAAAATTGCATCAAATTCCAATAAAGCGTTTAAAAGTTATGATTTTTTTAAAAATTTATTAATAGTTTTAAATGAATTACATCAAATCAAATAGTTTGAGGTTATGTCAAATTGGTCGTATTAAGTATAATCAAATTTACACAATTGGTACTCCTAATTATGCAAAGTATTGGTACCAAATTGTATTAATTTCCAATAAAAGGCTTTCAAGTTATGATTTTCTTATAAAATCCTTAGAAGCGTTGATTGAATAATGTCAAGTTAAAAAGTTTGTGGTTACGCCAAATTGGTCGTATAAATTTTGATCAAATTTACACTGTTGATACTTCTTAATATGAAGCGTATTTGTACCAATTTGCATTAATTTCCAATAAAGCGTTTGCAAATTATGATTTTTTTAAATCCCATGAAAGCTTTGATAGAGCTACGTCAAGTAAAATAGTTTGAGGTTATGCCAAATTGGGCGTATGGATTTTAAACAAATTTACACGGTTGGTACTCCTAATTATGAAGATTATTAATACCAAATTGCATTAAATTCCAATAAAGTTTTTTCAAGTTATGATTTTTTCTTAACTCTTTAGAAGCTTTGGTTGAGCTACGTCAAGTAAAATAGGTTAAGGTTATGTTAAATTGTGCGTATAGATTTTGATCAAACTTACACAGTTGGTACTCCTTAATATGAAGCGTATTTGTACCAATTTGTATTAATATCCAATAAAGCGTTAATAAGTTATGGTATTTTTCTAACCCCCTTAGAAGCTTTGATTTAGTTACGTCAAATTAAATAGTTTAAGGTTATGCCAAATTGGTCGTCTAGATTTTGATCAAATTTACACAGTTGATACTCCTAAATATGAAGCGTATTGATACCAATTTGTATTAATTTCTAATGAAGTGTTTGCAAGTTATAATTTTTCTTAAATCACTTAGAAGCTTTGATTGAATAATGTCAAGCCAAATAGTTTAAGGTTATAAAAAACTGAGCGTATAGATTTTGATCAAATTTACACAGTTGATACTTCTTAATATGAAACGTATTGGTACCAACTTGCATTAATTTACAATGAAGCGTTTGCAAATTATGATTATTTTAAATCCCATGAAAGCTTTGATAGAGCTACGTCAAGTAAAATAGTTTGAGATTATGTCAAATTGGACGTATGAATTTTGATCAAATTTACACAGTTGATACTGTTCAATATGAAGCGTATTGATACCAATTTGCATTAATTTCTAATGAAGTGTTTGCAAGTTTTAATTTTTCTTAAATCCCTTAGAAGCTTTGATTAAATAATGTCAAGCCAAATAGTTTAAGGTTATAGAAAACTGGGCGTATAGATTTTGATCAAACTTATACAGTTGGTACTCCTGAATATAAAGCGTATTGGTACTTATTTGCATTGATTTCCAATAAAGCGTTAATAAGTTATGGTATTTTTCTAACCCCCTTAAAAGCTTTGATTTAGTTACATCAAGTCAAATAGTTTGAGGTTATGCCAGACTGGGCGTATGAATTTTGATCAAATTTACACAGTTGGTACTCCTGAATATGAATCGTATTAGTACTTATTTGCATTAATTTCTAATGAAGCGTTTTTAAGTTATGGTATTTTTCTAACCCCCTTAGAAGCTTTGATTTAGTTACATCAAGTCAAATAGTTTGAGGTTATGCCAAATTGGGCGTATAAATTTTGATCAAATTTACACAGTCAATAATTCTAATTATAAAGAGTATTCGTACCAATTTGCATTCATTTCCAATAAAGCGTTTTTAAGTTATGGTATTTTTATAAACTCCTTAGAAGCTTTGATTGAGTTACGTCAAGTCAAACAGTTTGAGATTATGACAAACTGGGCGCATAAATTTTGATAAAATTTACACAATTGATACTACTTAATATGAAGTGTATTGGCACCAATTTGTATTAATTTCCAATGAAGCGTTTTTAAGTTATGAATTTTTTCTAAACCTCCAAGAAGCTTTATATAAAATATGTCAAGTTAAACAGTTTAAGGTTATACAAAATTGGGGGTATGAATTTTGATCAAATTTACACAGTTGATTCTTTTTAATATAAAGCGTATTGGTACCAATTTGCATTCAATTTCAATAAAGCGTTTTCAAGTTATGATTTTTTTCAAAACCCCTTAGAAGCTTTTATTGAAAACGCCACGTCAAACAGTTTGAGGTTAAGCCAAATTAAGCGTATGGATTTGAATTAATTTTACACAATTATTACTGATATTGTTGAGCTATATTGACACCAAATTGCATCAATTTCCAATAAAGCGTTTGAGACTTATGATTTTTTAATAAACGTCCAAGAGATTTGATTAAAAATGATTAAGTTGAATAGTTTAAAGTTATAAAAAATTGAGCGTATAGAAGTCAATTTATTTTACACAATTGTTACTTATGATATTGATGTACATTAGTACCAAATTACATAAATTTCCAATGAAGCGTTTATGACTTATGATTGTTTTAATAAACTTAAAATAAATTGATTACAATTGATTGAGTTGAATAGTTTGAGATTATAAAAAATTGAGCGTATAGAAATCAAGTAATTTTACACAGTTGGTACTTATGATATTAATGTACATTAGTACCAAATCACATAAATTTCCAATAAAGCGTTTATGACTTATGATTGTTTTGATAAACTTAAAAAAAAATTGATTACAATTGATCAAGTTGAATAGTTTGAGATTATAAAAAATTGAGCGTGTAGAAGTCAATTAATTTGACACAGTTGGTATTTATGATATTGATGTACATTAGTACCAAATCACATAAATTTCCAATGAAGCGTTCATGACTTATAATTGTTTTGATAAACTTCCAAAAGATTCGATTAAAATTGATCAAGTTGAATAGTTTGAGATTATAAAAAATTGAGCGTGTAGAAGTCAATTAATTTTACACAATTGGTACTTATGATATTGATGTACATTAGTACCAAATCACATCAATTTCTAATGAAGCGTTTATGACTTATGATTGTTTTGATAAACTTAAAAAAAATTAATTACAATTGATCAAGTTGAATAGTTTGAGATAATAAGAAATTGAGCGTGTAGAAGTCAATTAATTTTACACAGTTGGTATTTATGATAATGATGTACATTGGTACCAAATCACATCAATTTCTAATGAAGCGTTTATGACTTATGATTGTTTTGATAAACTTAAAAAAAAATTGATTACAAATGATCAAGTTGAATAGTTTGAGATTATAAAAAACTGAGCGTATAGAAGTCAATTAATTTTACACAGTTGGTACTTATGATATTGATGTACATTAGTACCAAATCACATAAATTTCCAATGAAGCGTTTATGACTTATGATTGTTTTGATAAACTTAAAAAAAAATGATTACAATTGATTAAGTTGAATAGTTTGAGATTATAAAAAATTGAGCGTACAGAAGTCAATTAATTTTACACAGTTGGTACTTATGATATTGATGTACATTAGTACCAAATTACATAAATTTCCAATAAAGCGTTTATGACTTATAATTTTTTTGATAAACTTCTAAAGGATTTGATTAAAATTGTTCAAGTTAAATAGTTTAAGATTATAAACAATTGAGCGTATAGAAATCAATTAATTTTACACAGTTGGTACTTATAATATTAAAGTACATTAGTAGTAAATCTCATAAATATTCAATAAAGCGTTCATGACTTATGATTGTTTTGATAAACTTAAAAAAAAAATGATTACAATTGATCAAGTTGAATAGTTTGAGATTATAAAAAATTGAGCGTATAGAAGTCAATTAATTTTACACAGTTGGTACTCATGATATTGATGTACAATAGTACCAAATCACATAAATTTCCAATAAAGCGTTTACGACTTATGATTGTTTTGATAAACTTGAAAAAAATTGATTTCAATTGATCAAGTTGAATAGTTTAAGATTATAAAAAATTGAGCGTATAGAAATCAATTAATTTTACACAGTTGGTACTTAAGATGTTGAGGTATAGTAGTACCAAATTGCATCAAATTTCAATAATTAATTTAAAAGTTATAACTTTTTTAATTATCCCCTAAGAGGTTTCACTAAGTTAATTTAAGGTTGCGCAAAATTAGACGTATGAATTTTGATTAATTTTACATAGTTGGTACTAAAGATGTTGATGTATATTAGTTCCAAATTACACAAAATTTCAATAAGTAATTTAGAAGTTATAACTTTTTTCATTATCCCTAAAAGGTTTTGCTAAATTAGACCAAATCAATTAATTTAAGGTTAAGCAAAACTGGGCGTATGGATTTTGATAAATTTTACACAGTTGGTACTAATGATGTTGAAGTATATTAGTACCAAATTTCACCAAATTTCAATAAGTCATTTAGAAGTTATAACTTTTTTAAATATCCCCAAAAAGTTTTGATAAGTTAGATCAAGTTAATTAATTCAAAGTTAAGCAAAATTGGGCTTATTAATTTTGATTAATTTTACACAGTTGGTACTAATGATGTTGAAGTATATTAGTACCAAACTGCATCAAATTCCAATAAGTCATTTAGAAGTTACAATTGTTTTTCAAAACTTAATTACCTGCAAACAAATGAAAGCTATATTAGCAGCATGTGCCAACGTTCCAAATTTGTTGATGTAAACCAAACCTTTGGGCGTCCTAATTTGATCATTCAATGAATATGTACAAAACTCCTTCACACTATCCAAATACTCAGCAGCTCTAAACTCATGAGCTAAAAGTACCTGCACTCCAGCTGTCTTAGAATTATAAAAAAATGATTTGGGCCTTATCATCAAATCATGTTTACGAAACAAATCTTGTGCTAATTTACCAAACTTTGTAATTCTAGTAGCCTTGTATAACCATATAGCAGCCCAAGCCAACTCATCTCCAAATTGTTCATTGCTACAATTAAAAAAAATTAATAATGAATTAAAATAATTAAATTAAATTACTCATGATAATGTTTGCTTCCAGGATAGGTATCCAAATATAATCCCGGATTATCATACCCGAAATCAAATAATTGCAAACTATGATTACGCAATATTTGCGCATAACTTTGATTAATTTTTTGGAAGACTATACTAGCAGCCGCTAAAGCAGCAGCAGCTTCACCAGCAATATCAGCGCCTGCAAATTAAAATAAATAAAATTTAATTTTATAAACTAATTCTATAATTACCCGGTTTATTCTTATCAATTTTATAAGCAGGTCTCGTCATGTTGAGCTCTTCAGGTCGTCCCCAAAATTTATGATCGATTGGAAAAGCACCAACTTGGGCGTAGAATTGATTAGGAGCTACATGACATTTAATTAGGTAATCGGTGCCCCATTTGATTGCTTCTAGAGTTGAATCATATTGACTTATTTTTCTATAAGCTTCGTCGTAAGTAAGCAGACCCCATGATAGCATTGTTATGGTGTATGCTATTGTGAGGCCGAATTTAACAAAATCTGCAGCTAAAATTAGTTTGTTTAGTTTGAATTGTTGATTTAGAATTGCCAGATTTGTAAATATTATAATTATAGATATTTTTTAAGTTGTCAACTGTCACAATTTTATTTTAGGTTATATGTGTGACGTAATTTAACTGTCAATCGAGAAGTGACAGATTAGGAATCAGTAAATTGTTTGAGGTTAAGTACACTTTAAAACATTAATCGCAAAGCGACAGATTAAATCTATTTTTTTTTAGGTTATGTTAGTGCTACGTAAATCAAATGTCAATCGCAAAGCAACAGATTAGGAATCAATAATTTTTTTGAGGTTATGTGTTCTTTGAAATCCTATAACAGATTAAATATATTTTTGTAAGTTATGTGTGTGCAACATAAGCCAAATGTCAATCGCAAAGAGACTAATTAGAAATCAATAAATTGTTTTAGGTTATGTGTACTTTGAAACTTGAATCGCAAAGCGACAGATTTGAAATATTTTTTTTTAGGTTAAGTGAGTGACATGTAAATTAACTGTCAATCGCGAAGCGGCAGATTATAAACTATTTTCCTTATTTAAGTTTGTTTTGTGACTTAAAGTGAACAATTGACAATAGTGAAGCGATAGATTATAAAATATTTTACTTATTTGAGCTTCTGACGTCACATTAATCGCGAAACGATAGATTACAAGTGTCAACAATGTTTTGTTGTTTGCATGCCGTGACGCATCAGTCAATTGCGAAGCGACGGATTAAATATTTATTAACAAATATTCTTCACCGGATTTTTTTATTGATACATTTCAAAAATCTGGCAAGCCTAAACATTGTGATAATTTACCATCATAGTAACCGCCAGTCAAATCTTCTCCTTTATCACCCTTATCATTGAGGGCAGAATCCCCTCTCCAATGTATCTTATTAGTTGCTGGAAGTTTTCCCGAGCGTTGTGCTTCATAAAAAAGCAACGATAACTTCAAAGCCTCCTTATAATTATAGACATTTTGAGCCGGGTATGATATTGAGGGTTGAATCAGCAAGAGGACCATACAGTAAACCAACATCTGTTAAAAAATTAATTAATAATAATTCCAGCAATCGATCGACCTCTTATTGTCCGTGAAATAATTAATGTCTGAATCGATTTCAGTTTCAAATATTACGCGATTGGAATAATATGTTTGTTTTCGATTAATTAACACTACAACTCACCTTGGTTAGCTAACAAGACATCTTTGCACTCAATTATAAACTAACTGAGAGATCACGCGCACTTTATAAAAATTGAAATATTATTGTAAAATCTGCGAATGCAGCAGGCGAAAAATTTCGAATCGTGCGTTTTCGGATTGGGTACTAGCGGCGAATCGTGCGGCGGTACCTGATTCGCATTGCGACACGGCCGACGTGACCATTGTTAAAGGTTACGTGAAAAAAATACGCTTTTTCTTCTACGAGATTATGCTCTCCTGTTGCTCGGAGCTATGTTTTTTTTCTAGGTCAAGATTTTTTTTTTCTCTCTTAAACGTTGTGCAATCGCGATGATGCGGTTTTAGAATTAAAATGAGAGAGATTTTAATAATGAATGCGCGACCTTGAAATTTAATGAAATTTTGCGCGATCGGCAGGAATTTACTTAATGGGTTTTTACTGTTTGCTAACGTATGCAACTCTTTTCACGCTTTTTTTTATTATTGGTGGAACGTGCGAGGTGATGCGTTAATGCAAATATTTTATGTTGGGAGAGTGATTCAGTGAATTTTTCATTCCAATCGGTGAAGCTGGAATGTTCAAACAGATTTGAAAGTTATTGGAATATAGAAAAATACTTCTGAGATGACATAAATTTTATAAAATGTTCTCAGATACCAAATAACTACTCTACAAAATTTATCAAAATCCATTGGACCAATTCTACATAACCTCAATTTAATGAATTTGGCCTAACTCATTCAAAATTAAGAAAAGATTGATTTAAAACTCATAACTCAAAAACGTTACATTAGAAATTGATGCAAATTGGTACCAATGTAGTCCTGAACTATAGGTAACTACTCTACAAAATTTATCAAAATCCAGTAGACCAATTCTACATAACCTCAATTTAATCAACTTGGCCTAACTCATTCAAAAGTAATAAGAGATTGATTAAAAATTTATTATTCAAAAACGTTACATTGGAAATTGATGCAATTCAGTACCAATGTAGTCCTATACTATAGGTAACTACTCTACAAAATTTATTAAAATCCGTTCGACCAATTCTACATAATCTCTTTGTAATCAGCTTGGTCAAATTCATTTAAAATTTTTAAAAATTGATTAAAATTTTTTAACTCAAAAACGTTACATTAGAAATTGATGCAAATTAGTACCAATGGAGTACTGTATTATAGGTAACTCCTCTACAAAATTTATCTAAATCCATTTGACCAATTCTACTAAACCTCAATTTAATAAGTTTAGAATAACTCATTCAAAAGTTAGAAAAGATCTATTAAATATTCATAACTCAAAATCGTTACATTAGAAATTGATACAAATTGGTACCAATATAGTCCTATACTATAGATAACTTCTCTACAAAATTGATCAAAATCCATTCGATCAATTTTACATAACCTCAATTTAATCAACTTGGCCTAACTGACTCAAAAGTTAGAAAAGATTGATTATAAATTCATAACTCAAAAACGTTACATTAGAAATTGATGCAAATTGGTACCAATGTAGTCCTATACTAAAGGTAACTACTCTACAAAATGTATCAAAATCCATTTGACCAATTCTACATAACTTCAATTTAATCAACTTGGCCTAACTCTCTGAAAAATAAGAAAAGATTGATTATAAATTTATAACTCAAAAACGTTACATTAGAAATTGATGCAAATTGGTATCAATGTAGTCCTATACTATAGGTAACTACTCTACAAAATTTATCAAAATTCATTCAACCAATTCTACATAACCTCAATTTTATCAACGTGACCTAACTCATCAAAAGTAAGAAAAGATTGATTAAAAACTCATAACTCAAAAACGTTACATTAAAAATTGATGCAAATTAGTACCAATGTAGTCCTATACTATATGTAACTACTCTACAAAATTTATTAAAATCTATTCGACCAATTCTACATAACCTCAATTTAATCAACTTGACCTAACTCTCTTAAAAATAAGAAAAGATTGATTATAAATTTATAACTCAAAAACGTTGCATTAGAAATTGATGCAATTTGGCACCAATGTAGTCCTATACTATAGGTAACTACTCTACATGACTAGGCCCAAATCATTTTTTTATAATTCTAAGGCAGCTGGAGTACAGGTACTTTTAGCTCATGAGTTTAGAGCTGCTGAGTATTTGGATAGTGTGAAGGAGTTTTGTACGTATTCGTTGAATGATCAAATTAGGACGCCCAAAGGTTTGGTTTACATCAACGAATTTGGAACGTTGGCACATGCTGCTAATATAGCTTTCATTTGTTTGCAGGTAATTAAGTTTTGAAAAACAATTAAACCTTCTAAATGACTTATTGGAATTTGATGCAGTTTGGTACTAATATACTTTAACATCATTAGTACCAACTGTTTAAAATTCATCAAAATTTATAAGCTCAATTTTGCTTAACCTATTAATTAACTTGATGTAACTTATCAAAACATTTTGGGGATAATTAAAAAAGTTATAACTTCTAAATGACGTATTGAAATTTGGTGAAGTTTGGTACTAATATACTTTAACATCATTAGTACCAACTGTGTAAAATTAATCAAAATTCATACGCCCAATTTTGCTTAATCTTGAATTAATTGACTTGATGTAACTTAGCAAAACTTCTTGGGGGATAACTAAAAAAAATATAACTTCTAAATGACTTATTGGAATTTGATGCAGTTTGGTACTAGTATACCTCAACATCTTAAATACCAACAGTGTAAAACTCATCAAAATCCATACGCCCAATTTCGCTTAACCTTGAATTAATTGACTTGATCTAACTTATTGAAACCTCTTAGGGGATAATTAAAAAAGTTATAACTTCTAAATTAATTATTGAAATTTGATGCAATTTGGAACTAATATACCTCAACATCTTGGTAAATTTAATAAATTTCTATACGTTCAATTTTTTATAACCTCAATCTATTCAACTTGATCAATTTTAATCGAATCTTTTGGAAGTTTATCAAAACAATTATAAGTCATAAACGCTTCATTAGAAATTGATGTGATTTGGTATTAATGTACATCAATATCATAAATACCAACTGTGTAAAATTAATTGACTTCCAGACGCTCAATTTTTTATAACTTCAAACTATTTAACTTGATCAATTTTAATCAAATCCTTTAGAAGTTTATCAAACAAATTATAAGTCATAAACACTTCATTGGAAATTTGTGTAATTTGGTACTAATGTACATCAATATCATAAGTACCAACTTTGTAAAATTAATTGATTTCTATACGCTCAATTTTTTATAACTTCAAACTATTCAACTTGAACAATTTTAATCAAATCTTTTGGACGTTTATTAAAAAATTATAAGTCTCAAACGCTTTATTGGAAATTGATACAATTTGGTGTCAATATAGCTCAACATGTGTAAAATTAATTAAAATCCATACGCTCAATTTGGCATAATCTCAAACTGTTTGACGTGGCGTTTTCAATAAAAGCATCTAAGGGGTTTCGAAAAAAATCATAACTTGAAAACGCTTTATTGAAATTTAATGCAAATTGGTACCAATCCTCTTCATATTAAGAAGTATCAACTGTGTAAATTTGATCAAAATTCATACCCCCAATTTTGCATAACCTCAAACTGTTCAACTTGACTTATTTTATATAAAGCTTTTTGGAGGTTTAGAAAAAATTTATAACTTAAAAACGCTTTATTGGAAATTAATACAAATTGGTGTCAATACGCTTCATATTAAGTAGTATCAATTGTGTAAATTTTATCAAAATTTATGCGCCCAGTTTGATATAATCTCAAACTGTTTGACTTGACGTAACTCAATCAAAGCTTTTAAGGAGTTTATAAAAATACTATAACTTAAAAACGCTTTATTGGAAATGAATGCAAATTGGTACCAATACTCTTTATAATTAGAATTATTAACTGTGTAAATTTGATCAAAATCTATACGCCTAACTTGGCATAACCTTAAACTATTTGACTTCATGTAACTAAATCAAAGCTTCTAAGGGGGTTAGAAAAATACCATAACTTAAAAACGCTTCATTGGAAATTAATGCAAATAAGTACTAATACGCTTCATATTCAGGAGTACCAACTGTATAAATTTGATCAAAATCTATACGCCCAATTTTTTATAACCTTAAACTATTTGGCTTGACATTATTTAATCAAAGCTTCGAAGGGATTTAAGAAAAATTATAACTTGCAAACACTTCATTAGAAATTAATACAAATTGGTATCAATACGTTTCATATTGAGGAGTATCAACTGTGTAAATTTGATTAAAATTCATACGCCCAATTTGGCATAACCTCAAACTGTTTGACTTGACGTAACTAAATCAAAGCTTCTAAGGGGTTTAGAAAAAATCTTAACTTAAAAACGCTTCTTTGGAAATTAATGCAAATTGGTATCAATACGCTTCATATTGAGGAGTTTCAACTGTGTAAATTTGATCAAAATTCATACGCTCAATTTGACATAACCTCAAACTATTTGACTTGATGTAACTAAACCAAAGCTTCTAAGGGGTTAGAAAAATACCATAACTTAAAAACGCTTTATTGGAAACTAATGCAAATATGTACCAATACGCTTCATATTCAGGAGTACCAACTGTACAAATTTGATCAAAATCTATACGCCCAGTTTTTCATAACCTTAAACTATTTGGCTTGACATTATTTAATCAAAGCTTCTAAGTGATTTAAGAAAAATTATAATTTGCAAACACTTTATTAGAAATTAATACAAATTGGTATCAATACGTTTCATATTTAGGAGTATCAACTGTGTAAATTTGATCAAAATTCATATGCCCAATTTGGCATAACCTCAAACTGTTTGACTTGACGTAACTAAATCAAAGCTTCTAAGGGGTTTAGAAAAAAATCATAACTTAAAAACGCTTCATTGGAAATTAATACAAATTGGTATCAATACGCTTCATACTGAGGAGTATCAACTGTGTAAATTTGATCAAAATTCATACGCTCAATTTGGCATAACCTCAAACTATTTGACTTGATGTAACTAAATCAAAGCTTCTAAGGGGTAAGAAAAATACCATAACTTAAAAACGCTTTATTGGAAATTAATGCAAATATGTACCAATACGCTTCATATTCAGAAGTACCAACTGTATAAGTTTGATCAAAATCTATACGCCCAGTTTTTCATAACCTTAAACTATTTAGCTTGACATTATTCAATCAAAGCTTCGAAGGGATTTAAGAAAAATTATAACTTGCAAACGCTTCATTAGAAATCAATGCAAATTGGTATCAATACGCTTCATATTGAGGAGTATAAACTGTGTAAATTTGATCAAAATTCATACGCCCAATTTGGCATAACCTCAAACTGTTTGACTTGACGTAACGAAATCAAAGCTTCTAAGGGGTTTAGAAAAAAATCATAACTTGAAAAAGCTTTATTGGATATTTATACAAATTGGTACCAATACGCTTCATATTAAAGAGTACCAATTGGGTAAGTTTGATCAAAACTTAGCCTAGCTCATTCAAAAGTAAAATAAGATTGATTCAATATTCATAACTCAAAAACGTTACATTAGAAATTGATGCAAATTGGTACCAATGTAGTCCTATACTATAGGTAACTACTCTACAAAATTGATCAAAATCCATTCGACCAATTTTACATAACTTCAATTTAATCAATTTAGCCTAACTTATTTAAAAATAAGAAAAGATTGATTAAAAATGTATAACTCAAAAACGTTACATTAGAAATTGATGCAAATTGGTACCAATGTAGTCTTATACTATAGGTAACTAGACTACAAAATTTATCAAAATTCATTCGAGCAATTTTACATAACCTCAATTTAATCAATGAGGCTTAACTCATTCAAAAGTAAGAAAAGATTGATTCAAAACTCATAACTCAAAAACGTTACATTAGAAATTATTGTAATTTGGTACTAACGTAGTCCTATACTATAGGTAACTACTATACAAAATTTATCAAAATCCATTCAATCAATTCTACATAACTTCAATTTAATCAACTTGGCCTAACTCATTCAAAAATAAGAAAAGATTGATTCAAAACTCATAACTCAAAAACGTTACATTAGAATTTGATGCAAATGGGTACAAATGTAATCCTATACTAAAGGTAACTACTCTACAAAATTCATTAAAATCCATTCGACCAATTCTACATAACCTCAATTTAATCAACTTGGCCTAACCAATTCAAAAAATTGATCAAAAACTCATACCTCAAAAAACCTTGCATTAGAAATTGATGCAGGTTGGTACCAATTAACCAAGTTTTGCCCAAATACTGTCGAAATATATTAAATAAATTCAAAATTAAATTTTGAAAAAAAAAATTTTTTTTTGTAAATTTTGGAAAAAAGGAATAAATTTTGGGTTCATCATCAACAATTATTAAATGTATTTTGTTTATTTGAGACAACAATAAGTAAAAAACGAGTGTGCGTTTTTGAGCAAAAAAAATCTAAGCTTTTAAACAATAAAAAAAAGGAAAAACAAAACAATTAATATAAAGCACTAAATGAGGATGAGTGATGAATTAACTAACTCCAATAGTGAGATTAAATTAATCAATAGATAACTGCCTGAAGCTTCCATCTAAACCAAACAAATCATCATAATTGGTTGGTTTACCAGGACGCTTGGATTCATCAGCTTTGATATTTTCTTGTTCAGTAAACCAAGCGGTATTTTCTTCCAATTTCTTAATCCAAGCCTCTGAAAATTAAAAAAAAATTAAAACCAAAATTTAAAAATTAACCAATTAATTACCGTGGAATTCCTGCATTTTTCCAGCTGTACCACCATACTCCTCAGGAAGCATATCTTTAGGAACCATTTTATGTAAAGATTCAAAATCGCTGTGAACATGAATACGATTTCTAATCTTCTCTGAAAGGAATGGTTTAACCCAAGCGATGATTGTATCAATGATTGGTGAAATGTTAACAACATGTACTTCCTTCAATTTAACCGGATAGGCTTCTTGTACGATGACTAGGAATTTCTTAACAATAGCTGGAGTAATTTTGGAAAAATGTGTTGGAGTCACAACGCTAGCATCAAGGATATAAACATCACCAGCAACTCCTGTTTCTTCAGCTGCTAAACGCACATCACCAATCATAAGTACTATTTTCATAGCATCATGAATGCTTGGAGCTGTTACTGATTTATCCAAACCACGCATGGCGATAACACGCATGCCTTTTGGTGTTAGACCTGGTAGTGGTGGAATGTTAACGATTTTCATGATGTCTTGTAATTCGGGACGGGTTATATCCCTATTGGTGAATAAATCAGGGCAAGCGGTACGCATGGTGAAATACATATCGAGTTTCTTCTTGCATTTTTCTAAAGAAAATTTGCATCCTCTGAGGAAGGTCATCATGCGTTGTTCATCTAAAAAATAATTGATTAATAAATTAATTTTTTGTTTGTGATTTGAAGTTACCCCAAGAATCGGGGAGATGTGGTTGCTTGGCTAACCATTCCTTCATGTGAGCGAGATCCGCATCTCTGGTACTAACATCCTCATTCAATTCTTTCCTGATGATTACTTGCATATCAGCATCTGGTTGAACTAAAGCCATCTTGAATCTGAAATTAATTGATTGTTAAAATTTTGTTGCAGGAACATAAATTTTATTGGTACTACTAAGCAAAAATTTTTGAAATCAATTTGAAGCTGAATCAATTTTGCTGCAAATCTAAGAATTAAATTTAGTTCCAATTAGCAGATAACATAAAATTGTATGGTACTATTGATCAAAAACTTTTGAAACCAATTTGAAGATTATGGGCAAAGTTAAATCAATTTTGCTGCAAATCTATAGATCAAATTGAGACCTAATGTGCAGAAAAAGTTAAAAAACTAAATAATTCTTCTTAAACATAAATTGGATCAACATAATACCTATTAGTACTACTAACCAGGAATATTTCAATCCAATTTGAAGTCAATAAAGTAAGTTTAATCAATTTTGTTGCTAATTTGAATATCAAATTGGGTTCCAAATAGTAGCAAAAGTTGCAAAATTGAATAATCTTTTCAAAACATTAATTTAAAAAAATTAAAACCCATTGTGACTACTGACCAACAACATTTGAAGCCAATTTGAAGCCAATAAACCATTGTAAACCAATTTTGCTGGAAAGCTATGCATCAAATTGGGTTCCAACTAACAGAAAAAGTTGCAAAATTAAATATTCTTTCACAAACATCAATTGTTCCAAACTGAAAACCATTATTACTGCGCACCAGAAACGTTTAAAGCAAATTTGAAGCTAATAAATCAAGTTAAACTAATTTTGCTGCAAATTTATGCTTTAAATTAGGTTCCAATTAGCAGAAAATGTTACAGAATCAAATAATCCTTCCTAAACATCAAATGCTTCAACTTTAAATACAATATTACTGCGACTAAGAGTCGTTTGAAGCAAATTTCCCAAATTTTGATAATTTGGTTTGAAATTAAATATCAGAAATTGTTAAAAATTGCAGGAATTGTGCAAAACTAATTCAAGTTAGCTTTAAATTAATCAAACAAAAATTGTAATCAATGACCAGAGCTGATTGAAGCATAATTTGAAGCCAATGAACAAATTTGCAGGAGTCCCAATGATCCTAAAATGTTGTAACTACCAAAAAATGTAACAAATCTTATAAAGTTTTTAATTATTTATTAAAAAGTATAAAAAAATTTAAGAAAGCAAACAAAAATTAATTTTAAAACAAAATTTTGCAGTTTTTCGACAAATTTTGATAATTTGGTTTAAAACTGAGTATCAGAAACTGTTAAAAATTGCAGAAAATATGCCACATTTATTAAGGCTTTATTTGTTGGCTTTAAATTAATCAAATAAATATTGTAATTCATAACCAAAGCTGATTAAAGCATAATTTAAAGCCAGTGAACAAACTTAGAGAAGTCCTGCTTTGGAATAGGCTTTCCAAAATGTTGTAACTAACAGAAACTGCAACAAATTTTATAAAATTTCCAAGTTTTTACTAAAAACTTTACAAAAATTTGAGTAAGAAATAAATAAATTGATTTTAAATCAAAATTTTGCAATTTTAGCCAAATTTTGATAATTTGGTTTGAAACTAAGTATCAGAAATTGTTGAAAATTGCAGAAAATATGCTTAACTAATTCAGGCTTCTTATGTTAGGTTTAAATTAATCAAACAAAAATTGTAATCAATGACCAGAGCTGATTGAAGCATAATTTGAAGCCAATGAACAAATTTGATGGAGTCCCAACGATCCCAAAATGTTGTAACTACCAAAAAATGTAACAAATTTTATAAAGTTTTTAATTATTTATTAAAAAGTATAAAAAAATTTAAGAAAACAAAAAAAACTAGTTTTAAAACAAATTTTGCAGTTTTTGGGCTAATTTTGATGATTTGGTTTGGAATTGAGTATCAAAAACTGTTGAAAATTGCAGAAATTATACTACACTTATCAAAGCTTTATTTTTTGGCTTTAAACTAATCAAAAAAATATTGTAATCCATGACCAGAGCTGATTGAAGCATAACTTGAGGCCAATAAAGAAACTCAAAAAAGTCCTGCTTGGAAATAAATAATTCATAACTTATAAACCAGTCATTAAATACTTTTACAAACTTGAACTAAAGTACTCTATTACAATGAGTACCAACTGTGTAAAAATAACCAAAATTGATACGCCCAATTTTATATAACCTTAAACTGTTTAGACAAGACTTACTCAGATTCAGTAACTAGATGACAAGTTAAATATTAATAACTTCTAAACTAATCATTGGATATTCTTGCAAATTGGTACCAATTTACTTTATTATATAGAGTACCAACTGTGTAAAAATTGCTAAAATCGGTACGCCCAATTTTATATAATTTTAATCTGTTTAGACTTGATTTACTTTGTTCCAGTAACTAGATGACAAGTTAAAGCTGAATAACTTTCAAATTAATCATTGAATATTCTTATAAATTGGTACCAATGTACTTTATTATACAAAGTACCAACTGTGTAAAAATATACAAAATTGACACGTCCAATTTTATATAATTTAAAACTGTTTAGACCTGGGTTACTATGTTCCAATAACTAGATGACAAGTTAAAACCTAATAACTTCTAAACTAATCATTGGATATTCTTGCAAATTGGTACCAATTTACTTTATTATATAAAGTACCAACTGTGTAAAAATTGCTAAAATCGGTACGCCCAATTTTATATAATTTTAATCTGTTTAGACCTGATTTACTTTGTTCCAGTAACTAGATGACAAGTTAAAGCCAAATAACTTCCAAATTAGTCATTGAATAT
This sequence comes from Tachinus rufipes, assembly GCA_963932245.1. Taxonomy (NCBI): domain Eukaryota; kingdom Metazoa; phylum Arthropoda; class Insecta; order Coleoptera; family Staphylinidae; genus Tachinus; species Tachinus rufipes. The sequence goes on from OZ010748.1 coordinate 95,905,003, forward strand.
TCTTATAAATTGGTACCAATGTACTTTATTATATAAAGTACCAACTGTGTAAAAATATACAAAATTGACACGTCTAATTTTATATAATCTTAAACTATTTAGACAAGCCTTACTCAGATTCAGGAACTAGATGACAAGTTAAATATTAATAACTTCTAAACTAATCATTGGATATTTTTGCAAATTGGTACCAATTTATTTTATTATATAAAGTACCAACTGCGTAAAAATTGCTAGAATTGTCACGCCCAATTTTTTATAATTTTAATCTGTTTAGACTTGACTTACTTTGTTCCAGTAACTAGATAACAAGTTAAAGCCAAATAACTTCCAAATTAGTCATTGAATATTTTTGCAAATTGGTACCAATGTACTTTATTATATAAAGTACCAACTGTGTAAAAATAATCAAAATTGACACGTCTAATTTTATATAATCTTAAACTATTTAGACAAGCCTTACTCAGATTCAGGAACTAGATGACAAGTTAAATATTAATAACTTTTAAACTAACCATTGGATATTCTTGCAAATTGGTACCAATTTACTTTATTATATAGAGTACCAACTGTGTAAAAATTGCTAAAATCGGTACGCCCAATTTTATATAATTTTAATCTGTTTAGACCTGATTTACTTTGTTCCAGTAACTAGATGACAAGTTAAAGCCAAATAACTTCCAAATTAGTCATTGAATATTCTTGCAAATTGGTACCAATGTACTATATTATATAAAGTACCAACTGTGTAAAAATAATCAAAATTGACACGTTTAATTTTATATAACTTCAAACTGTTAGGCAAAGCATACTCAGATTCAGGAACTAAATGACAAGTTAAATATTAATAACTTCTAAACTAATCATTGGATATTCTTGGAAGTTGATAGCAATGTACTTTATTATATAAAGTACCAACTGTGTAAAAATTGCTAAAATTGTCACGCCCAATTTTATATAATTTTAATCAGTTTAGACCTGACTTACTTTGTTCTAGAAACTAAATGTCAAGTTAAAGCCAAATAACTTCCAAATTAGTCATTGAATATTCTTGCAAATTGGTACCAATGTACTTTATTATATAAAGTACCAATTGTGTAAAAATAATCAAAATTGACACGTCTAATTTTATATAATCTCAAACTATTTAGACAAGTCTTACTCAGATTCAGGAACTAGATGACAAGTTAAATATTAATAACTTCTAAACTAATCATTGGATATTCTTGCAAATTGGTACCAATATACATTATTATATAAAGTACCAACTATGTAAAAATTGGTAAAATTGACACGCCCAATTTTATATAATCTTAAACTATTTAGACAAGCATTACTCACATTCAGTAACTAGATGACAAGTTAAATATTAATAACTTCTAAACTAATCATTGGACATTCTTGCAAATTGGTAGCAATGTACTTTATTATATAGAGTACCAACTGTAAAAAAATAATCAAAATCGACACACTTAATTTTACATAACCTCAAATTATTTGCAAAATTTTGCATTTTTTTAATAAATTAAGCTCTCAAAATTGAAAATGTTTAATTAAATTATGCTTTGAAACTAAGTGTCAGAAAACAATTAAAAATATTTAATTAAATTTATTAATTAATTCAACATTCAAAGTCAATGAACAAATTAAAAAAAAACTGCTAATTACGAATTACTGAAGCAAACAGGAATCGCACATAATTGCTTCTAATTAGTTTTAACCATTAATATGTATTAAATTGTTTTCCGTTTATTATAATAATTTTTACGACAAAAGTAAATGCAATTAATCAAATCAACCGGTTTCACTTCATGTAAAAACAAATGACGAGCAAGGTCGAACGTAATGGTCCCTATATACGAGCGTCACTCTATTATCAATAATTCATCAAATAATTGCGATCCGCAATCATTTATTTAAACTCAGTCAGCGGCATAATTATATTAATTATTTCAATAATCAGCAGGATTTATAATAGTAACATTGAACGTGAAAATTTTAGCTGCGTTAACATATTTTTTACCATAGTGAAAGCAAATGTTTCCAAATTTTATGGAGAAAGTAGGCTTTGAATTAAATTGTCATTAAGAACGCATTATGATGTATCCATCATCATTCTTATGAAAATTATAAAGGAAAATTATTCGATTAAATAATTAATGTAAGCAAGCAGCCAGCCAGCAGGAAATAATTTCACTTTCACTTAAATTTTAGTCTTGAGCAATTGTTATATTTTAGAAAGCTTGAAGCACAAAACAAATGATTTAAAAAAAAAAATAAGCGCACTTACTTGATTTTATGATAATTCCTGCACTTTTTAATTAATTAATTGATTGAAACAATTAAATTAAACTCAAAACAAAACACGATTGAAGAAAACGAACACACTGACGACCACTACGATCTCCTCAGGTCTTATACTATCTTTTACGGTTTAGTAACTTTACTTACAACCAATGATTGTTGACTCAATGCTTGCATTGACCAATAGGATTCCGGTCACGTGTTACCTGACTTTCTCCACGAGACGCTCTTGATTTTCATCATCATCATCATCAAACACAACATATTTTGTTTTAATTTTTTATTATTATACGAAGAATTTTTTTGTTATATTTCGGTGCCCGCAGCAACGGCCACATTCCTCCGGTGCTTAGTCAGTGCGATTTTTTTATTTCATACTTGCATAACGACCGAACACGTCTTGAAAACAAAACAATAACATGACATTCAAATAATGTCGCACAAATTATAAACAATCAAGTAAGCACTATTGCTACTATTATTTATATTAAGTCTTAATCTGTTTGTATTCAGTCAAACAATGTTTTAATGCCGCTAAGTTCAATTGTTTTCAATGTTTTTTAAAGTAATAATTTCTAATCACGCATTATTTGCACTTTGATGCACTTAAATGCACTTAGATTTACTAATATGTACTTAAAAAACAAGTAAAATTGATCACTTTGCACTTATTAGCACTTAACACTTAATACTTAGCACTTAATACTTACCACTTAGCACTTAACACTTAACATTTGACAGTTGTATACTATTTTACAACAATTATCGGCCAATTATTACTTTAAACTGGCACTTAATGTCAATTAGATATCACTTAATAGCACTTAGCAAGCAATTAGTTTTTGTATGTTATATATTAACATCTAACATTGCTTATGTAGCACTTAGTAACACTTAGACACCACTTAGCCGCACTTGACCACTTGTAAAATAAATTAAGTGACACTTAACTATCACTTAATGACATTTAAGTAGCACTTAAGTTAGGTTAAGTTGCTCTATTTACAATTTTTTTTTTAAATTGTAATTTTTTTTTGGTGTTAACTAGAAATTATTCAAATTTAAAAAAAAAAAATGTTCACTACAGAACAACTGAATTCTCAAATTTTCAAAATCTTTAATAACTCTTTTGGTGCTAATTAGAAATTGGTAAAATTTTCTAAAAATGTTGCTCAACTACCCAACAATTAAAATCTAAAATTTGGTTAAATTATTTGAAGCCAAAACAAGATGGCAACTTATTAAACATCAATTTTTGACAAAATTTATTGCAAAATTTGTAATAACTCTTTTGGTGTTGATTAGAAATTGGTAAAATTTTCCAAAAATATTGTTCAACTACCCAATAATTAAAATCTAAAATTTGGTTAAATTATTTTAAGCCAAAACAAGATGGCGACTTAATAACCATCATTTTTTGACCAATTTTGTTGCAAAGTCTTATATAACTCCTTTGGTGTTGATAGGAAATTAGTAAAATTGTCCAAAAATGTTGCTCAACTACCCAACAACTAAAATCTAAAATTTGGTTAAATTATTTTAAGCCAAAACAAAATGGCAACTTAATAAACATCAATTTTTGACCAAATTTGTAGCAAAATTTGTAATAATTCTTTTGGTGTTGATTAGAAATTGGTAAAATTTTCCAAAAATGTTGTTCAACTATTCAACAATTAGAACCTAAAATTTTGTAAAATTATTTCAAGCCAAAACAAGATGGCGACTTAATAACCATCAATTTTAGACCAAATTTGATGCAAAATTTGTAATAACTCCTTTGGTGTTGATTAGAAATTAGTAAAATTTTCCAAAAATGTTGCTCAACTACCCAACAATTAAAATCTAGAATTTGGTTAAAATTTTTTAAGTCAAAACAAGATGGCGTCTTAATAAACATCAATTTTTAATCAAATTTGTTGCAAAATTTGTAATAACTCCTTTGGTGTTGATTAGAAATTGGTAAAATTTTCCAAAAATGTTGTTCAACTACCCAACAATTAAAATCTAAAGTTTGGTTAAATTATTTTAAGCCAAAACAAGATAGCAACTTAATAACCATCAATTTTTGACCAAATTTGTTGCAAAATTTGTAATAACTCCTTTGGTGTTGATTAGAAATTGGTAAAATTTTCCAAAAATGTTGCTCAAGTATCCAACAATTAGAACCTAAAATTTTGTAAAATTATTTTAAGCCAAAACAAGATGACAACTTAATAACCATCAATTTTTGATCAAATTTGTAGCAAAATCTGTAATAACTCATTTGGTGTTAATTAGAAATTGGTAAAATTTTCCAAAAATGTTGCTTAACTACCCAATAATTAAAATCTAAAATTTGGTTCAATTATTTCAAGCCAAAACAAAATGGCGACTTAATAACCATCAATTTTTGATCAAATTTGTTGCAAAATCTGTAATAACTCATTTGGTGTTAATTAAAAATTGGTAAAATTTTCCAAAAATGTTGCTCAACTATCCAACAATTAAAGTCTAAAATTTGGTTAAATTATTTTAAGCCAAAACAAGATGGCAACTTAATAACTAACAATATTTGACCAAATTTGTTGCAAAATTTGTAATAACTCCTTTGGTGTTGATTGAAAATTAGTAAAATTGTCCAAAAATGTTGCTCAACTACCCAACAATTAAAATCTAAAATTTTGTGAAATTTTTTAAAACCAAAACAAGATGGCAACTTAATAAACATCAATTTTTGACCAAATTTATTGCAAAACTTGTAATAACTCTTTTGGTGTTGATTATAAATTCGTAAACTTTTCCAAAAATGTTGCTCAACTACCCATCAATTAAAATCTAAAATTTGGTTAAATTTGTTTAAGCCAAAACAAAATGACGATTTAATAACAATCAATTTTTGATCAAATTTGTTGCAAAACCAGTAATAAATTTTGTGGTGTTAGTTAAAAACTGTTAAAATTTTCTAAAAATGTTGCCTAAGTATACAACAACTGAATCTACAAATTTGGTAAAATTATTCAAAACAATAACAAAATGGCGCCTTATTAACCATCAATTTTGCTCAAATTTGTTGCAAAATCTTAAATAACTCCTTTGTTGTTGATAGAAAATTGATAAAACTTTTCAAAAATGTTGTCCAACTATACAACAATTGAATTCCCAAATTTGGTTAAATTGATCAAAACAATAATAAGATTTTGATCAAATTTGTTGCAAAACTTTTAATAACTTTTTTGGTGTTAATTGGAAATTATTAAAATTGTCCAAAAATGTTGCCCAACTATACAATAATTAAATTCCCAAATTTGGTCAAATTATTTTGAGCAATAACAAGATGACGTCATCTTAACCAACACTAAATTTAAAATTTTTAATCAAATTTGATGAAAAAACTTTTTTATTTTTTATTTGAAATTTATAAAAATTTCCTCAAAGGTTTTCCTATTATATTACAAGTGATTTTGTAAATTTGATCAAAATTTATTAAGTGATAACAAGATGACGTCAGCTTAAAGAAAAGAACACTGTAATTGAATTTTTTTATCAAATTTAATAAAAATAATAGAAAACTGATTTATAAACGTCATAAATGTCATAAACGTCATAATGTCACAAAAGTCAAATATGTCATAAATGTCATAAACGTTATAAATGTATTAACTGTCTAAATATTATAAACGTCATTTGTCATAAAAGTCACTAATGACGTAAATGTTACAAATGTCTTAAACGTCATAAACGTTACAAATGTCATTAATATGCTTTAAATATTAACTGTCAAAATTTATAAAAGTGACAAACGTCATAAATGTTATAAATATCATAAACGTTATAAACGCCCCTAAGTGCTACAATATTTATAAACGTTACAAAATTCAAACGTCATAAAAGTAACAAATGTCACAAACTAAATAATAACATCAAATATAATAAACATTGTAAACGTTATCAAGCATCATACAACGTTACAAATGCTATAAACATCACAAATGTGATAGTATCGTAAACGTTACAAATGTCATTTATGTTCCAAATGTCATAAATGTTTTAAATTTGTGATATTTAATACAAGTGTTGTACTCATAAATATCACAAATGTTAAAAACGTCACAAAAATCAACTTACCTGTCATTTACGTAACAATAGTTATAACTTCACATGTCTTAAATATTACAAATGTTATAAATGTAACAATTATCGTAAACTTTACAATTGTAACACATCACAAATGTTATAAACGTCACAAATGTTAACTTGCCTGTCATATTTTTTTACTTACTTAAAATTCATAAATAATAAATTCAAAACGTCACAAATGTCATAAACGTTATAAATGTAACAAATGCCCAAAACGTCAATAATGCCAATTTCATAAATGTCATAAATAAGCTATAAATGTCACAAATATTGTAAACGCCATAAATGTCAAATTGTCACAATTGTCATAAACGTCACAAACGTCATAATGTCATAAATTTTATAAATGTCATAAATATACTATCAATAAATATTTATCAAATCAAGTAATCAGCTGTCAAAGAATTGAATGGCAATTAAAACGTTTAAAATAACAAATGACATCTGTCTAAAATATAAACGTTAAATTATTAAAAAAATGTCAAAAAATATAAATGACATATGTTAATTCAAATCAAATTGTAACTTAAATAAAAAAGATAAAAATCATAAATGGTCAAACTTTATAAATTTAACAAACGTCAATTGTCATAAATTTTTGAACTGTCAAAAGCTATAAAAGTTACAAATTACATAAACGTTTTAAACGTAATAAATGTATTAAATTATAAACGTCAAAAATGTCATACACGCCTTTAAACGTTACAATACTTATAGAAAACGTAATAAAATTAATAAACGTATTTTTTTTTGTATTAAAAGGCTTTAATGACACAAATGTACTAATAATATTAAATGTGATTAACATAATAAACGTTATAAGCGTCACACGCATTACAAACGTGTCACAAATAATATAAACCTCACAAATGTCATAAAAGTCACAAATATTATAATTTACACAAATGTCATAAACGTCTGAAATGTTTAAAACGTCATAAATGCTACAAATGTTTTAAACGTCACAATTGTTATAAATGTCATACTTGCTATAAAGGTCATAGCATCAAAAACGTCACTTGTCATAAAAGTTACTAATGTCGTAAATGTTACAAATGTCTTAAACGTCAAAAACGTTACAAATGTTATAAACTGTCAATATTTATAAAAGTGACAAAATTAATAAATATTATAAATATTATAAATGTTATACACGCCCGTAAACGTTACAATATTTATAAACGTTACTAAACTCAAACGTCATAAAAGTATACAAATGTCATAAACTAAATAATAACATCAAATATAATAAACATCATAAACGTTATAAGCATCATACAACGTTACAAATGCTATAAACATCACAAATGTGATAGTATCATAAACGTTACAAATGTCATTTATGTTCCAAATGTTATAAATGTTATAAATTTGTGATATTTAGTGTGTGTTGCACTCATAAATATCACAAATGTTAAAAACGTCACAAAAGTCAACTTACCTGTCATTTACGTAACAATAGTTATAACTTTACATGTCTTAAATATTACAAATGTTACAAATGTCACAATTATCGTAAACTTTACAAATGTAACACATCACAAATGTTATAAACGTCACAAATGTTAACTTGCCTGTCATATTTTTTTACGTACTTAAAAGTATAAATAATAAAACCAAAACGTCACAATTATCATAAACATCATAAATGTCACAAATGCCATAAACGTCAAAAATGCCAATTTCATAAATGTCATAAATAAGCTATAAATGTCACAAATATTGTAAACGTCACAAATGTTAAATAGTCACAAATGTCAAATTGTCATAAACGTCACAATTGTCATAAACGTCACAATTGTCATAAACGTCACATATGTTATAAACGTCACAAACGTTATAATGTCATAAACTTTACAAATGTCATAAACATACTATCAATAAATATTTATCAAATCAAGTAATTAGCTGTCAAAGAATAGAATAGCAATTAAGACGTTCAAAATAACAAATGACATCTGTCTAAAATATAAACGTCAAATTATTAAAAAAATGTCAAAAAATATGTTAATTCAAATCTAATTGTAACTTAAATAAAAAAGATAAAAATCATAAATGGTCAAACTTTATAAATTTAACAAACGTCAATTGTTATAAATTTTTGAACTGTCAAAAGTTATAAAAGTTACAAATTACATAAACGTTTTAAACGTAATAAATGTATTAAATTATAAACGTCAAAAATGTCATACACGCTCTTAAACGTTACAATATTTATAAAAGTTACAAAACTTAAACGTAATAAGAGTAATAAACGTCATTTTTTTTTGTATTAAATGGCTTTAATGACACTAATAATATTAAATGTGATTATCATAATAAACGTTATAAGCGTCACACGCATCACAAAGTGGCACAAATAATATAAACCTCACAAATGTCATAAAAGTCACAAATATTATAATTTACACAAATTTCATAAACGTTTCAAATGTCTAAAACGTCATAAATACTTCAAATGTCTTAAACGTCACAATTGTTATAAATGTCACACTTGCTAACAAATGCCATAAATGTCATAAACGTTACAAATGTCATAAATATGCTATAAATGTTACAACCGTCAAAATTTATAAAAGTAACAAATCCCACAAACGTTATAAATATTATAAGCGTTAAAAAACGTTACAATATTTATAAATGTTACAAGTTTAAAATGACACAAATGTAACAGTAACATTGAATGTAATAAATATCATAAACGTTAAAAGCATCACAAGCGTCACAAACGAGAAATACGTTACAAATGTCATAAAAGTAATTAACTGTCAGCTTACATTAATGTGTGACAGTCAAATAACCAACTATCAAAAAGTTGAATGACAACTGGAACATTTCATATAAACAATTTTTAAAATTACAAATGACATCTGTCATAATCATAAATGTTACAATTACAAAATGTCAAAAATCATGTTAGTTCAAATAACAAATTTTCAAAATAAAAATTGACAACTGTCAAAAAAGTCAAATCAATATGTAATATAAAAAAACCAGAAAAGTTATAAACAAACGTTGTAAACGTCACAAATGCTGTAAACGTCATAAATATTATAATAAACGTCAATTGTCGTAAATGTTTAAACTGTCAAAAGTCATAAAAGTAACAAATTTTGCAAACAAGATAAATGTTACAAACGTCATAGCGTAAAAAAACTTACACAAATGCCTTAAATTAAGCAAACGTTATAAATGACACAAATGTAAAAATAAAATTAATTGTAACAAATGTCATAAACGTTACATGTATAGCAAACGCGGATACACTTTACAAATGTTACAAATTTTACAAATGTCATAAATGTTATAACGTCATAAACGTCACACATGTCATAAACGTTACAAATGTCAATTGTCATAAATGTTACAAACGTTATAAATGTCACAAAAATCAAGTTAAAAACATCATAAACGTTATAACATCAAAACGTCATATACATAAACGTCACAAAATGATAAAACGTCATAAAAGTTTTAAATGACATAAATGTAATAATAAAATGGACTGTGACAAACGTCATAAACGTTATAAGCGTCACAGGCACTACAAAACTTGAGATACGCTATAAATGTTACAAATTTTATAAACTTCGCAAATGTCACAAATGTCATAAGCATAACATCAAAATAGCATAAAATGTTTGATTGTTGACATTTAATTTGATTCTCAGTCCAGAACAATTGATATCTATAATTTGGTTTATTTATATTAATCAATTAATAAATTTTATATTATTTCAATTATTTATTAAAACAACAATTACAGGTTTTTTTTTGTTCAACTGTCGTGGTACTGATAATTGTATAGGCGTTATCTTTATAAGAACGACAATGGACTTTGTAGATTTTTTTTATTTAAACATTGAAACAAAAAAAACGGAGACAAATACAATTATTATACAATTACTGTAATATATCTGAAACGAATCATATAATGACAGCTGTCAAAACAAAATTTTGAATAATTAAAAATAACATTGGAATTGTTTTGATAATGCAATCGTTATTATTTCACGAAATGATAAACCGTCGAATGAATGCATCAAAGCCGAACAAATCTAATCAACATTTTGTAAAATGAATTAATCACATTTGTAATTGTAATTTAGTCATAGCTGACTGATTACAACTTATGCTAATTGAGTAACGACGAATCTCATTAAGTACCCTTTATGGAATTTATTGAAGGAAGTCATAACAGAACCTAATTAAATATTAATTTTAGAAACGGTTAGTTTTTGGCATTAATATCAAAAATAAAGTAAAAACTTTCGTTGTGTATGGTAATAATAATTACGTGTTCTAGAAAGTTGCCCGAAAATGACACGAAACGTAATTATTATTATTTCTGTTAAATATTTATATTTGTTACAATTATTAGTTCACCTCAGGCGGCACCGTATTCAATTAATTTAATTAATTACATCGCGCCAATTAAATAATCCCTTTTTTATTATTATTATTATTATTATTATATTATTAATAATTACGCAAGCGAAACGTTTTGTTTTAATTGGTCTAGACTACAACTACTTCAACCTTGTAGCTAACCAAAATAATACATTTTTGGCGCAATTTATTATTAAACTAGAGAAAATAATGTTACGTAAATTTCCCAATCAAATCGTGCACTCTTTTAATTATAGAGAAAAAAGTCTAAAGGTAATTATCAGGAACGAAAAGGAAAAAAAACCAACACGCGAATGGCAGTAATTTCGTATTTCCTCGTCGCGCATTAAACAATAATTACGAGATGTATAGAAAAACATTATTACATATACATTTGCTACTACTCACTCCGGTATGATTCATCCGTTGAGAATGCAGCAACTTCACGAAAGTAATATTTACGTTTTCTTCTTTGATTGTGAAATTGGTGTAATTATTGTTTATTGCAATTATTAGATCGTGTTTTTTTTTTACTTTGTTTGCGGTCATGCGTGAATTGTTATCCAATTAGTAGAATTTACTTTCGTAAATTGGGTCTAATTAATATCATTTTTTTTTTAAATCTAATTATTATAAACGTTTAAAGTTTGTTAATGCTAAAACGGTGATTATTAAATAAAGATAATTAATCAAATTCTAATAACAAAATCTTTTTTTTTCTTTTTAAGAAAATAAATTTAATAAACAATAATAAATGCAAGTTTTTAAAATGTTAACTATTAAGTTGATAGAACAAAAACTAATAAAACATTTTTATTTAAATTAAAAATCAACCATCATTTGAAGACTTTTCACGTTTATTACGTTTATGACTTATATGACATTTATGACTTCTGTGACGTTCATAACAATTTGACATTTACAATATTTGTAACACTTGTGACGTTTATTACATTTGTAACGTTTATGACATTTATATTATTACAACGTCACACTTCATGACAAGTGTGACATATATGACATTAACATTTATGACATTTGTAAAGATTTTAAACATCTGTGACATTTTTTGCTTTGACGTTTGTAACATTTATCCTGTTTTGTAAAGTTTGTGACTTTTATGACATTTGACAGTTCAAACATTTATGACAATTGACATTTATTATAATGTTTATGACGTTTATGGCGTTCATGACGTTTACAACGTTTAGTTTTTATGAAGTTTAACCATTTATAATTTGATGTTTTTGACAGGTGTCAATTTTTATTTTGGAAATTTGATGTTTGAAGAAACGTGATTTTTAATATTTTGCAGATGTAACATTTGATGTCATTTGTTAATTTAAAAATCGTTTATGTGGAATGTTCCAGTTGTCATTCAACTTTCTGACAGTTGGTTATTTGACTGTCACACATCGATTTAAGCTGACAATTAATTACTTTTATAACATTTGTAAAGTTCCTAGCGTATTTCTCGTTTGTGACGCGTGTGACGCATATAACGTTTATGATGTTTATCACATTCAATGTTACTGTTACATTTGTGTCATTTTAAACTTGTATAAAGTTTGCACAATTTGTAACATTTATCACTTATTAACTTTTGTAACATTTATAAATATTGTAACGTTTTTTGACGCTTATAATATTTATAACGTTTATGGGATTTGTTACTTTTATAAATTTTGTCAGTTGTAACATTTATAGCATATTTATGACATTTGTAACGTTTATGACATTTATGGCATTTGTTAGCAAGTGTGACATTTATAACAATTATGACGTTTAAGACATTTATAGTATTTATGACGTTTTAGACATTTGAGACGTTTATGAAATTTGTGTAAATTATAATATTTGTGACGTTTATGAGGTTTATATTATTTGTTCCACTTTGTGATGCGTGTGACGCTTAAAACGTTTATTATGTTATTCACATTTAATATTATTAGTACATTTGTGTCATTAAAGCCTTTTAATACAAAAAAATGACGTTTATTACTCTTATTACGTTTAAGTTTTGTAACTTTTATAAGTATTGTAACGTTTAAGAGCGTTTGACATTTTTGACGTTTATAATTTAATATATTTATTACGTTTAAAACGTTTATGTAATTTGTAACTTTTATAACTTTTGACAGTTTAAAAATTTATGATAATTGACGTTTGTTAAATTTATAAAGTTTGACCATTTATGATTTTTATCTTTTTATTTAAATTACAATTAGATTTGAATTAACATATGTCATTTATATTTTTTGACATTTTTTTAATAATTTGACGTTTATATTTTAGACAGATGTCATTTGTTATTTTGAACGTCTTAATTGCCATTCTATTCTTTGACAACTAATTACTTGATTTGATAAATATTTATTGATAGTATATTTATGACATTTGTAAAGTTTATGACATTATAACGTATGTGACGTTTATAACATATGTGGCGTTTATGACAATTGTGACAATTTGACATTTGTGGCGTTTACAATATTTGTGACATTTATAGCTTATTTATGACATTTATGAAATTGGCATTATTGACGTTTTGGGCATTTGTTACATTTATAACGTTTGTGACATTTGTGACGTTTTGAATTTATTATTTATGAATTTTAAGTAAGTAAAAAAATATGACAGGCAAGTTAACATTTGTAAAGTTTATAACATTTGTGATGTGTTACATTTGTAAAGTTTACAAAAATTGTTACATTTATAACATTTGTAATATTTAAGACATGTGAAGTTATAACTATTGTTACGTAAATGACAGGTAAGTTGACTTTTGTGACGTTTTTAACATTTGTGATATTTATGAGTGCAACACTTATATTAAATATCACAAATTTATGACATTTATGACATTTGGAACATAAATGACATTTGTGACGTTTATAATACTATCACATTTGTGATGTTTATAGCATTTGTAACGTTGTATGATGCTTATAACGTTTATGATGTTTATTATATTTGATGTCATTATTTAGTTTGTGACATTTGTTACTTTTATGACGTTTGAATTTTGTAACGTTTATAAATATTGTAGCATTTACGGGCGTTTATGACGTTTATAATATTCATAACATTTATGACGTTTGTCACTTTTATAAATTTTGACAGTTAACATTTAAAGCATATTTATGACATTTGTAACGTTTATGACGTTTAAGACATTTGTAACATTTACGACGTTAGTGACTTTTATGACAAATGACATTTTTAACGCTACGACGTTTATAATATTTAGACAGTTAATACATTTATAACGTTTATGACATTTATGACATATCTGACTTTTGTGACATTATGACGTTTATGACATTTATGATGTTTATAAATCAGTTTTCTATTATTTTTATTAAATTTGATAAAAAAATTCAATTACAGTGTTCTTTTCTTTAAGCTGACGTCATCTTGTTATCACTTAATAAATTTTTATCAAATTTACAAAATCACTTGTAATATAATAGGAAAACCTTTGAGGAAATTTTTATAAATTTCAAATAAAAGATAAAAAAGTTTTTTCATCAAATTTGATAAAAAAATTTAAATTTAGTGTTGGTTAAGATGACGTCACCTTGTTATTGCTCAAAATAATTTGACCAAATTAGGGAATTCAATTATTGTATAGTTGGGCAACATTTTTGGACAATTTTAATAATTTCCAATTAACACCAAAGAAGTTATTAAAGGTTTTGCAACAAATTTGATCAAAATCATTTTATTATTTTGATCGATTTAACCAAATTTGGGAATTCAATTGTTGTATAGTTGGACAACATTTTTGGAAAGTTTTACCAATTTCCTATCAACAACAATGGAGTTATTTAAGATTTTGCAACAAATTTGAGCAAAATTGATTGTTATTAAGTCGCCATTTTGTTTTGGCTTAAAACAATTTAACCAAATTTTAGATTTTAATTGTTGGGTAGTTGAACAACATTTTTGGAAAAGTTTACGAATTTCTAATCAACACCAAAAGAGTTATTACAAATTTTGCAAGAAATTTGGTCAAAAATTGATGTTTATTAAGTTGCCATCTTGTTTTGGCTTAAAATAATTTAACAAAATTTTAGATTTTAATTTTTGGGTAGTTGAGCAACATTTTTGGACAATTTTACTAATTTTCAATCAACACCAAAGGAGTTATTTACGATTTTGCAACAATTTTGATTAAAAATTGATGGTTATTAAGTTGTCATCTTGTTTTAGCTTAAAATAATTTAACAAAATTTTAGATTTTAATTGTTGGTTAGTTGAACAACATTTTTGAAAATTTTTACCAATTTCTAATCAACACTAAAGGAGTTATTACAAATTTTGCAATAAATTTGGTCAAAAATTGATGTTTATTAAGTTGCCATCTTGTTTTGGCTTAAAATAATTTAACCAAATTTTAGATTTTAATTTTTGGGTAGTTGAGCAACATTTTTGGACAATTTTACTAATTTCTTATTAACACCAAATGAGTTATTACAGATTTTGCTACAAATTTGATCAAAAATTGATGGTTATTAAGACGCCATCTTGTTTTGGCTTAAAATAATTCAACCAAGTTTTAGATTTTAATTATTGGGTAGTTGAACAACATTTTTGGAAAATTTTACTAATTTCTAATCAACACCAAAAGAGTTATTACAAATTTTGCAACTAATTTGGTCAAAAATTGATAGTTATTAGTACATTTGTGTCATTAAAGCCGTTTGATACAAAAAAATGACGTTTATTACTCTTATTACGTTTAACTTTTATAAATATTGTAACGTTTAAAGGCGTGTATGACATTTTTGACGTTTATAATTTAATACATTTATTACGTTTAAAACGTTTATGTAATTTGTAACTTTTATAACTTTTGACAATTCAAAAATTTATGACAATTGACGTTTGTTAAATTTATAAAGTTTGACCATTTATGATTTTTATGATTTTTATTTAAGTTACAATTAGATTTGAATTAACATGTCATTTATATTTTTTGACATTTTTTTAATAATTTGACGTTTATATTTTAGACAGATGTCATTTGTTAATTTAAATGTCTCAATTGCCATTTAACTCTTTGACAGATGATTACATGATTTGATAAAGATATGTCATTTATTGATTAATTAAAGACATCTAAAAACACAGCTGACAATTGACTAGCTAAAACATTTGACATTGACATTTATATCAATTATTTATGACATTTGTGACGTTTATAACAATTGTAACGTTTATGACAATTGTGACGTTTATGACATTTGTGACTATTTAAGATTTGTGACGTTTATAATATCTGTGACATTTATAGCTTATTTATGACATTTGTAAAATTGACATTTTTGACGTTTATGACGTTTAATGACAATTGTGACGTTTTGGTTTTAGTATTTATGAATTTTAAGTAAGTAAAAAAATATGACAGTCGAGTTGACATTTGTAACGTTTATGACATTTGTGATATGTATTACATTTGTGAGTTTATGATAATTGTGATATTTATAACATTTGTAATATTTAAGACATGTGAAGTTATAACTAATGTTACGCATATGACAGATGTCAAAACAAAAAAAAAACAAAAATTTAGTGATTTGTAACATTTATGAGTGCGACACTTATAATAAATATCACAAATTTATGACGTTTATAACATTTGGGACAATAATGACATTTGTGACGTTTATGACACTATTACATTTGTAATGTTTGTAGCATTAGTAACGTTGCGTGACGCTTATAACGTTTATAATGTTTATTAAATTTGATGTTATTATTTAGTTTGTGACATTTGTTTTTTATGACGTTTGTAACGTTTATAAATATTGTAACGTTTACGGGCCTGTATGACGTTTATAATGTTCATACTAATTATGACGTTTGTTACTTTTATGAATTTTGACAGTTAACATTTAAAGCATATTTATGACATTTGTAACGATTATGACGTTTATAATTGTAACATTTACAACATTAGTAACTTTTATAACAAATGACGTTTTTAATCCTATGACGTTTATAATATTTATTTGTGACTTGTTGCAGTTGAAAAGAAAAATGATAATTTGTGACATTTACAGCATATTTATGACATTTATAAAATCTATGACATTTGTGACGTTAATGACAATTATGAAGTTTGTGACGTTTATGACAAGTGCAACATTTATGACATTTGTAACTTTTTGGATATTTGTGACGTTTAAAGTATTTATGATGTATAAACATTTATGACATTTTTGAAGTTCATATTATAAATATTCATCTCTAGTAATGTGTCAATCGTCATGTGTCATATGTCAAGTGTCAAATATCAGACTTCAACTTTATGTGTGCTGAACAACATTAAATGATTATTTCTAGCGCTGAGTGTCAAACGCCAAACGTTGTGTCTCAATTATCATATGTCAGATGCCAAATGTCAACTAACAAGTGTCAATTTCTATTGTCTATTGTCAAATGTCAATTTTATTTGTCAACTTAAAGAAAGTGCTGATTATCTAGTGTCAAATGTCAAACGTTAAATGTCAAATGTCAAATGTCAAACGTCAAACGTCAAATGTCAAACGTCAAACGTCAAACGGCAAATGTCAAATGTCAAACGGCAAATGTCAAATGTCAAATATTAAATGTCAAATATTAAATGTCAAACATCAAATGTCAAACGTTAAATGTCAAATATTAAATGTCAAATATTAAATGTCAAATATCAAATGTCAAATGTCAAATGTCAAATATCAAATACGAAGTGTAAATTTCCAATTTTCTATAAATTTTATGATTAGATTTTTGTCTATCATTAATAGTTTTTCAGATATTCGCAAAAATTTACAAAAATATCTCAAAAATTAGATATTTCTGCTAATATCTTTGTTACCTTCAACATTATCAAAAATTGTTTATAAGCTTTTTTGTAAAGAATATAATTTTCTATAAGTTTTACTATTAGTTTTTTGTTCCATCATCAGTAATTTTAGAGTTATTTGCAAAAATCATCAAATTTAAGCTAAAAACTAGATATTTCTGTTAATATCTTTGTTATCTTTAACATTATCAAAAATTAATAAAAGAGCTTTTTTATGAAAAATGCAATATTCCATAAGTTTTATTTATAGTTTTTTGTTCAAACATCAATAGTTTTTGAGTTATTTGCAAAAATTAACAAAAATAACCCAAAAACTAGATATTTCTGTTAATATCTTTGTTACCTTCAACATTATCAAAAAATGTTTGAGTTTTCTTGTAAAACATATAATTTTCTATAAGTTTTACTATTAGTTTTTTGTTTCATCATCAGTAATTTTAGAGTTATTTGCAAAAATCATAAAATTTAAGCTAAAAATTAGATATTTCTGTTATTATCTTTGTTATCTTTAACATTATCAAAAATTACTAAAAAAGCTTTTGTGTAAAAAATGCAATATTTCATAAGTTTAATTTATAGTTTTTTGTTCCATCATCAATAGTTTTTGAGTTATTAGCAAAAATTAACAAAAATAACCAAAAAATTAGATATTTCTGCTAATATCTTTGTTATCTTTAACAATATCAAACATTGTTTATAAACTTTTTTGTAAAAAATATAATTTTCTATAAGTTTTACTATTAGTTTTTTGTTCCATCATTAGTAATTTTAGAGTTATTTGCAAAAATCATCAAATTTAAGCTAAAAACTAGATATTTCTGTTAATATCTTTGTTATCTTTAACATTATCAAAAATTACTAAAAGAGCTTTTTTGTGAAAAATACAATATTCCATAAGTTTTATTTACAGTTTTTTGTTCTATCATCAGTAATTTTTGAGTTATTTGCAAAAATTAACTAAAGTAACCCAAAAACTAGATATTTCTGCTAATATCTTTGTTATCTTTAACATTATCAAAAACTGTTAAATAAGCTTTTTTGTGAAAAATTCAATATCTCATAAATTTTATTTATAGTTTTTTGTACCATCATCAGTAGTTTTTAAGTTATTTGCAAAAATCAACAAAAATAACCAAAAAGCTAGATATTTCTGCTAACATCTTTGTTATCTTTAACATTATCAAAAATAGTTAAATGAGCTTTTTTGTGAAAAATGCAATTTCCCATAAGTTTTATTTATAGTTTTTTGTTCCATCATCAGTAACTGTTGAGTTATTTGAAAAAAATAACAAAGTTAAGCAAAAAACTGGATATTTCTGCTATTTCTTGCCGTAAATTATTATTATTGTAATGATGCAAATAAATGATTTCTGCAAAATAATATAAAAAGTACTCTCATACGTGTTTCATAGTGACCCCAACCCTGTGTTCAACGTTCCTAATCTGTATAATAAAATATAAATGATTCTCCCATCAATTACCCTCCGATAATTCTTGAGAAATATCGACCAAAAACACCGCTGCTGCTCAACTTTTTCTTTTTTTGTCGTCCCGTATCATCACACAAATAAATAATTAATTGCATACACATTAATGAACGATAATATGGATCGCCTGCTTGCCAGAACATACCCCCTCATCCTCGATACTTTGTCATTATGCATAATTCAAATCAGAAAATTACAGACGTGGTGATTGGAAAACGATGAGAAAACTATCACGTGCTCACTCGCATTGGTCCACGCTCTCCTTTCATTTTTTATAGTTAATACTGAAGCCGCCCCTCATGATTGAGTTGCGACATAACAGTCAACGGTGAGACAGATTAGGGATAAGACATGACTTAAGACGAAGACTTACAAAATCAAATCAAGGTTTGCTAATTTAGGTTTTAATATAGTGACTAATTGTAATTCAATTTTAATTTCAGATGATGCAATTTAAAGTGCAAGGTTTGGTGGCCGATTTGATGCCTAATATTAGGTTGATGCAAGGAGCCGGCCACTTTTTATTCAATTATCATGCGGATAATAGTGGAGCTTTACATGGTCTCAGGATTTTTTATTCGTGCGTCCATTTAGTGCTGTGTTTGATGCAATTTGGGTAAATTTTTGCAACAAATTTTAATTAAATTTAATTTTTTTTTGTTCTAAAACAGATTTACGTTTGGAAATTTGGTTAAAGAAGCGGATGATGTTAATGATCTTGCTGCTAATACAATCACGGTACTCTTCTTCACTCATTGCATCACAAAATTGATTTATTTCGCAATTAGATCAAACATGTTTTATAGGTGAGTTCAAAATTTTTTTTGACAGCAAATTTTTTAATTTTAATTTCAGAACATTGGGTATATGGAATCAAGCAAATAGTCATCCTCTCTTTGTTGAATCCAATAATCGATATCATTCATTGGCATTGACAAAGATGCGCAGAGTTTTGATGATAGTTCTAGGCGGTACCATCTTCAGCGCCATCTGTAAGCAATTAATTTTTTTTTAAATTTTGTGTTAATTTTTTTAATTGTTTATAGGTTGGACTACTTTAACCTTTGTTGGTGATAGCACTCATACTAGAAAGGATCCCAACAATGAGAATGAAACTATTACTGAAGATATTCCAAGATTGCTGATTAAATCATGGTATCCATGGAACGCAATGTCTGGAATGGCATATATTGTATCATTGGTGTATCAGGTAAGAGATCTTAAATTGTTACTTAGCCAGAAATTCAGTAATTTATCATATTTTTGGTAAAAAAATCACTTTCAATCGCAAAGAAGCTAAGAATTAATGCAATGAAAAATTGTCTCTAAGCACTACAATTTACCGAACGTGTATTTTATATTTGCACCTAGTATCTTGCATATCTTGAGGCAAATTGATCAAAGTTTCCACTATTATTAACCAAGATATGTCACTTTCAATTGTGCAATGCAATTGATTGGAAAATTGTCTTTGAACATCATAATTTTCCGAACGTGTACTTTATATTTTCACCATATTATCTTGCATATCTTAAAGCTAATTGATCAAAATTTTTAACCAATTTCTACAAATAATAACAAAGGTATATCAAAATCAATATTTAAGATTTTAAGTAATTAATTGGAAAATTGTCTCTAAGCACCTCAATTTTCCGAATATGTACTTTATACTTTTACCATATTATTTTGCATATCTTGAGACTAATTAAACAAAATTTTAACTAGTTTTTACAATTATTAACAAAGATATGTCACTTTTAATCGTTAAAAAGTAATTATGATTTTGAACAATTGATTGGAAAATTGTCACTAGGCACCACAATTTTCCGAACGTGTACTTTATATTTACATTATATTATTTTGAGGCAAATTGAACAAAATTTCAACAAGTTTCTACAACTAATAACAAAGATATGTTACTTTTAATCTCTGAGAAGTAATTAAGATTTTATGTAATTGATTGGAAATTTGTCTCTAAGCACCACAACTTTCCGAATTTGTACTTTATATTTTTACCATATTTTATTGCATATCTTTGGGCAAATTGATCATAATTTCAACCAGTTTCTAAAATTAATAACAAAGATATGTCACTTTGAATAGTTAAGAAATAATTAAGAATTAATGCAATTGATTGGAAAATTGTCTCTAAGCACCACAATTTTCCGAACATGTACCTTATATTTTTATCATATTATCTTGCATATCTTGAGGAAAATTGATTAAAATTTCAATCTGTTTCTACCATTATCAACAAAAATATGTGACTTTTAATCGTTAAGAGTAATTAGGATTTTATGTAATTGATTGGAAAATTGTCTCTCAAGCACCACAACTTTCCAATCATATAATTTATATTTTCACCTTATTATCTTGCATATTTTGAGTCAAATTTATCAAAATTTTAACCAGTTATTAACAAAGTTATGTCACTTTCAATCGCTAAGAAGTAATTAAGTTTTTATGTAATTTATTAGAAAATTGTTTCTAAACACCACAATTTTTCGAACGTGTACTTTATATTTTTACCATATTATTTTGCATATCTTGAGGCCAATTGAACAAAATTTCAACCAGTTTCTGTAATTATTAACAAAGTTATGTCACTTTCAATCGCTAAGAAGTAATTAAGATTTTATGTAATTGATTGGAAAATTGTTTCTAAGCACCACAATTTTCCGATCATGTACATTATATTTTCACCATATTATCTTGCATATTTTGAGGCAAATTGATCAAAATTTTAACCAGTTTCTGCAATTAATAACCAAGATATGTAATTTTGAATCGTTAAAAGATAATTAACAAATAATGTATTTGATTGGAAAATTATCTCTAAGCACCACAATTTTCCAAACATGTACTTTATATTTACACCATATTATCTTGCATATCTTGAGGCAAATTGTGCAAAATTTCATCCAGTTTCTAGAATTAATAACAAAGATACGTCACTTTCAATCGTTAAGAGGTAATTAAAAATTAATGTAATTGATTGGAAAATTGTCTCTAAGCATCATAACTTTCCGAACATGTACTTTATATTTTTACCATAAATCTTGCATATCTTGAAGCACATTTGTTAAAATTTCAACCAATTTCAACCACAATTAACAAAGATATGTCACTTTGAATCAAAAAGCAGAAAAAATTTTTACAATTGTCAAACAACTTTGACAATTGACATATGAACAACCATAAACTGACATAATAAACTTAACAAATGACATATTACAAATTAACATAAAAGAATCAAACAAATTTGACAATTAACCACAAACTTTTGACAATTGACATAAAAAATAAAATAAATTTGACATAATTATTTTCTAGATCTACTACGTCCTCTTCAGCATGCTGCACTCCAACCTAATGGACGTCCTCTTCTGCTCATGGTTGATATTTGCATGCGAACAACTGCAACATTTAAAAGGAATCATGAAACCACTGATGGAACTCTCCGCAACATTAGACACATACGTACCTAAAAGTGCAGATTTGTTTCGAGCTTCAAGTGCCAACTCTCAAGATAACTTGATTGAAAACGGTAAGTAATAATCAAAACAATCTAACCTTTATCAGTATAAATACTAAAACATTTCCAGATTATAATAACATGAAGAATGAAGGTTTGGATCTAAAAGGTATTTACAGTACGCAACAAGAATTAGGTTCGCATTACAATTCAAACGCGTTACAAACTTTCGGCGGAGGTGGTGGTGGAATAGGTCCGAATGGATTAAGCAAGAAACAAGAAATGATGGTGAGATCTGCAATTAAGTATTGGGTTGAAAGGCATAAGCACGTTGTCAGGTAAGATAATAATTTGCTAATTAAAAAAATAATAAATTTGATGCTTTTACAGACTCGTTACTTCAATTGGTGATGCGTATGGTATCGCTTTATTGCTTCACATGTTGACTTCAACTATTACTTTGACTCTATTGGCCTATCAAGCTACTAAGGTAAAATTTAATTTAATTTAAATAGTGTTTCAAGGTATGCACCCTTCATCAGTGTGCTTAGTATTAAATTGCACTAGACACAGAATTGAATTGCATAAATTTGTCTAGATTGATGGTGTAAACACATACGCAGCCTCAGTATTGGGTTACCTCTTCTACGCTTTAGCTCAAGTGTTCCTTTTCTGCATATTTGGTAACCGATTAATTGAAGAGGTAATTAATTAATTAATAAATAACAAAATCCACATAACAAAGTATAATTTGCAGAGTTCTTCTGTGATGGAAGCAGCTTATAGTTGTCATTGGTATGATGGTTCAGAAGAAGCAAAAACTTTTGTCCAGATTGTCTGCCAACAGTGTCAGAAAGCCATGTCCATATCAGGGGCAAAATTCTTTACGATATCACTCGATCTCTTCGCTTCTGTAAGTAAAATTTGTAGTTTAAAATTAATAAATGATGTATTTTATGTAAATTGCCTTTTCACCCAGTAAGAGATACATACACTCGTGTTTCAGGGTATGCACCCATCAGCAGTGTTCCCAGCATCTCACTGGTAAAAGAGACAATTTACATAAAATCACAGAAACTATTAATAGTTTATGTTTAGTAATGTGTTGAAGGTGGTAAAGCAATGCCCTCTATTAGAAAAAACGTTGAACTGTTTGTGTGTAAAGGAAAGCCATAGTACATTTAAATCCACAGACAACGCTGTAGCTCTCTTTCACACACAAACAGTTCAACGTATCTTCTAATAGAGGGCATTGCGTTACTACCTTTGCCACCTACGATCAAATTTGTTGATAAATTCTAAATTAAATTTTTTTTTCTCAGGTTTTGGGTGCGGTGGTAACTTACTTCATGGTGTTGGTGCAGCTCAAATAATCCAATAATCAATATTTTATTTCGAAATTACTTGCAGCATTCTCAAGTGTCTTATTCGTATTTTAAACTAAAGGAAATGAATTTCCTTGTGAATTTTGTTGTGGCAGAAAGTGGCAGGCTGTGAAGGGCGCATTATATATTCCTGTATAATAAATCGCACCTCGACTCCTGTATTCTCGTGCACTTACTTGTTGATAAGTGTCTATTAGATCATTATTATTGTACCTGATAGTTGTTAATTTATTATTTGTTACTTTTGTTCTGAAAGAAGGGGAAAACCATGGAACGCTATTTTTGTAACATCACGTGATTAGTTAGTGTTAAATGTAAGCAAATATTTTAATAATAAAATTTATTTATTAGAAGTTAATTGAAGTGCTGACATCTTATTGCAATTTAGGGAACTGCTAGTACAGGTTGATAAATGTAGATGGCGCTAGCTAAGACTACAACCATAGGCGGCGCGCTTAAGTTAAGTATACTTATTTTATTCTAAATATAATATTTAATTAAGTGTAGCTAACATTTTTAAGACAATCAATTTTTACTGTAAGATCAGTTGTCAAATTTGTTTGATTTTTTCATGTCAATTTGTAATATGTCATTTGTCAAATTTATTATGTTAGTTTATAGTCATGTCAATTTTCAAAAGTTTGTTGTCATTTAACAAAGTTAATATGTCAGTTGTCAAAATTATATTACTTTTTTAAATCAATTTGTAATAAGTAAGACATTTATCAGTTATCAAATGTCACTTTTCTGTTAGTCATATGATAAACTGTTTTAAATTTGATTAATTCATTTAGTCATGTCAGTTTATCAATTGTCATATGTCAATTTTAAAAAGTCAAAGTTATTATGTCAGTTGTCAACTTTATTTAATTTTTTATGTCAGTTTTTAATGTCATTTGTCAAAAACTTGTAGTCAATTTGTTTGATTTTTTTATGTCAATTTGTAATATATTATTTATCAAATTTATTATGTCAGTTTATGGTTGCTCATATGTCAATTGCTAAAAGTTTGTTGTCAGTTGATAAAGTTAATATGTCAGTAGTCAATTTTTTTTTAATGTCAATTTGTAATAAAAATCACATTTGACAATTTAATTTGAATTAATTAATTCAAAACATTTTTCAATAAAATAAAATCAATTCCCCTATGTTACGCCACTGCTTTGGAATTCAACGAAACAACAGAGACGCTTCATAATATTTCCATCCTGCTTCATCCGCTTAGTACATCGCGTGTTTTCGTCACATTCCGTAAATTGAGTTTACCCAAAACGTCAGAAAAGTTTTGCCGGGGCGTGAGTCACTCGTGGGACCCCCTATGCTGCGCCCCTACCTGTTGAATGGCCGCATTTACAATAATAATAATAATAAATTAGTTCAATTAGTGTAACGCGCAGACAGATACATCTTAAGTCATGGCTGAAGAAGGTGAAACAATAAAGGCCCCAAATTGGATGCGTGAACTGGAGGCTAAAAGGGAGAAGAGATTGAAGGCTCGGTTAGGACACGAGGCGGGGGCTGGTTCACCCTGCTTCGAATGCAAAGATAAATGTCCAGGTATGTAAGGGTTCAATATAATACATTTGCTGAATCAGCTTTATTTCTTATATTTATGCTGACAGTCATAGTTTTTTCCATTTCATTTTAATCTTTGTTATTTTCAGATAAGATTAAAAATGTTTGTTATGGCTTAATATTAATTTATTTCAATTAGGTCAAACTTTGCACACATCGCAATTATAAAAAAATGCAGTAACAACAATTTTATAAACTTTAAATTTTTGCCAGGTAAGCCACTGGCAATTGAGTTCGAATATAATTCCAAAGAAAATTATAAAATTCGGAGAATTTAATATTTTTACAATTAAGCTGTAAAAATGCGGTTGTAACTTCTTCAAATATCTCAAAAGTTATAAAAGTTGGAGCAAAAGTTGAAATACAAAAATTATGCACAATTTAATTATCTTGATAAAGTTCCAGTAACTTTCTTTAAAATCTTTACAGTTAAGCTGTCAAAAATGCTGAAAATATGTCTGTAGAGCAAATTTCTTTAAATATCTCAAAAGTTATAAAAGTTGGAACAAAAGTTAAAATACAAAAATTATGCAGAATTAAATTATCTTGATAAAGTTAAAGTAACTTTCTGTAATATATTGAAAGTTAAGCGTAAAAATGCAAAAAATATGATTTTAGAGCTAATTTCCTTAAATATCTCAAAAGTTATGAAAGTTAGAAGAAAAGTTGAAATACAAAAATGGTGCAGAATTTAATTATCTTGATGAAGTTCAAGTAACTTTTTTAAATGTTTTATGAAATTAAGCTAATAAAATGCAAAAAACATAATTTTAGATCTAATTTCTTCAAAAGTTACGAAAGTTGGAACAAAAGTTGAAATACAAAAATTATGCAGAATTTAATTATCTTGATGAAGTTCAAGTAACTTTCTGTAATATACTGAAAGTTAAACTGTCAAAAATGCAAAAAAAAAACTTGGAGCAAATTTCTTCAAATATCTCGAAAGTTATGAAAGTTAGAAGAAAAGTTAAAATACAAAAACTATGCAGAATTTAATTATCTTAATAAAGTTTAAATAAATTTCTTTAAAATCTTTACAGTTGAGCTGTCAAAAATGTTGAAAATTTGGTTTCAGAGGTAATTTCTTTAAATATCTCGGAAGTTATGAAAGTTGGAACAAAAGTTGAAATACAAAAATTATGCAGAATTTAATTATCTTGATAAAGTTTAAGTAACTTTTTGTAATATCTTGAAAGTTAAGTTGTCAAAAATGGAAATAGTATGATTTTAGAGCAAATTTCTTCAAATATCTTGAAAGTTATGAAAGTTGGAACAAAAGTTGAAATACAAAAATTATGCAAAATTCAATTATCTTAATAAAATTTAAGTAACTTTTTTTAACATCTTAAGTTAAGCTGTCAAAACTGCAAAAAGTATGATTTTAGAGCAAATTTCTTCAGATATCTTGAAAGTTATGAAAGTTGGAAGAAAAGTTGAAATACAAAAATTATGTAAAATTTCATTATCTTGATAAAATTCAAATTACTTTCTTTAATGTTTTGGCAATTAAGCTAATAAAATGTAGAAAACACAATTTTAGATCTAATTTCTTCAAATATCTCAAAAGTTACGATAGTTAATAAAGTTTAATTAAGTAACTTTTTTTTAAATCTTTACAGTTAAGCTGTCAAAAATGCAAAAAATCTGATTGTAGAGCTAATTTCTCTAAATATCTCGAAAGTTATGAAAGTTAGAACTAAAGTTGAAATACAAAAGTTATGGAGAATGTTATTATCTTAATAAAGTTTAAATAACTTTTTGTAAAATATTGAAAGTTAAGCTGTCAAAAATGCAAAAAATATCTTAGAGCAAATTTCTTCAAATATCTCGAAAGTTTGAAGAAGAGTTAAAATACAAAAACTATGCAGAATTTAATTATCTTAATAAAGTTTAAATAACTTTCTTTAAAATCTTTACAGTTGAGCTGTCAAAAATGTTGAAAATTTGGTTTTAGAGGTAAT
Source organism: Tachinus rufipes (assembly GCA_963932245.1). Classification (NCBI taxonomy): domain Eukaryota; kingdom Metazoa; phylum Arthropoda; class Insecta; order Coleoptera; family Staphylinidae; genus Tachinus; species Tachinus rufipes. The sequence continues at coordinate 95,932,548 of OZ010748.1, forward strand.
TTCTTTAAATATCTCGAAAGTTATGAAAGTTGGAACAAAAGTTAAAATACAAAAATTATGCAGAATTTAATTATCTTGATGAAGTTCAAGTAACTTTTTTAAATGTTTTGACAATTAAGCTAATAAAATGCAGAAAATATGGTATTAGATCTAATTTCTTCAAATATCTCAAAAGTTAAAAAGTTGAAATACAAAAATTATGTACAATTTAATTATCCTGATAAAGTTCAAATAACTTTCATTAATGTTTTGGCAGTTAAGCTAACAAAATGCAGAAAACATGACTTTAGATCTAATATCTTCAAATATCTCAAAAGTTACGAAAGTTGGAACAAAAGTTGAAATACAAAAATTATGCAGAATTTAATTATCTTGATGAAGTTCAAGTAACTTTTTTAAATGTTTTGACAATTAAGCTAATAAAATGCAGAAAATATGGTATTAGATCTAATTTTGTCAAATATTTTGAAAGTTGAAAAGTTGAAATACAAAAATTATGTAAAATTTAATTATCTTGATGAAGTTAAAGTCACTTTTTTAAATGTTTTGACAATTAAGCTAATAAAATGCAGAAAATATGGTATTAGATCTAATTTCGTCAAATATTTCGAAAGTTGAAAAGTTAAAATACAAAAATTATGTACAATTTAATTATTTTGATAAAGTTTAAGTTACTTTTTAAAATAGTTTGACAATTAATCTAATAAAATGCAAAAAATATGGTATTAGATCTAATTTCGTCAAATATTTCGAAAGTTGAAAAGTTGAAATACAAAAATTATGTACAATTTAATTATCTTGATAAAGTTCAAATAACTTTCTTTAATGTTTTGGCAGTTAAGCTAACAAAATGCAGAAAACATGATTTTAGATCTAATTTCTTCAAATATCTCAAAAGTTACGATAGTTGGAACAAAAGTTGAAATACAAAAATTATGCAGAATTTTATTGTCTTAATAAAGTTTAATTAAGTAACTTTTTTTAAATCTTTACAGTTAAGCTGTCAAAAATGCAAAAAATCTGATTGTAGAGATAATTTCTTTAAATATCTCGAAAGTTATAAAAGTTAGAACAAAAGTTAAAATACAAAAATTATGTAGAATTTAATTATCTTGGTAAAGTTTAAATAACTATTTGTAAAATATTGAAAGTTGAGTTGTCAAAAACGTAAAAAATATGAATTTAGAGCTAATTTCTTTAAATAGCTTGAAAGTTATGAAAGTTAGAACAAAAGTTGAAATGCAAATTATGCAAAATTTAATTATCTTTATAAAGTTAAAGCAACTTTCTGTAATATATCAAAAGTTAAGCTGTCAAAAAAGCAAAAATATGGTTTTGGAGCAAATTTCTTCTAATATCTCGAAAAGTTTGAAGAAAAGTTGAAATACAAAAATTATGCATAATTTAATTATAAAGTTCAAGTAAATTTCTATTGAGAGTTGAGCTGTCAAAAATGCAAAAATATGATTTTAGAGCAAATTTCTTCCAATATCTCGAAAGTTATAGAAGTTAGAGCTAAAGTTGAAATACAAAAACTTTGCAGAATTTACTTATCTCGATTAAGTTCACAGAACTTCTTTAATATTTTGACATATAAACTGTCAATATGTAAAAAAGTTGGTTTTGGAGCTAATTTCTTCAAATATCTCGATCAAAAGTTATAAAAGTTGGAGAAAAACTTGAAGACTACAATATGTAAGAAATTAAATTTTCTACAAAATTTATAAAAATTGATTTGTAAGATTTTGACGTAAAACTTGTCAAAAATGAAGAAAATCTTGTTTTGAAGTTAATTTCTTCAATTATCTCAAATTGCAAATCTAGTCTTTAAAAGCGTAAGTCCGGTCTTATAACTTTGAATCCGGCCTTTAAAACTATTATGCGTAGATGTCCTAAGACAGCTGTACTACTTAGTTCTATATTGGAATAAAACAGTTTGAGAAATTTAAAAATCCGGCCATCAAAATTTCAAACACCCAAAAATTAGGTTTGATTTTTATTTTTAAATAAAATTGCTATACGGTTGATAAAAATGTTAATCTGAGCTTCAAAACGGAAAATCCCGCCACTAACATGTTAAATTTGACTGATTAACTGTTCATTTGGTTTTTTAAACTGTAAATCCGGCCTTTCAAACTACAAATCCATCTTTTAAAAGTGTTAATAGAGTCTTTAGCTGCAAATCCGGCCTTTAAATGTGTAAAGCCGACTTTAAAATTGTAAATTCGGCCTTAACATTGTAAATTCGGCTTTTAAAACTAAAAATTCGGCAAATGACGTGATTAAATCTGCTTCTTACTTGTTAATCCGGACACCAAATTACAAATTCGGTTTTTAAAACAGTAAATTTGGTACCTAAGACTGAAAATCCGACCACAAACTTATTTTTTTTTGCTAAACTGTAAATCCGGCCTTCAAAACTAAAAATCCGACTAAGAACTTACGGTTTACGGCTTCCAAATGATATTTTTTTTCTTTTAAATGTGTAAATCCGGCCTTAAAACTACAAAAACGATTTTTAAAAGCAAAATCCGTGTTAATTTTTGTTAATGAACTGTTAATCCGGCCTTTAAATTATAAATTTGGCTTTAAAACTGTAAATCCACTTTTAAAACTTTAAATCCATCTGAAAATCTTGCCATAAATTTGTTAAATTTTGCTGCCAAACTGTTAATCCGGCCTTTAAAAGCGCAAATTTCACTTTTAAAACTGCATATTTGGTTTCTAAAATAGAAATGGTCTTTAAAAGTGCCACTTTTGCTTTTTAAATGTGTAAATCCGGTCTTAATATTTTAAAACTGTAAATAAATTTTAAAAGTAAAATTCGTGTTAATTTTTGTTGTTAAACTGTTAAATCTGGACCAATTATAAATTTGTTTTTTAAATTTGTAAATCCGGCCTTTAAACTTTAAATCCGGCCTTGAAAACTGGAAATCCGGCAATTTTGCTGCCAAACTATTAATCCGGCCTTCAAATAATAAACTTGTCATTTAAATTGTTAATCCGGTCTTTAAAAGTGCAAATCTAGCTTATAAAACTGCATATTAGCATTCTAAAGTACAAATCCGGCATTTAAAACTAAAAATCCGGCCACTAACATGTTAAGTTCTGCTGCTAAACTGTTAATCCGGCCTTTAATAATAAATTTGGCCTTAAAACTGGAAAGCCGGCTTCCAATATAATTAAAATGATAAATCCGGCCTTATAAATGATAAATCCGGCCTTTAAATAATAAATCCGGTCTTTAAAAGATAAATCCGGCCTTTAAAATTGAAAATCTGGTTAAAAACGTGAACTTAAGAGGTTAGTAGTTAGCTAAATCTGATTTGACTAATGATTTTGTACTGTTTCAGGTTTGGATTTACATTTTTGGCGTAAAATATGCAAAAATTGTCGTTGCGGCAAAGAAAACCACGACGTCCAAGATGAAGACCTATACGGTTGGGTCCAACTCCAACTATTAGGAAGCAAATTTAAAAAACCACAACGAATAGGTAATTAAAAAACAATCCCAACTGACTTGATTGATCTGTAGGTTTCAATTTCAGTTCTACCAGGCAAGAAGGACGAAGTGGAATTGGAATGGGCACCAAAGGGCTCGCAAGAAGCAGTAGAACGATATTTAAACGAACTCCCACCAGATATGTTACCAATAAAAGGATCATCGGCAGCACAGGAACGCAAACAATTATTACAGAAACAGATCCCATTACACGATGTGGATCCAAATTTATGTCACGCGCTAACAGAAGAAGAAATGCAACAGATGAACGAATATATTCATCATATGAAGGAAAATAGCGTTGGTGTTGGCCAATTAATGCGATTGGCTCCACATAAAGCTCGCCTGGTTTCGAGCAAATTAGCAAGCCAGGTTTCAAATAGTACTTATTTAAAACAGTTGGAGAATTTATCAATTAGGCATGATTATGAAAATATTGATGCTTTTGGAAAGCATAAATTGATGACCAGTTTGGAGGCTATTGAGCGGAAACAGAGTAACGATTTTGCTTGCCCTATCAATGCTCAGTATGCTATGTTGCTGGATAAAAGCGCTTTGCCGTTGAGTGATAAATTGGGTCCTATTAAGACTTTAGTTGACGTGTATGGGAACCCCATATTTGATTCTGTTGTGCATGAAAGGATTAAAACATTGAATAAGGCTGAGTATGCAATGTTATTGGATAAAAATAGTGTTCCAATATTGAATTCGCATGGGAATCCAATTAAGAATCAAATTGAAATCAAGCCAGGTTTTCCGGATGATTTGGGTAATCGCCAACAACCTCATTCTGCGTTAATATTGGATCATAATCATTCTCCATTGTTGGATAATGGGGTTCCAATTACACTAGAATTGGATGTTTATGGGGCTCCTATATTGGAACGAAGTTTGATGGAAGTTGTTAACAAAATTAAGCCTGAATTTGCGTGTTATTTGGATAAAATTGGTAATATTGTTGTTGATAAGTATGGTCACATGATTAAATACAGTTTGGATCAATTGAAACCACAATGTGAGAAGAAGTATGCGTTATTATTGGATGAAAATCGTGCTACTATTAAATGTAAATTTGGTAATCCCGTTATAGCAAATTTGGATTATTTTGGAGGACCCGTATTGGATGATTATATTATTGAAAAATTAAACGGGCAGAAACCATTTTATGCTACTTTATTGGATAAAAATGGTGGTCCAATATTGGATTCCGAACAACAACCCTTACAACAGGCTATTAATATATTAAAGCAACCAATTTATGATAAATTTGGGCATGAAGTAAGACCACAATTTGGTTTACTATTGGATAAAAATGAAGTTCCCATTAAGGATTCTCAAGGAAGCCCAATTAAAGTCGCCTTGGATGCCTTTGCACGTCCAATTATCGACCATAAAATAGTTGAAAAATTGGGTTGCAAACCTGAGTTTACAATGTATTTAGATCGAAATGGGGCTCCAATATTGGATAAATACGGTAGCCCAATCAAGAATATAGTTTCAAATGAACCAATTCATGCTAAGTATGCTATGTTATTGGATAAAAATCAAGCAGCTTTGAAAGATGCTAATGGACCAATCATTGTTAATTTGGATGCATCCGGAGGACCCGTAATTGATCAATCGGTTATTGATAAGTTGCATGGGATGATTCCAAAATATGTTAAATTATTAGATGGAAGCAAAGCACCAATTACAATTGAACCTATTGGTAGGGCCCCAATTTTGGATAAATTTGGTAATGAAGTGGTACCAAAGTATGCGTTACTATTGGATTCCAATGAAATTCCTTATAAGGATAAAAGTGGAAGTCCAGTATTGGTCAATTTGGATGCAATTGGTAGACCTGTCATCAACAACAGCATTATTGAAAAAATTGGTGTTAATCCACAATATGCTCTATTATTAGATGCAAATCGAGCTCCAATTTTGGACAAATTTGGGCAAAAAATTAAAGAACCAATTGATAACCGTGCAAAGTATGCTTTACTATTGGATTCCAATGAAGCAGCCATTAATGATTCCTGTGGACCACTAATTACCAATTTGGATGGATTAGGGCGCCCCATTATAAACTCAGAAATGTTACGCTACAAACCACAGTTTGCACTATTGTTGGATGCTAATAGGGTTCCTATAGTTGACGAGTATGGTAATAATATTAAGCAACCAATCACGGCTCCTAAATATGGAGTTCTATTGGATTGCAACGAAACACCGATTAATGATGTTAGTGGATCACCCATACTAACCAATTTGGATTCTACTGGGGATGCTATAATTGATGACAGTATTAAGCAGCAATTAGGGCGCCAACAACCTCACGGGGTTTTATTATTGGATGGAAATCGAAGCCCGATTAAGGATAGATTTGGTAAAAATGTAATCAAAACGATTAAACCTCAATTTGCCTTATTATTGGATAAAAATAAATCTGCTATTAAGGATTCCTCAAATGGGCCCATTATAACCCCATTGGATTCATCCGGGAAGCCAATTATTCCACCAAATATAGAACCCCATTATGGTTTATTATTAGATTCCAATAAAACACCAATATTGGATAAATATGGCAACAATGTAATCGAATCAATTAACGATAATACGAATTTAACGGATCCCAAAGGGAATCCAATATTGGATAAATATGGAATTCCAATTAAAATTAAAGTGGATCCACTAGGACGACCAGTGTTAACCGAAACGGCGCAGCCGTTACTCGATCAGAATGGAAAGCTTCAAGACCTAAACGGTGCAATTTTAACTAAACAAAATCAACCCTTAACAGATACATCAGGGAAAAATGTACAATTAAACGCTCAGAATGGTATTATAACCCTTAACAACCAACCCGTTTACGATTCGGAAGGAATGATCCTAACTCAAATTCCGCAAGATTACGCTTACATGGCGCAACCCGTATTGGATAAATACGGTAACAAAATTGATCCCACCACGGGACGCCCAATTTTACCCAATTACAACGCCCAAACTCATCCAGATTTGGAAGAAAATTATATAAATCCAGCCCAAATTAATATTGGCCCAATACGCGATATAAATGACGAATCCATTCCAGAATGCCATAAATGCAAAAAAATATTTGAAGATCTCGCCTTGGTTATACAAATCGATCGTTCCGAAGCCTTATGGCATGCAGCCTGCTTCAAATGCGCCGGTTGCAATCAAAATTTGGCCGATATGGTTTATTTCTACGATTCCGAAAGCGATGACATTTATTGCGGACGTGATTTTGCCAAAATACGTGGAATCCCACGTTGCAATGCATGCGATGAATTGATTTTCGTTAAAGAATACTGTTTAGCGGAAAATGAAACGTATCACGTGAAGCATTTCTGTTGTTTCGAATGCGATTCTCCTTTAGCTGGACAGAATTATGTTATTGAGAATAATCAACCGGTTTGTATCGGTTGTTATGAAACGCTTAAAGCTAATCGGTGTCATGGTTGCGATTCTATTATTAAACCTGATGAACCGGGGGCTAATTTAAATGGAACTCATTTTCATGCTCATGATGATTGTTTTTGTTGTAAGATGTGTAGGAAACCGTTGTTGGGGGGGAAATTTTTGTTTAGGAATTTGCGGCTTTATTGTTCTGGAGTTTGTTATAATCAGGATCAAAATTAGTTTGATTGAATTATAATAAGCGACAGTATTTTATATTTAAACGAGCAGCAAAATTAGTGACGTTGCGGTCACGCAGTTACGTCATCAGTTACCGTAGCATACTTGACAGTTGTGACGTCAATTCATTAGATAAAATCCAATTAACCTAAAAAGTATTTAATTTTATATTTAAAACGCAGCTAACTGAAGTTTAATTTCTATTAAAAGTAACAGATTTGACATTCCATGCTCTTATAATTTACGTACAAATTATTCATGCGATGCCTTGTAATCCGTAACGTATTATATTATATTACCAATAGTCAATTTAGTTTTTATATGAAATTTATAAATATATTTAATTTTTGTATGTTATAGATGAAATAATATATATATATTTTTTCGGGGGTTTATTTATATTTTATATACGTATAGTGCCATTTGTATTTGTATATTTATACTCTGTAGATTTAGTCTTGTTTTATTATTATTAATAATATTTTACAATAATTTTGTGTTTTATTTGCAACGCAATAATTGTGGGGCAGATTAAGGGCGCGGTTTAAGAAGTGTCAAAACGAGTACTCGCGCAATTTAACTTTAAAATCGTTTTTTTGCAACGTAAAATGGAGTTGTATTGCGTGAGTTTCGCTTGTAGTTTTATGACACTTCTTAAACCGCGCCCTTAACCAACTTTGCAGCTAACATAATGAAATAATATGTATTATCCTTGATAAGGCCACAATAGTCTAACAAACTTAAACCAAATTTGCAGTACACAAGTTCAATATAATGGACAATAAAGTGAACAATTAATATTAGCCTCAGATTACAAAAAGTATTTTTAAAAAATTTATTAAGTTGCTCAATCTTTATAAATTTGATCAAAATCAATTCTAAGTCCTGCTGAGGCCACAATTTTCTAACAAAGTTAACCAAATTTGCAGTAAGCACGCTCAATATAATGGACAATAATGAGAAAATTCTATATTAGCCTCAGATTACAATAAGTAATTTTTACAAATTTTATAAAGTTGCTCAATCTTTATAAATTTGATCAAAATCCCTTCTAAGTGCAGCTAAGGCCACAATTGTCTAACAAAGTTAACCAAATTTGCAGTAAACATGCTCAATATAATGGACAATAATGAGAATAATCTATATTAGCCTCAGATTACAAAAAGTATTATTTACAAAATTATAAAGTTGCTCAATCTTTATTAATTTGATCAAAATCAATTCTAAGTGCTACTGAGGCCAAAATTGTCTAACAAAGTTAACCAAATTTGCAGTAAACACGCTCAATATAATGGACAATAATGAGAATAATCTATATTAGCCTCAGATTACAAAAAGTATTTTTAAAACATTTATAAAGTTGCTCAATCTTCATAAATTTGATCAAAATCACTTCTAAGTGCAGCTGAGGCCACAATTGTGTAACAAAGTTAACCAAATTTGTAGTAAACAAGCTCAATATAATGGACAATAATGAGAATAATCTATATTAGCCTCAGATTACAAAAATTATTTTTTACAAATTTATAAAGTTGCTCAATCTTTATAAATTTGATCAAAATCAATTCTAAGTGCTACTGAGGCCACAATTGTCTAACAAAGTTAACCAAATTTGCAGTAAGCACGCTCAATATAATGGACAATAATGAGAATAATCTTAATTAGCCTCAGATTACAAAAAATATTTTTAAAAAATTTATAAAGTTGCTCAATCTTTATAAATTTGATCAAAATCAATTCTAAGTGCTGCTAAGGCCACAATTGACTAACAAAGTTAACCAAATTTGCAGTAAGCACGCTCAATATAATGAACAATAATGAGAATAATCTATATTAGCCTCAGATTACAAAAAGTATTTTTCACAAATTTATAAAGTTGCTCAATCTTTATAAATTTGATCAAAACCAATTCTAAGTGCTGCTAAGGCCACAATTGACTAACAAAGTTAACCAAATTTGCAGGAAACACGCTCAATATAATAGATAATAATGAGAAAAATTTATATTAGCCTCAGATTACATAAAGTATTTTTCACAAATTTATAAAGTTGCTCAATCTTTATAAATTTGATCAAAATCACTTGTAAGTGCTGCTGAGGCCACAATTGTCTAACAAGGTTAACCAAATTTGCAGTAAACACGCTTAATAAGATAGACAATTATGAGAAAAATTTATATTAGCCTTAGATTACAAAAAGTGTTTATTACAAATTTATAAAGTTGCCAATCTTTATAAATTTGATCAAAATCAATTCTAAGTGCTGCTAAGGCCACAATTGACTAACAAAGTTAACCAAATTTGCAGTAAACATGCTTAATATAATGGACAATAATGAGAAAAATTTATATTTGCCTCAGATTACAAAAAGTATTTTTCACAAATTTATAAAGTTGCTCAATCTTTATAAATTTGATCAAAATCACTTCTAAGTGCTGCTAAGGCCACAATTGTCTAACAAAGTTAACCAAATTTGCAGTTAACACGCCCAATATAATGGACAATAATAAGAATAATCTATATTAGCCTCAGATTACAAAAAGTGTTTATTACAAATTTATAAAGTTGCTCAATCTTTATAAATTTGATCAAAATTAATTCTAAGTCCTGCTGAGGCCATAATTGTTAAACAAAGTTAACCAAATTTGCAGAAAACACGCTCAATATAACGGTAAATAATGAGAATAATCTATATTAGCCTCAGATTACAAAATGTATTTTTTACAAATTTACAAAGTTGCTCAATCTTTAGAAATTTGATCAAAATCACTTCTAAGTGCAGCTAAAGCCACAATTGACTAACAAAGTTAATCAAATTTGCAGTAAACATGCTTAATATAATGGACAATAATGAGAAAAATTTATATTAGCCTCAGATTACATAAAGTATTTTTCACAAATTTCTAAAGTTGCTCAATCTTTATAAATTTGATCAAAATCAATTCTAAGTGCAGCTAAGGCCATAATTGACTAACAAAGTTATCCAAATTTGCAGTAAACACGCTCAATATAATGTACAATAATGAGAAATTTTTTTGAGTAATTGAGTAATTAATAAAGAAATTATATTACCTTAAGATTATAATATGAAAAATGATACCAAAGATCTATTTAAACTAACTAATTTTGGCCATTTTATGTTAATGCGGTCACGCAGTTACGTCATCATGTGTGTGACGGAAAGAGAAAAAATACCTGCGCTTGATCATGTTAGTAGTCATTATTAGTTTTCTGGCTAGCCTGAGTTACCTAAAAACATGTTTCCAGATTTTTCACTTAAAAATTTAGATCACAGTAGCTTCAATATTAAAATTATTTGACAGTTAAGACGTCATCAGTAAAATCACCAAAATATAACATTTAATTTTTTACCAGAAAACGATTATTGTATTATAAAGCAACTCCCAATCGTCCATAAAAGCATTAAAAAAAATCAATTAACCTAAAAAATATTTAAATTTTATAGAAGACATTACTTACATGGAACAATTCCTATGTAGCCACCAAAGCATTAAATAATCCAATTAATTCACATAATTTAAATATTAAATTGTAATAATTATTGAACCAACTTTTATTACAATAATCAACAATTTTTTCACAATAACAAATTTTGTTTGTCGCGGCCGACTTCAAATATTCTTAGTATTCCACGACGCACTTATAATTTGCGTACAAATTGCATCACTATAGTAACGCAATAATTATTAAATTGTGGGGCAGCCACGCTTACTGTGGCGCCATCTTGTAGTGAATTGTTAGTACTAAATTACACAAACGCCATAAAAAATCTAAATGACTCAAAATATGTTTAACAAAAATATATAATTGCTCAATCTAGCAAACTTCTTAATGTTGTTTAGGAATCTTAATTGCTTTAATTATTTTGATTTTTTTGAAAATGCATAAAATTCAATTTTAAGGTTAAAATTGGCAACAATGAATTGCTCAAATATATTTTTCTTACCAATTAAGGTGTGCTAGTTTTATATATTAAAACCAATTCAGCAAATTCTTTAAGGTTCTTCAGTAATCATCAAATCTTTAATTATTGGAATTTTTTGAAAATGCACAAAACTCAGTTTTGAAGTTAAAATTGGCAACAATGAGTTGCTCAAATATATTTTTCTTACCAATTAAGGTGTGCTAATTTTATATTTTAAAACCAATTTAGCAAATTCTTTAAGGTTCTTAAGTAATCATCAAATCTTTAATTATTGAAATTTTTTGAAAATGAATAAAACTCAATTTTGAGGTTAAAATTGGCAACAATGAGTTGCTCAAATATATTTTTTTTACCAATTAAGGTGTGCTAGTTTTAAATTTTTAAACCAATTTAGCAAATTCTTTAAGGTTCTTAAGTAATCATCAAATCTTTAATTATTGGAATTTTTTGAAAATGCATAAAACTCAGATTTTGAGGTTAAAATTGGCAACAATGAGTTGCTCAAATATATTTTTCTTACCAAATTAGGTATGCTAGTTTAATATTTTAAAACCAATTTAGCAAATTCTTTAAGGTTCTTCAGTAATCATCAAATCTTTAATTATTGCAATTTTTTGAAAATGCACAAAACTCAGTTTTTGAGGTTAAAATTGGCAACAATGAGTTGCTCAAATATATTTTTCTTACCAATTCAGGTATGTTAGTTTTATATTTTAAAACCAATTTAGCAAATTCTTTAAGGTTCTTAAGTAATCATCAAATCTTTAATTATAGGAATTTTTTGAAAATGCATTAAACTCAGTTTTGAGGTCAAAATTGGCAACAATGAATTGCTCAAATATATTTTTCTTATCAATTTAGGTGTGCTAATTTTATATTTTAAAACCAATTTAGCAAATTCTTTAAGGTTTTTAAGTAATCATCAAATCTTTAATTACTGCAATTTTTTGAAAGTGCACAAAACTCAATTTTGAGTTTAAAATTGGCAACAATGAGTTGCTTAAATATATTTTTCTTAGCAATTCAAGTATGCTTGTTTTATATTTTTGAACCAATTTAACAAATTCTTAAAAGTTTTGAAGTAATCATCAAATCTTTAATTATTGCAATTTTTTGAAAATGCCCAAAACTCAGTTTTGAGGTCAAAATTGGCAACAATGAGTTGCTCAAATATATTTTTCTTACCAATTAAAGTGTGCTAATTTTATATTTTTAAACCAATTTAGCAAATTCTTTAAGGTTTTTAAGTAATCATCAAATCTTTAATTATTGGAATTGTTTGAAAATGTATAAAACTCAGTTTTGAGGTTCAAACTGGCAACAATGAGTTGCTCAAATATATTTTTCTTACCAATTAAGGTGTCCTAGTTTTATATTTCAAAACCAATTTAGCAAAATTCTTTAAGGTTCTTAAGTAATCATAAAATCTTTAAATTATTGCAATTTTTTTGAAAATGAACAAAACTCAGTTTTTGAGGTAAAAATTGGCAACAATGATTTGCTCAAATATATTTTTCTTACCAATTCAGGTATGCTAGTTTTATATTTTAAAACCTATTTAGCAAATTCTTTAAGGTTCTTAAGTAATCATCAAATCTTTAATTATTGCAACTTTTTGAAAACAAACAAAACCCAGTTTTGAGGTTAAAATTGGCTACAGTGAGTTGCTCAAATATATTTTTCTTACCAATTCAGGTATGCTAGTTTTATATTTTAAAACCAATTTAGCAAATTCTTTAAGGTTCTTAAGTAATTATCAAATCTTTAGTTAATGCAATTTTTTGAAAATGGACAAAACTCAGTTTTGAGTTTAAAATTGGCAACAATGAGTTGCTCAAATATATTTTTCTTACCAATTCAGGTATGCTAGTTTTATATTTTAAACCAATTTAGCAAATTCTTTAAGGTTCTTAAGTAATCATCAAATCTTTAATTATTGGAATTTTTTGAAAATGCATAAAACTCAATTTTGAGGTTAAAATTGGCAACAATAATTTGCTCAAATATATTTTTCTTACCAATTAAGGTGTGCTAGTTTTATATTTTAAAACCAATTTAGCAAATTCTTTAAGGTTCTTAAGTAATCATCAAATCTTTAATTATTGGAATTTTTTGAAAATGCATAAAACTCAATTTTGAGGTTAAAATTGGCAACAATAATTTGCTCAAATATATTTTTCTTACCAATTAAGGTGTGCTAGTTTTATATTTTAAAACCAATTTAGCAAATTCTTTAAGGTTCTTCAGTAATCATCAAATCTTAAATTATTGCAATTTTTTGAAAACAAACAAAACCCAGTTTTGAGGTTAAAATTGGCAACAATGAGTTGCTCAAATATATTTTTCTTACCAATTAAAGTGTGCTAGTTTTATATTTTAAAACCAATTTAGCAAATTCTTTAAGGTTCTTAAGTAATCATCAAATCTTTAATTATTGGAATTTTTTGAAAATGCATAAAACTCAATTTTGAGGTTAAAATTGGCAACAATAAGTTGCTTAAATATATTTTTCTTACTAATTCAGGTATGCTAGTTTTATATTTTTAAACCAATTTATCAAATTCCTTAAAATTCTTTAGTAATCATCAAATCTTTAGTAATTGCAATTTTTTGAAAATGCATAAAACTCAGTTTTGAGCTTAACATTGGCAACAATGAGTTGCTTAAATATATTTTTCTTCCCAATTAAGGTATGCTAGTTTTATATTTTAAAACCAATTCAGCAAATTCTTTAAGGTTCTTAAGTAATCATCAAATCTTTAATTATTGGAATTTTTTGAAAATGCATAAAACTCAGTTTTGAGGTTAAAATTGGCAACAATGAGTTGCTCAAATATATTTTTCTTACCAATTAAGGTGTGCTAGTTTTATATTTTCAAACCAATTTAGCAAAATCCTAAAGGTAGTTCAGTAATCATCAAATCTTTAGTTAGTTCAATTTTTTGGAAATGCTCAAAACTCAGTTTTGAGGTTAAAATTGGCAACAATGAGTTGCTCAAATATATTTTTCTTACCAATTAAGGTGTGCTAATTTTATATTTTAAAACCAATTCAGCAAATTCTTTAAAGTTCTTAAGTAATCATCAAATCTTTAATTATTGTAATTTTTTGAAAATGCATAAAACTCAGTTTTGAGGTTCAAATTGGCAACAATGAGTTGCTCAAATATATTTTTCTTACCAATTAAGGTGTGCTAGTTTTATATTTTAAAACCAATTTATCAAATTCTTTAAGGTTCTTAAGTAATCATCAAATCTTTAATTATTGGAATTTTTTGAAAATGCATAAAACTCAGTTTTGAGGTTAAAATTGGCAACAATGAGTTGCTCAAATATATTTTTCTTACCAATTAAAGTGTGCTAGTTTTATATTTTAAAACCAATTTAGCAAATTCTTTAAGATTCTTAAGTAATCATCAAATCTTAAATAATTGCAATTTTTTTTAAATACCCAAATCTCAATTTTGAGGTTACGTTTGGTAAACAAAAGTTGCTCCAATTTGTTTTTCTAGTTTAATTAGGTATGCAAATTTTATATTTTTAAACCAATTTAGCAAATTCCTTAAGTTGGTTGAGGAATCTTAATTTCTTTAATTAATTTGATTTTTTGAAATTGCCCAAAATTCAATTTTGAGGTTACATTTGGTAACTAAAAGTTGCTCAAATATGTTTTTCTAGTCAAATTAAGTATGCCAATTTCATATTTTTGAACCAATTTGTAAAATTCCTTAGGATTGTTGAGGAATTTTAATTTTTTTAATTAATTTGATTTCTTAAAAATGCACAAAACTCAATTTTGACGTTTTAATTGGTAACTAAAAATAGCTCAATTATATTTTTCTAGTCAAATCAAGTATGCCAATTTCATATTTTTAAACCAATTTGGCAAATTCTTTAAGGCTGCTGAGGAATCTTAATTTCTTTAATTAGTTTGATTTCTTGAAATTGCTCAAAACTCAATTTTGAGGTTACATTTGGTAACTTAAAGCAGCTCAAATATGTTTCTCTAGTCAAATCAAGTATGCCAATTTCATATTTTTAAACCAATTTGCAAAATTCCTTAAAATTGTTGAGAAATCTTAATTTCTTTAATTAATTTGATTTTTTGAAAATACACAAAACTCAATTTTGAGATTACATTTGGTAACTTAAAGTAGCTCAAATATGTTTTTTAGTCAAATCAAGTATGCCAATTTCATATTTTTAAACCAATTTGGCAAATTCTTTAAGATTATTGAAGAAGCTTAATTTCTTTAATTAATTTGATTTCTTGAAATTGCACAAAACTCAATTTTGAGGTTACAATTGATATCTAAAAGTAGCTCAAATATGTTTTTCTAGTCAATTCAAGTACGCCAATTTTATATTTTTAAACCAATCTGACAGATTCCTTAAATTGGTTGAAGAAACTTAATTTCTTTACTTAATTTGATTTCTTAAAAATGCACAAAACTCAATTTTGAGGTTACATTTGGTAACAAAAGTTGCTCAAATGAGTTTTTCTTGTCAAATCAAGTATGCCAATTTCATATTTTTAAACCAATTTGGCAAATTCCTTATGATTGTTGAAGAAATTTAATTTCTTTAATTAATTTGATTTCTTGAAATTGCACAAAACTCAATTTTGAGGTTACATTTGGTAACTAAAAGTAGCTCAAATATGTTTTTCTAGTCAATTCAAGTATGCCAATTTTATATTTTTAAACCAATTTGTAAAATTCCTTAAGATTGTTGAGGAATTTTAATTTTTTTAATTAATTTGATTTCTTGAAATTGCACAAAACTCAATTTTAAAGTTACATTTGGTAACTAAAAGTTGCTCAAATATGTTTTTCTAGTCAAATCAAGTATGCCAAATTCATATTTTTAAACCAATTTAGTAAATTCTTTAAGATTGCTGAGAAATCTTAACTTCTTTAATTAATTTGATTTCCTAAAAATGAACAAAACTCCATTTTGAGGTTACAATAGGTATCTAAAAGTAGCTCAAATATGTTTTTCTAGTCAATTCAAGTATGCCAATTTCATATTTTTAAACCAATTTAGTAAATTCCTTAAAATTGTTGAGGAATTTAATTTCTTTAATTAATTTGATTTCTTGAAAATGCACAAAACTTGATTTTGAGGTTACATTTGGTAACTAAAAATTGCTCAAAAATGTTTTTCTAGTCAAATTAAGTATGACAATTTCATATTTTTAAACCAATTTGTAAAATTCCTTTAAATTGTTAAGGAATCTTAATTTCTTTAATTAATTTAATTTTTTGAAATTGCACAAAACTCAATTTTGAGGTTACAATTGGTATTTAAAAGTAGCTCAAATATGTTTTTCTAGTCAATTCAAGTATGCCAATTTCATATTTTTAAACCAATTTGGCAAATTCCTTAAGTTGGTTGAGGAATCTTAATTTTTGTAATTAATTTGATTTCTTGAAAATGCACAAAACTCCTCTTCTTTTCTGTTTCCAATAACCTAAAATCAATTAATTAAGGTAAATTGAATAAATCTCAATTTATTATTTCATCATACATCATAAAATCAATCAACAAATGTAAACAACGGGATGATTTGGAGGGACAACCAAGGATTTGAAGAAAGGTATTTGGAATCATCATGAACACAATGCGCTTCAATTCGCATAATATTACATATAAATATATATACTTTAGAAAATCACAACCTTACTTTATATTAAATTTCGAGCACTAATTACTCTCAATTTCATTTTGTTGCTACTCCATGAAAACGTTTTTTTTGGCACATATAGAAAGATCTATTCTACTGGCTTAACATTATTATTATTAAATGATGATTTAAACAGAAGATTGTCGAAGATTATTGCATGATTAATGGATTTTACAAGATGACGCATTTATTGCGATCCAAAGCATCCTGAAGGTTATCCAATATTGGACTCTGATCACGTATTTCGATGCTGTCTATCATATTTATTAATTCTTTAAAGGCAGCGACCACCTTCCAGTTATATTTGGCACTACATTCAGCGTAACCACATTTCCAATGCTTTTTAACCAAATTGACGATATCCTTACGTTTTTCTTCAGCAGATCCAGTAATGGCTTTAGTTGATGTTGGGGCATCATCACAATTCGCTATTAAATCTTGTTTGTTGCCTATTACAAGTATGGGGACGTTGGACATATTTCTGCTTTCGCATATTTGCTCCCGTAATGTTTTGATGTATTGAAACGTTTCCAAATTAGATAAATCGAAAACTAAAACGTACGCAGTAGCACTGCGCAATCCATAAAATCGAAAATCCGTCCATTCATAATAAGAATTAACCGGAAAGTATGGAATTACCGGCAAATCGGATATTTTAATCTCATACAATCGATCGTTGGTTATAACAGATGGATAATACGTATGCTTCCTCTCCGTCGGTTGATATTCCTCGAAGAAATCATTCCAGACGAATTGCTGCAATTGAAATGAAATTAGTTTATTAATTGTGTATTCGTCCATAACTGGGAATTTAATATACTAAATCGTCGTCAGTGATGTGTGTGTGTGCGCCTGGATTACGTTAATGTTTTCTTAATTGGTAAAATCGATTCGCTTTTATGGAATAAATTAATTGAGACGACGACAACAAGTGGCCCCTTTGTTGCGAGCAATTTGTTTAGCCGCCATGTAAATATTTTAACAAGATAACTTTTTCTCCGCTTTTTCCACTCCAATTCGCAACACTGCACGCCCCAATTCGTGTAATCATTAATTTTTAAATCGACGTATTGAACGTATAGCCAAACCAATTACAATTGTTATGAATATTTATTGTTGATTGTAAGCAGAGTTCTTATAAGGCAGTTGAAGTGAGCAAAGTGATGCGATTGCATAAAATATCAACTAGCAACAGCTGACGTAAAATGAATTAATATGTTTGTGCTCGGTGTGGTAGTTGGGTAGTTAAACATGTAAAACAACTTATTGAATTCAGAAGTTAGTTTGTCGCTTCGCAATTGATTACAAACTTCTATAATGACCTCAAAAATTTTAGTCACCTATTTTGTTTATTTTTTAAGTAACTTGTCACTTTGTGATTGAATGTAGATTAATTTGTTGACCTTAAATTAGATTTTCCGTAAAAAATAGAATTTTCCAAAATAGTTTTTTTTAATGTTTTCAATAAATTCAAGTATGCTAAATCCAAAATTCTAAACCGCAACTCAAAATTCCTGCTGGTTATTACAAAAACTCAATTTAATTAACAAAATGTGCAATATTTTTGTACAAATTGGATTTTCCATAAAAACTAAAAATTTCCAAAATAGTTTTTAAGATTTTTTTAATAAATTCAAGTATGCTGAATCCAAAATTTTAATCCGCAACTCAAAATTCCTGCTGGTTATTACAGAAACTCAATTTAATTAACAAAATGAGCAATATTTTTGATTAAATTAAATTTTCCGTAAAAACTAAAATTTTCCAAAAAAGTTTTCAGAATTTTTTTAATAAAATAAAATATGCTGAATATAAAATTTTAAACCACAACTTAAAATTCCTGCTGGTTTTTACTAAAACTCAATTTAATTAACAAATTAAGCAATATTTTTGTAAAAATTAGATTTTCAGTAAAAACTAAAAAAATTCAAAATAGTTTTTATGATTTTTTTAATAAAATCAAGTATGCTGAATCCAAAATTTTAAACCGCAACTCAAAATTCTTGCTGGTTATTACATAAACTCAATTTAATTAACAAAAAGAGCAAAATTTTTGAACAAATTAGATTTTCTGTAAAAACTAAAAATTTCCAGAATGGTTTTTATGTTTTTCTAATAAATACAAGTATGCTGAATACTAAATTTTAAACCACAACTCAAAATTCTTGCTGGTTATTATAAAACCTCAATTTAATTAACAAAATGTCCAAAATTTGTGTACAAATTAGATTTTCCATAAAAACTAAAATTTTCCAAATAAGTTTTTATGATTTTTTAATAAATTCAAGTATGCTGAATCCAAAATTTCAATCCGCAACTCAAAATTCTAGCTGGTTTTTACTAAAACTCAATTTAATTAACAAAATGAGCAAGATTTTTGTAAAAATTGGATTTTCCTTTAAAACTAATATCTTCCAAATAAGTTTTTATGATTTTTTTTAATAAATCAAGTATGCTAAATCCAAAAATTTAAACCGCAACTCAAAATTCCTGCTGGTTATTACAGAAACTCAATTTAATTATCAAAATGTGCAATATTTTTGTACAAATTAGATTTTCCATAAAAACTAAAAGTTTCCAAAATAGTTTTTATGATTTTTTTAATAAATTCATGTATGCTGAATCCAAAATTTCAAACCGCAACTTAAAATTCCTGCTGGTTATTACATAAACTCAATTTAATTAACAAAATGAGCAATTTTTTTGAAAAAATTAAATTTTCTGTAAAAACTAAAATTTTACAATTAAGTTATTATAATTTTTTTAATAAATATAAGTATGCTAAATCCAAAATTTTAATCCGTAACTCAAAATTCCTGTTGGTTATTACATAAACTCAATTTAATTAATGAAATGTGCAATATTTTTGTATTAATTTGGTTTTCCGCTAAAATTAAAATTTTCCAAAAAAGTTTTGTAATATTTTTTTTATAAATTTAAGTATGCTGAATCCAAAATTTCAAATTGCAACTCAAAATTCTTGCTGGTTATTACTAAAACTCAATTTAATTAACAAAATAAGCAAAATTTTTGAACAAATTGGGTTTTCAATAAAAACAAAAATTTTTTTAAATGGTTTTTATAATTTTTTAAATAAATTCAAGTATGTTGAAACCAAAATTTTAAACCGCAACTCAAAATTATTGCTGGTTTTTACTAAAACTAAATTTAATTAACAAAATGTGCAATATTTTTGTTAAATTGGATTTTCCGTAAATATAAAATTTTTTAAAATAGTTTTTATAGTTTTTTTAATAAATTCAAGTATGCTGAATCCAAAATTTTAAACCGCAACTCAAAATTCTTGCCGGTTATTACTGAAACTCAATTTAATTAACAAAATAAGCAATAATTTTGTCTAAATTAGATTTTCCATAAAAACTAAAAATTTCCAAAATACTTTTTATAATTTTTTTAATAAATTCAAGTATGCTGAATCTAAAATTTTAAACCGCTACTCAAAATAACTGCTGGTTTTTACTAAAACTCAATTTAATTAACAAAATTAGCAAGATTTTTGTAAAAATTGGATTTTCCTTTAAAACTAAAATCTTCAAAATAAGTTTTTATGATTTTTTTTAATAAACCAAGTATGCTAAATCCAAAAATTTAAACCGCAACTCAAAATTCCTGCAGGTTATTACTCAAACTCAATTTAATTAATAAAATGTGCAATATTTTTGAACAAATTTGATTTTCCGTAAAAATTAAAATTTTCCAACAAAGTTTTAATTTTTTTTTTATAAATTCAAGTATGCTGAGTCCAAAATTTCAAACCGCAACTTAAAATTCTTGCTAGTTATAACAAAAACTCAATTTAATTAAAAAAATGTGCAAATTTTTGTACCAATTAGATTTTTTGTAAAAACTAAATTTTTTAAAAATAGTTTTTTATGATTTTTTCAATAAATTCAAGTATGCTAAATCCAAAATTTTAAACCGTAACTCAAAATTATTGCTGGTTATTACAAAAACTCAATTTAATTAACAAAATGACCAAAATTTGTGTACAAAATAGATTTTTCGTAAAAACTAAAACTTTTAAAAAAAGTTTTTATAATTTTTTTAATAAATTCAAGTATGCTGAATTCAAAATTTTAAATCGCAACACAAAATTCCTGCTGGTTATTACTAAAACTCAATTTGATTAACAAAATAAACAATAATTTTGAACAAATTGGGTTTTCAGTAAATTTTAAAATTTTCCAAAAAAGTTTTTTAATTTTTTTTTAATAAATGTAAGTATGCTGTGTCCAAAATTTTAAACCGGAACTCAATATTCCTGCTGGTTATTACTCAAACTCAATTTAATTAACAAAATGTGCAAGATTTTTGTACAAATTGGATTTTCTATAAAAACTAAAAATTTCCAAAATAGTTTTTATGATTTTTTTAATAAATTCAAGTATGCTGAATCCAAAAATTTAAACCGCAACTTGAAATTCTTGCTGGTTATTATATAAACTCAATTTAATTAACAAATTGTGCATATTTTTTATAAAAATTAGATTTTCCGTAAAATCTATAATTTTCAAAAATGGTTTTTTTAGTTTTTTTAATGAATTCAAGTATGCCAAATCCAAAAATTTCAAACCGCAACTCAAAATTTCAGCTGGTTGTTACATAAACTTAATTTAATTAACAAAATATGCAATATTTTTGTAAAAATTAGATTTTCCGTAAAAAATAAAAATTTCCTAAATAGTTTTTAAAATTTTTCTAATAAATTTAAGTATACTGAATCCAAAAATTTAATTTGCAACTCAAAGTTCCTGCTGGTTATTAATAAAACTTAATTTAATTAACAAAATGAGCAATATTTTTGTATAAATTAAATTTTCCATAAAAACTAAAAATTTTCAAAATAAATTTTATAATTTTTTTAATAAATTTAAGTATGCTGAATCTAAAATTTCAAACCGCAACTCAAAATTCCTGCTGGTTATTACATAAAATCAATTTAATTAACAAAATGAGCAATTTTTTTGAAAAAATTAAATTTTCCGTAAAAACTAAGGTTTTTCAAATAAATTTTTATAATTTTTTTAATAAATTTAAGTATGCTGAATCTAAAATTTTAAACCGCAACTTAAAATTCCTGCTAGTTATTACATAAACTCAATTTAATTAACAAAATGTGTAATATTTTTGTCTAAATTGGATTTTCCGTAAAAACTAAAATTTTCCAAAATAGTTTTTATAATTTTTTAAATAAATTCAAGTATGTTGAATCCAAAATTTTAAATCGCAACTCAAAATTCCTGCTGGTTATTATAGAAAATCAATTTAATTAACAAAATGAGCAATATTTTTGTAAAAATTGGATTTTCCGTAAAAACTAAAATTTTCCAAATAAAATTTTATAATTTTTTTAATAAAGTTAAGTATGCTGAATCTAAAATTTTAAACCGCAACTTAAAATTCTTGCTGGTTATTACAGAAACTCAATTTAATTAACAAAATGGGCAATATTTTTGAACAAATTAGGTATTCCGTAAAAAATAAAAAAATTCAAAACAGTTTTTATAGTTTTTACAATAAATTAAAGTATGCTAAATTCAAAATGTCAATCTGCAACTTAAAATTCTTGCTGGTTATTACAGAAACTCAATTTATTTAACAAAATGAGCAATATTTTTGTATAAATTTGATTTTCCGTAAAAACAAAAATTTTCCAAAATCGTTTTTATATTTTTTTTTAATAAATTAAAATATGCTGCATTCAAAATTTTAAATCGCAACTCAAAATTCCTGCTGGTTATTACATAATCTCAATTTAATTAAAAAATGTGCAATAATTTTGAACATATTGGGTTTTCAGTAAAAACTAAAATTTTTCAAAATGGATTTTATGATTGTTTCAATAAATTCAAGTATGCTGAATCTAAAATTTTAAATCGCAACTCAAAATTCCTGCTGGTTATAAGAAAAACTCAATTTAATTAACAAAATTTGCATTATTTTTGTATTAATTTGGTTTTCCGCAAAAATTAATATTTTCCAAAAAAGTTTTAAGTTTTTTTTTATAAATTTAAGTATGCTAAGTCTAAAATTTCAAACCGCAACTTAAAATTCCTGCTAGTTATGACAAAAACTCAATTTAATTAACAAAATTTGCAATATTTTTGGATTAATTTGATTTTCCATAAAAACTAAAAAAATCCAAAATAGTTTTTATGATTTTTTTAATAAATTCAAGTTTGCTCAATCCAAAATTTCAAACCGCAACTTAAAATTCCTGCTGGTTATTACATAATCTCAATTTAATTAACAAAATGTGCAAAAATTTTGTACAAATTAAGTTTTCCGTAAAAACTAAAAACTTCCAAAACAGTTTTTATGATTTTTTCAATGAATTCAAGTATGCTGAATCTAAAATTTCAAATCGCAACTTAAAATTCCTGCTGGTTATTCCAGAAATTCAATTTAATTAACAAAGTACGCAAAATTTTTGTACATATTAGGTTTTCCGTAAAAATAAAAAATTTCCAAAATGGTTTTTATAGTTTTTTTAATAAATTCAAGTTTGCTCAATCCAAAATTTGAAACCGCAACTTAAAATTCCTGCTGGTTATTACATAATCTCAATTTAATTAACAAAATGTGCAAAAATTTTGTACAAATTAAGTTTTCCGTAAAAACTAAAAACTTCCAAAACAGTTTTTATGATTTTTTCAATGAACTCAAGTATCTATTTTCCGTTGCTTTTGAGCACTTTCTTAGTGAATATCAATTTTCAGATGTACCGTTTATGATTTAGAAGCAATAATATTGAGTTTGAGATGCTAATTGATTTGAGGTTATATCAAATTGAGCGTACAGATTTTATTTAATTTTGCACACTTTGTACTATTAATATAGAGGTATGTTGGTACCAAGTTGCATCAATTTCCAAGGTACGGTTTTTTAGTTATGAGCAATAATGTTATGTGCTATGACTTTTGATTCTGCGAAGTGGTGTTGATTAATTTGAGGTTATGTCATATTGAGCGTATAAAATTTATTGAATTTTACACACTTTGTACTTATGATATTGAGCTATGTTAGTGCCAAGTTGCACTAATTTCCAATGTACGGTTTCTGAGTTATAAACAATAATATCATGTCCTTAGATTTTTGATTCTGCAAAGTGGTGCTGATTAATTTGAGGTTAAGTCAAATTGAGCGTATGGATTTTAACTAATTTTGCACACTTGGTACTGATAATATTGATCTATGTTGGTATCAAATTGCACTAATTTCCAATGTACGGTTTCTGAGTTATAAACAATAGTATTATGTCCTATGATTTTTAATTCTGCAAAGTGGTGCTGATTAATTTGAGGTAAGTCAAATTGAGCGTATGGATTTTAACTAATTTTGCACACATAGTACTGATGATATTGAGCTATGTTGGTGCCAAGTTGCACTAATTTCCAATGTACGGTTTCTGATTTATGAATAATAGTATTATATCCTATGGTTTTTGATTCTGCGAAGTGATGCTGATTAATTTGAGGTTAAGTAAAATTTCAAATCACAACTCAAAATTCCTGCTGGTTATTACTAAAACTCAATTTAATCAACAAAATGAGCAATATTTTTGTATAAAATGGATTTTCCGTAAAAACTAAAAATTTCCAAAAAAGTTTTTACATTTTTTTAAATAAATTTAAGTATGCTGATTCCAAAATTTTAAACCGCGACTTAAAATTCCTGCTAATTATTACAAAAATTCAATATAGTTAACAATATTCCATCCACAGCACATTCTTTATGGCTAGCCTTGACAACTAGTAATAATAAATAATTAGAATTGGTTTTGTATTGATTGAAACAACTCAAGTGATCAATTCCACTAATTTATAATTAAGCGCTTATATTCAAATTAAGCATGCTTTTTACTCGTTTCCACAAAATTCTTCAACTTCCACGATACGGAGCATGCCAATTTATTATATTTTTTAATAAGAATTCTCTCTGGTTTTGCGCAGTAATAACAATACTAGACAACTTCAAATAAATAAAAAAAAAAGGTAGAAACTTCTTGGCCGAGATGTTTTGCCATTTTTAATGAGAATTTCCCGGCGGGGAAAATAGCATACCACTCGACGCCCTTTGATGTGTCGCGCCGTCGAATATCCGGCAATAATCCTTCAATTCCTCCACATTTTTTTTTATATATATATTCCTTTCCTTTCGAAAAGGTCTTCTAACATACATTTAGAGAGTAAATGGAAACGAAAGAAAAATATATGAAATTCAGAGCCGTCCATTACTACTAGAAATGCATTTCTTTGATCTTGACATATTACCTTTGACATTTTCTGAGTTGGATCTATATGTTTTTATTTTGCATTGTGCTAGAGTAAAATGATCGAAATAGATTTACTTTTTGATGGACAGATTTTCACGCCCAATCTCAGATTATTTGAAGCGTAAAAAAATTTCAAATGTCTTCAGTTAACACACGTATTTAATGGCCTAAAAAAAGTTTGATTACATTTCTTCCTACATCCACACATCCTCTTTTAGAAGATTAAATGCAATTTCCGATCCTGAAGTGCGCTCAATGAACACTCGGAAGTGTCCGCAATTATTTCAGAGGGTAGTTTAACCTCTTCTGGTCGCACAATTAACAACGTACGAGGGGTGATTGTAGTCAAAACTGGGATTAATCCGAACCGGAAGGATAATCATATAATTCGATCATAAATACTGAGAATGGATAACAATTCTAAAAGAGGGATGACAATAAAAACAATAAAAGTTTATGTAGCGCATTCGGTCAATCTGCATTGATTAAAAAAAAAGGACAAAGGGTTAGATGGTTTGAGGCAATATTGTGAGTGCTTTCAATTGTTTAAATCGATTTTTGTCTGCTAACCAATTCGTGTTGTTTGTTTTTTAAATTTTAACAACAAATTTGTATTAATTTGAAGTTTTTTTTAATGTTCTAAGAACAATGTTTGTGGAATTTATATTTCTGCTTTCAATTTATTGCAGAATTATTATAAGCAAAATCAATATTGCTTTGTAAACCGATTTATTGTCCTCAAAACTTAGTCGATTTAACTGTTTCAGGATTCAGAATGTCGCTTTACAATTGATTGAAATGTAATAACCAGCAAGATTGGACTTTATTAAAAAATTTATCAAAACTGTTCTAAAAATTTAAGATACAATTTTGAAAATTTGTTACTAAATTTGCACAAAATCTTCTTAAAGCATTGCTAACTAATTGATTTGGGCCAAAATTAAATTTGAAAATAAAAATTAATTTTTATAAATTAAAAAAAAATAACTTTTTAACTTTGGCGCAGTCGACTGGAATTTTAAGTATTCATCAAAGCTGTATAACGTTGTATGCTTATTAAACACTGTTGCCAATATAATCAATATAATTACCATTGCAAATGTACGACTGGTTAAATTAATCGGATCAATTATATTAATATTAGTAATTCAGTAGACGGCTTATTATGAAGCATTACAAAGCCCTAACTGACATTGATGAATGAAGGTGAAGATTGCTTTCAATCAATAATCTTCCATGACAATTCCATCAATATGTAAACAGCTTAAATAAATTGAACCATTTGTTGCAAAAGGTGTTAGTTTCATTTCAATTTTCTCCGTTTGATGATTGAAAATGAATTCGCCACGTAGTGAGACACATCCGGCTGCACGCAGTCGGAATAATAGTCCTGTGGCGATTATTCTTAATCTTTACGGGACATTCTGCTCTGGTGTTAGTGGATTAATGCGGTCGCACGTCTACATCGACTAGGAGGAAATATGCTGACTACTGGAAGCACGTATACAATTTCCATTCAGTCACGTTCCAGCCCAGAAAGGTGGAAATGTAATTTCCCGCCCAAATTGACATAGTTGCTAGAAATTAAAACGGAAACATTTATTATTATTATTATTATTTTGACGATAATTCTCTCCCCCTAATTTAATGTTTAATATTATACACTAAACTATTCCAGACTTACCCCAAAGTTATAATTAACGTTCATTTTTCCTTCAATATTACCAAACCGCAACATATTATATTCATACATGCTCGATCGATAATAGATAGCTAGCTAGCTAGCTAGCAACCCCGACGTTAATTGCAAGTAATTTAATCCGAAACGAGAAATAAATTGCTCTCTTGGGGATAATAACAATAATGAAAAAATGTGGTTATCAAATATAAAATAAAAAGTGTTTTCATGATGGACAGCACTTAATTGCGGCTGAGGAGATTGGATGGGGATTGATTGCTATGGCTCTTTTTATTGCAAGTCTTTTGTTAACTGAGTGCTGCCATCGCTGACGGATTTATTTCTCAAACTTTTCTTATTACAATCGAAACAATATATTCGTTTTCATTGTCTGAATGTAATCAGGTTTTCTTTTTTGTCTGTGTAGTAACAAATAAATTTATATTTCATCTAGTAAATTGGAAATGGGAATTGTCCTAGTGGTTTTCTGCAAATCCCAAAACAATATACTTTGTATATATGAATTCTAGATGAGATGGATTAATGGTATTGTTGTATCATGCAAGCAGTTTGAGGTTTGATTCCCGATATATGTAAATAAACTAAATTTTTTTACTCAAAATTCATTTTTTTTGTTAGAATCAGTGTAAGAAGTTGTAAAAATAATGTTGTTATAATTAAAACTTCATATGTTAGCTCAAAAAGTATTATAATTCATAGTCAGAGCTGATTAAAGTATAATTAGAAGCCAAAATTCACTTTAAAACAAAATTTTGCAGTTTTTGTCCTAATTTTGATGATTTGGTTTGGAGCTAAGTATCAAAAATTGTTCAAAACTGCAGAAAATATGCTTAACTAATTTAGGCTTCTTATGTTAGGTTCAAATTAATCAAACAAAAATTGTAATCAATGACCAGAACTGATTGAAGCATAATTTGAAGCCAATGAACAAATTTGAAGGAATCTCAATAATCCTAAAATGTTGTAACTACTAAAAAATGTAACAAATTTAATAAAGTTTTTAATTTTGTATCAAAAATTATAAAAAAATTGAAGAAAGCAAAAAAAATTTTGAAAATCAAAATTTTGCAGTTTTTGGGCTAATTTTGATAATTTGGTTTGGAATTAAGTATCAAAAACTGTTGAAAATTGCAGAAATTATGCTAAATTTATTAAGGCTTTATTTGTTGGCTTTAAATTAATCAAAAAAAATATTGTAATCCATGACCAAAGCTAATTAAAGCATAATTTGAAGCCAATGAACAAACTTAGAGAAGTCCTGCTTTGGAATAGGCTTTTTAAAATGTTGTAACTAACAGAAACTGCAACAAATTTTATAAAATTTCCAAGTTTTTACTAAAATCTATGCAAAAATTAAAAAAAAAAAAATAAATAAATTGATTTTAATTCAAAATTTTGCAATTTTAGCCAAATTTTGATAATTTGGTTTGAAACTAAGTACCAAAAATTGTTGAAAATTGCAGAAATGATGCTAAACTAGTTTAGGCTTCTTATGTTAGCTTTAAATTAATCAAACAAAAATTGTAATCAATGACCAGAGCTGATTGAAGCATAATTTGAAGCCAATGAACAAGTTTGAAGGAGTCCCAATGATCCTAAAATGTTCTAACTACTAAAAAATGTAACAAATTTAATAAAGTTTCTAATTTTGTATCAAAAAATATAAAAAAATTGAAGAAAACAAAAAAACATATTTTAAAAATCAAATTTTTGCAGTTTTTGGGCTAATTTTGATAATTTGGTTTTGAATTAAGTATCAAAAACTGTTTAAAATTGCAGAAATTATGCTAAATATATTAAGGCTTTATTTGTTGGCTTTAAATTAATCAAAAAAAATATTGTAATCCATGACCAGAGCTAATTGAAGCATAATTTGAAGCTAATGAACAAATTTAATGAAGTCTTGCTTGGTAATAAAGCATCCTAAAATGTTGCAACTAGCAGGAATTGTAAAAAATTTAATAAAATGTCCAAGTTTTTACCAAAATCTATGCAAAAATTAAAGAAAAAAATAAATAAATTGATTTTGAATCAACATTTTGCAATTTTAGCCAAATTTTGATAATTTGGTTTGAAACTAAGTATCATAAATTGTTGAAAATTGAAGGAATTATGCTAAACTAATTCAAGCTTCTTAAATTAGGTTTAAATTAAACAAACAAAAATTGTAATCAATGAACAGAGCTGATTGAAGCATAATTTGAAGCCAATGAACAAATTTGAAGGAGTCCCAATAATCCTAAAATGTTGTAACTACCAAAAAATATAACAAATTTAATAAACTTTATAATTTTTTATCAAAAAGTTTTAAAAAAATTTAAAAAGCAAACAAAAATTAATTTAAAAACAAAATTTTGCAGTTTTTAGGCTAATTTTGATAATTTGGTTTGAAATTAAATATCAAAAATTGTTGAAAATTGCAGAAATAATGCTAAATTTATTAAGGCTTTATTTGTTAGCTTTAAATTAATCAAAAAAATATTGTAATCCATGACCAGAGCTAATTGAAGCATAATTTGAAGCTAATGAACAAATTTAATGAAGTCCTGCTTGGTAATGAGGCATCTTAAAATGTTGTAACTAACAGAAATTGTAAAAAATGTAATAAAATTTCCAAGTTTTTACCAAAAACTAAGCAAAAATTAAAAAAAAAAATTATTAAATTGATTTTAAATCAAAAATTTGCAATTTTAGCCAAATTTTGATCTTTTGGTTTGAAACTAAGTATCAAAAATTGTTGAAAATTGCAGGAAATATGCTTAACTAATTTAGGCTTTTTATGTTAGCCTTAAATTAATCAAACAAAAATTGTAATCAACGATTAGAGCTGATTGAAGCATAATTTGAAGCCAATGAACAAATTTGAAGAAGTCCCAATGATCCTAAAATGTTGTAACTACTAAAAAATGTAACAAATTTAATAAAGTTTCTAATTTTGTATTAAAAAATATAAAAAAATTGAAGAAAGCAAAAAAAAAAAATTTTTAAAATCAAAATTTTGCAGATTTTGGGCTAATTTTGATAATTTGGTTTGGAATTAAATATCAAAAATTGTTGAAAATTGCAGAAATAATGCTAAATTTATTAAGGCTTTATTTGTTAGCTTTGAATTAATCATACAAATATTGTAATCCATGACCAGAGCTAATTGAAGCATAATTTGAAGCTAATGAACAAATTTAATGAAGTCTTGCTTGGTAATAAGGCATCCTAAAAATGTTGCAACTAACAGAAATTGTAGAAAATTTAATAAAATGTCTAAATTTTTAGCAAAAACTATACAAAAATTAAAGAAAGAAATAAATAAATTGATTTTAAATCAAAATTTTGCAATTTTTAGCCAAATTTTGATAATTTGGTTTGAAACTAAGTATCGAAATTGTTGAAAATTGCAGGAAAAATGCTTAACTAATTCAGGCTTCTTAAGTTAGGTTTAAATTAATTAAACAAAAATTGTAATCAACGACTAGAGCTGATTGACGCGTAATTTGAAGCCAATGAACACTTATGAAGGAGTCCCAATGATCCTAAAATGTTGTAACTAACAAAAAATGTAACAAATTTAATAAAGTTTTTAATAATTTATGAAAAAGTGTAAAAAAATTTAAGAAAGCAAACAAAAATTAATTTTAAAACAAAATTTTGCAGTTTTTGGGCTAATTTTGATAATTTGGTTTGGAATTAAATATCAAAAATTGTTGAAAATTGCAGAAATAATGCTAAATTTATTAAGGCTTTATTTGTTAGCTTTAAATTAATTAAAAAAATATTGTAATCCATGACCAGAGCTAATCGAATCATAATTTGAAGCTAATGAACAAATTTAATGAAGTCCTGCTTGGTAATGAGGCATCTTAAAATGTTGTAACTAACAGGAATTGTAAAAAAATTATTAAAATTTCCAAGTTTTTACCAAAAGCTAAGCAAAAATTATAGAAAAAAATTATTAAATTGATTTTAAATCAAAATTTTGCAATTTTAGCCAAATTTTGATCATTTGGTTTAAAACTAAGTATCAAAAATTGTTGAAAATTGCAGGAAAAATGCTTAACTAATTCAGGCTTCTTATGTTAGGTTCAAATTAATCAAACAAAAATTGTAATCAATGACCAAAGCTGATTGAAACATAATTTGAAGCCAATGAACAAATTTGAAGGAGTCCCAATAATCCTAAAATGTTGTAACTACCAAAAAATGTAACAAATTTATTAAAAATTTTAATAATTTATCAAAAAATATAAAAAAAATTTAAGAAAAGCAAACAAAAATTAATTTTAAAACAAAATTTTGCAGTTTTTGGGCTAATTTTGATAATTTGGTTTGGAACTGAGTATCAAAAACTGTTGAAAATTGCAGAAATTATGATAAATTCATTAAAGCTTTATTTGTTGGCTTTATATTAATCAAAAAAATGTTGTAATTTATTACCAGAGCTAATTAAAGCATAATTTGAAGCTAATGAACAAATTTGAAGAAGTCCTGCTTGGTAATAACGCATCCTAAAATGTTGTAACTAGCAAGAATTGTAAAAAAATTAATAAAATTTCCAAGTTTTTACCAAAAGCTAAGCAAAAATTAAAGAAAAAAATTAATAAATTGATTTTAAATCAAAATTTTGCAATTTTAGCCAAATTTTGATATTTTGGTTTGAAACTAAGTATCAGAAATTGTTGAAAATTGCAGGAAATATGCTAAACTAATGCAGGCTTCTTATGTTAGGTTCAAATTAATCAAACAAAAATTGTAATCAATAACCAGAGCTGATTGAAGCATAATTTGAAGCCAATGAACAAATTTGAAGGAGTCCCAATGATCCTAAAATGTTGTAACTACCAAAAAATGTAACAAATTTAATAAAGCTTTTAATAATTTATCAAAAAGTATAAAAAAATTTAAGAAAGCAAAAGAAAATTAATTTTAAAACAAAATTTTGCAGTTTTTAGACTAGTTTTGATTATTTGGTTTGGAACTAAAAATCTAAATTGCAGAAATTTTGCTACATTTAGTAAGGCTTTATTTGTTGGCTTTAAATTAATCAAAAAAATATTATAATTCATGACCAAAGCTGATTGAAGCATGACTTGAAGCCAATAAACAAATTCAACAAAGTCCTGCTTGGTAATGAAGCATCTTAAAATGTTGTAACTAACAAAAATTGTAAAAAATGTAATAAAATGTCAAAGTTTTTACCAAAATCTCTGCAAAAATTAAAGAAAAAAATAAATAAATTGATTTTAAATCAAAATTTTGCTATTTTAGCCAAATTTTGATAATTTGGTTTTAAAGTAAGTATCAGAAATTATTAAAAATTGCAGGAAATATGCTCAACTAATTCAGGCTTCTTATGTTAGGTTCAAATTAATCAAACAAAAATTGTAATCAATGACCAGAGCTGATTGAAGCATAATTTGAAGCCAATGAACAAATTTGAAGGAGTCCCAATAATCCTAAAATGTTGTAACTACAAAAAAATATAACAAATTTAATAAAATTTCTAATTTTTCATCAAAAAGTATAAAAAAAATTAAGAAAGCAAAAAAAAATTAATTTTTAAACAAAATTTTGCAGTTTTTGGGCTAATTTTAATAATTTGGTGTGAAACTGAGTATCGAAAACTGTTGAAAATTGCAGAAATTATGCTAAATTTATTAAGGTTTTATTTGTTGGCTTTAAATTAATTATACAAATATTGTAATTCATAACCAAAGCTGATTAAAGCATAATTTGAAGCCAATGAAGAAACTTAGAGAAGTCCTGCTTTAGAATAGGCTTTCCAAAATGTTGTAACTAACAGAAACTGCAAGTTTTTATTAAAAACTTTACAAAAATTTGAGTAAGAAATAAATAAGTTGATTTTAAATCAAAATTTTGCAATTTTAGCCAAATTTTGATAATTTGGTTTGAAACTTAGTATCAGAAATTGTTGAAAATTGCAGGAAATATGCTTAACTAATCCAGGCTTCTTATGTTAGCTTTAAATTAATCAAACAAAAATTGTAATCAACGACCAGAGCTGATTGACGCGTAATTTGAAGCCAATGAACAAATTTGAAGGAGTTCCAATGATCCTAAAATGTTGTAACCACCAAAAAATTTAGCAAATTTGATGAAGTTGTTAATTATTTATCAAAAAATATAAAAAAATTCAGAAAAGTTATCAAAAATTAATTTTAAATCATAATTTTGTAGTTTTTGGGCTAATTTTGATCATTTGGTTTGGAACTGAGTATCAAAAATTGTTGAAAATTGCAGAAATTATGCTAAATTCATTAAAGCTTTATTTGTTGGCTTTAAATTAATCAAAAAAATATTGTAATTCATGACCAGAGCTGATTAAAGCATAATTTGAAGCCAATGAACAAACTTGGAAAAGTCCTGCTTGAGAATGAGGCATCCTAAAATGTTGTAACCAGCAAGAATTGTAGAAAATGTAATAAAATTACTATATTTTTGCCAAAAAGTAGAATTAAATTTGAAAAAAAATTAATAAACTGATTTTATAGCAAAATTTTGCTAATTTTAACCAAATTTTGATAATTTAGTTTGAAATTAAGTATTGATAAAAGAAAAAAATTAGAAAAACTATGCTATACTAAACAAAGTTGCGTTTGTTAAGCATAAAACAAATAAAAGAAATTCTATGCTATGACCAGAGTTGATTGAAGCTTAATTTGAAGCCAATAAACAAATTTTGAAGACCACTTATGGAACATTTTTGCAAACTAATGCTAATCTATTTTCTTGTAATGAGTACCAACTGTGTAAAAATAATCTGAATTGATACGCCCAATTTTATATAACCTCAAACTGTTTAGACTAGGCTTACTCAGATTCAGTAACTAGATAACAAGTTAAATATGAATAACTTCCAAACTAATCATTGGATATTCTTGCAAATTGGTACCAATGTACTTTATTATATAAAGTACCAACTGAGTAAAAATTGCTAAAATTGATACGCCCAATTTTATATAATTTTAATCTGTTTAGACCTAACTTACTTTGTTCCAGTAACTAGATGACAAGTTAAAGCCAAATAACTTCCAAATTAGTCATTGAATATTCTTGCAAATTGATACCAATGTATTTTATTATATAAAGTACCAACTGCCTAAGAATAATTAAAATTGACACGTCTAATTTTATATAATCTCAAACTGTTTAGACATAACTTGCTCAGATTCAGTAATTAGATGATGAGTTAAATATTAATAACTTCCAAACTAATCATTGGATATTCTTGCAAATTGGTACCAATGTACTTTATTATATAAAGTACCAACTGTGTAAAAATTGCTAAAATTGATACGCCCAATTTTATATAATTTTAATCTGTTTAGATCTGACTTACTTTGTTTCAGTAACTAGATGACAAGTTAAAGCCAAATAACTTCCAAATTAGTCAATGAATATTCTTGCAAATTGGTACCAATGTATTTTATTATATAAAGTACCAACTGCGTAAGAATAATTAAAATTGACACGTCTAATTTTATATAATCTCAAACTGTTTAGACAAGACTTACTCAGATTCAGTAACTAGATGACAAGTTAAATATTAATAACTTCTAAACTATTCATTGGATATTCTTGCAAATTGGTACCAATATACTTTATTATACAGAGTACCAACTGTGTAAAAATTGTTAAAATTGACACGCCCAATTTTATATAATTTTAATCTGTTTAGATCTGACTTACTTTGTTCCAGTAACTAGATGACAAGTTAAAGCCAAATAACTTCCAAATTAGTCATTGAATATTCTTGCAAATTGGTACCAATGTATTTTGTTATATAAAGTACCAACTGTGTAAGAATAATTAAAATTGACACGTCTTATTTTATATAATCTCTAACTGTTTAGACATAACTTACTCAGATTCAGTAATTAGATGATGAGTTAAATATTAATAACTTCCAAATTAGTCATTGAATATTCTTGCAAATTGGCACCAATTTACTTTATTATATAAAGTACAAACTGTGTAAAAATAATCAAAATTGACACGTCCAATTTTATATAATTTAAAACAATTTAGACATGACTTGCTCAAAATCAGTAACTAGATGACAAGTTAAATATTAATAACTTCTAAACTAATCATTGGATATTCTTGCAAATTGGTACCAATATACTTTATTTTATAAAGTACCAACTGTGTAAAAATTTTTAACTGTTTAGACCTGACTTAAATAGATTCAGCAACTGAATAGCTAGTTAAAATTTCATAACTTATAAACCATTCATTGAATACCTTTGCAAATTGGTATTAAAGTACTCTATTATAATGAGTACCAACTGTGTAAAAATAATCAAAATTGATACGCCCAATTTTATGTAACCTTAAACTGTTTAGACAAGAAACTATTGTGACGCAACAAGAAGGTAGTACTTTGTAATTTAATGAATGATTTTTTTTTGTTAGGAAAATAAATTTGGCGCAGTCGAATTTTTTACCATATATATAAATTTTGTTTGAGTCAGCTTGCAATATAAAGTACATTTATATACAACTTGCATGGTTTTGGCGCAGTCGGTAGGATACAATTTTATATTAAGTAATGTTAATTAATTGTGACCGTTTTTAGACAACCAAGCTACTTTCTAAATACTACAAAAAAACTACAATTAATTTTTGCAACATAAAGCTTATAAGTTGTAGGGTTTGCGACACGGCTCAATTATTTAAAATTGAATCAAATTGCTGAAAAAATGAATTTACTTTTATGCGTATACAGTTAAAGGATTTTCTGTTTGCGGCCTGTAACGTTCAACTAAATATAGTTTGCAACTTGACTAAGTTATTAACTAATGATTAAAACTGTAAATGAAATTAATTTAATTAGTAAACATTTGTTTTTTAAGTTATAATAAATATTTTATTGTTTTATGGTTTGCGACTTGGCTAAACACGGTTTGCGACTTAACTAAATTTGATTAAATTATTGACAATTGATTAAAATCGTGATTAAAATTAATTTATTTTAGAAACATCTGTTTAGTAAGCACATAATAAATGTTTTATTTTTATGATTTGCAACTTGGCTAAATATGGTTTGTGTCTTGACGAGTACATCAACTTGACTAATCTACTACCAATTGATTAAAATTGTATTATCAATTCAGTTTTGAAAACATCTGTTTTCAGGAGTATAATAAATATTTCATTTAAGGTTTGTAACTTGGCTAAATCAGTTTTGGATCTTGACTAAATGTGGTTTGCTACTCGACTAAAATTAGCTACGTATACATTGGATCAAATTTAAAGTTTGCGACTTGGCTAAATAAGGTTTGCGATTTAATTAAATATGGTTTACAACTTGACTAAATTATTAACAATTGATTAAAACTGTTGATGAAATCAATTTAGTTTAAAGTTTGCGATTTTACTAAATACGGTTTGTGTCTTGGCTAAATATGGTTTGCAACTTGACTAAACGATTAAAATTGTAAATGAAATCAATTCGATACGTTTTTTTGGGCGGCAATGTAAAAAATGTTCTTCAACTTTCTTTGCAATGTTCTGATGTATAACAAAATGTTTTGAAATTTTCAAAAATGTTTCTGAACTGTCAAAAGTAATTCCAAACTTTCAAAAATACTCTGAAAAACAACAAAATGTTCTTGAAAACATTTTAAAGTATAAAAAAAGGTTTATAAACTGTCAAAAACGTTCTTGGACAATCAAAAACGATCCTGAAACGTTCTAAAGTGTACAAACATGTTTATCAAAATTCAAAAAATTTCATGCAACACAATTCCGGTTTATTTTCCCGACACGGTTCGCCACTTAAAAGTTGCAGCCGGCCCATTTTTTCTCTGCGAATTAAATTTAATTTCCTGTCGCGGATAAAACTGCCTCGCGAAGTGTTTTCTGATGAGAGGAGTTTTACTCCAAAATGAAATGAAATTGGGGGGAAGTATATTCGCTATCCAGTAAGGCAACCTCGAGTGTCAAAACTATTATATAAATGTTTGCGTTTCATCTCACAACCCTTCCTTAACAGTTGCGAGAGATCATTAGTTCGGAAAAGTTGTTCGTGTTTGAGAAGCACTCGAAACCGTT
Source organism: Tachinus rufipes (assembly GCA_963932245.1). Taxonomy (NCBI): domain Eukaryota; kingdom Metazoa; phylum Arthropoda; class Insecta; order Coleoptera; family Staphylinidae; genus Tachinus; species Tachinus rufipes. The sequence goes on from OZ010748.1 coordinate 95,969,384, forward strand.
TTGTGTACAGATGACGGACACTTTAGTAGAAGGGCGATTAAATTTTGTTATAAAAATGTTTCCAATATTTTCACTGCAGCCAAATCAATACTTTAAACAATAGTTTTAAATTTCCTGCTGCAGTTTTATAACCGTTACATATCAGCAGGATTTATATGTGCAGCGTGCGGGACTTAATGTGATCCCACTTTACTACGTCCAAACAAATTTATCTTGCCTTAAAGAAGCTGCCGTCGCTTGAGAAAAAGGCGCGTGTGTTTGCCAACTATTAGGGTATAAATGGTAGGGGAGTAAACATATATTGCTTCTACTTAAAACAAACAGAGACAGCTAGAAAGCGGATTAATTACAGAATATTAATAACTTTTATTAGTTAAATTTTAAAGTATTTTGTTTAAGAATAAGATATTTCCCTCTTATAAAACCTCTTAAATATCAAAAAAGTTGAATATTTATCAATTGATCAAACTATTTAACAACAACTAATTTGGCGCAGTCGGTAAAGATTTCTAACATGTTCCAAGTGCATATATACAATTGGCGCAGTCGGTACTAAATTTGATTTGCGACTTTATTAAAATTGTAAAATAAAATCAATTAGAAATAATAAATATTTCATTTAAGGTTTGTAACTTGGCTAAATACGGTTCAGATCTTAACTAAATGTGGTTTACGACTTGACTAACATTAGCTACGTATACATTGGATCAAATTTAAAGTTTGCGACTTGGCTAAATAAGGTTTGCAATTTAACTAAATATGGTTTACATCTTGACTAAATTATTTAGAATTGATTGATGAAATCAATTTAGTTTGAAATATTTGTTTAGTACAATTTTATTTAAAGTTTGCGATTTGACTAAATACGGTTTGTGTCTTGGCTGAATATGGTTTGCAACTTGACTAAACAATTAAAATTGCAAATAAAATAAATTTGCTTTTTTTGGGCAGCAATGTTCTAAAGTGTAAAAAATGTTCTGAAACTTTCAAAAAATGTTTCTAAATTTTCAAAAAAGTTTCTGCAATGTTCTGAAGTGTAACAAAATGTTCTTGAATTTTCAAAAATGTTTCTGAACTGTCAGAAGTAATTCTAAATTATCAAAAATATTCTGAGAAGCAACAAAATGTTCTTAAAACGTTTTAAAGTATTAAAAATGTTTCTAAACGTTCAAAAACGTTTATAGACAGTCAAAAATTATCCTGAAACGTTCTAAAGTGTACAAAAATGTTCAAAAATGTTCTTGAGGCGTTCTAAAGTGCAAAAAATGTTCTTAAATTGTCAGTAATGTTCCTGAACTTTCAATAAATATTTTGAATGTTCCTGAAATGCTCTAAAATGAAAAAAACTTTTCTAAACTGTCAAAAGTATTTCTGCAATATTCTAAAGTGTAAAAAAATGTTTCTAAAATGTACTAAAGCACAATAAATGTTCTTGAACTGTCAATAATGTTTCTAAACTTTCAATCAATATTTTAAATGTTTTTAAAATGTTCTAAAGTACAAAAAATGTTCCTCAACTGTCAAAAACGTTCTTGAACTATCAAAAATGTTTGTTAAATGTCAAAAATGTTGTTGAAATGTTCAAAAGTGTACAAAAAGTGTCCAACATGTTTCATGTGAGAAAAAATGTTCCTAAGCTATCAAAAATATGTCTGAAACATTTTAAAATGCAAGAAATGTTCCAATAGATATTCTAAATGTTCCGAAAATGTTATGAAATGCAAAAATGATCCTAAACTATCAAAAATGTTCATTAATTGTCAAAAACCTTTCTTAAAAGCAAAGATTTAGAAGTTTATGGTTTGCGACTCAACTACATACGGTTTTTTACTTGACTAAATTGCCAATTTTTACATAACAATTTCAACAAAATGGGTTTACTGGTTTCAAATTTGTTTTTCAGAAGTTTTAAAACTATTTTTGAATTTTAATGATTTGCAACTCGGCTAAATGTGGTTGCAACCTGACTAAAAAACAAATAAAATTTTATATTTTTTACATAAATCCAGCACACACACACACATACTTACGAATGAGTTTAAAAGTAGAATAATTAAACAACCTGAATGATACTCGTCTTGCCTACTCCCGATGCACCTAAGATGATGACCTTGACCCTGTCGACACTCTCAGGACTGATTTCAATCGGACTCTGGAGATTCTCCTGCTTCTCGTTCGCGTTGCCTGCATTCTGTCGCCTCTCCAGATAATCCAGGTCCAATTCTGCAACCAAACAAAAATGCTTATCAATATTAATCAATCGATCGTAATGCAATCCAATCAGTGAACACGAATCGCAATAATAATAACAATAGTAATATCGGTTTAAATTAGTTTTGCACTTTAATCGAGTTGCGGCGAACAAAATGGAGTTTGTTGTGATTGCAAATATTTGATTAATAGCCCCCATTGAGCGTTTTCATTTAGCACAAATCGGATTGAATTTATTTTTATAAATAAAATTACCACTCTCTTTACTCTCAACAAACATCAGAAACTCAATTAGAGAAGCGCTTTCGTTGTTGGCTGAAAATGTGACAAAGCGAAACGTTTTCCGATTTTCCAACTCCGCATGTTTGCCTGGAAATAATACATGGAAAGCTCGATTTTCGCATTGAAATCTCCCCGGATCTGCAGCCTGGCACGTTTCAACATTTCACAAAGATAAATCCACCCCCCCCCCCCCCCCATACAAAATAAAAACAGGTAAATTTAATCTGAATAACAAAGCGTTCTTTATACTAAACTAATAAAGTTTTCGTGCTCAACAGGTCTACATTCCTTAATTGTTTTCTCGAAGATGTGAAATATGTAACATTGCATCATGGGATTACAACTTTTTATTTTTTCTTCTCGTTCAGTTGAGTTGTGTTGACTTTAATGCCCGCGGAGGGAAACTTAAGAAGCTTACTGATGATATAAAAGGACGGAAAACAAAAGGGAAAAGTTAAATCCAGTCGGGGAAATAAGAAGGGTGTGATGTGTGGCAAACAAGCATTCATTTTAAACACGAAGTTTGTGTCGTAACTGCGAGCATAATTTAGTTAATCAGGATTCACACAACTGTGAACTGAAATTGAAGCGATTAGATTATTGCAATATCTTGAGCGAGGCTGAGATTAGATTAATCGAAATTTGATTAAAAACGTTTCAAATCTTAACTAAATTTGCACAATATATTCCTAAATTAATTGGTTTGTGCCAAAGTTAAATTTTGAAAATTAGAATTTTTTTTACGAATTTTTGAAAATTTGAAAAATTTAGAATTGTTTCTGTTAACGTAAAAGAAGTCATTTGAATTGAGGTTATGCAAAATTGAGCGTATTAATTTTTATAAATTTTATGCAATTGGTACTCATGATAATGAAGTTGATTGGTACCAAATTGCACAAATATCCAATAAACGGTTTAGGAGTTACAAATGTTTAAAAAAACCAAAAAGCTTCTTTCTGAGATTAAAAGAAGTCATTTGAGTTGAGTTTATGTAAAATTGAGCGTAACAATTTTTATAAATTTAATGCAATTGGTACTCATGTTAATGGAGTTGAATGGTACCAAATTGCAGAAATATCCAATAAACGGTTTAGGAGTTACAAATGTTTAATTTAACCAACAAACTTCTTTCTGAGATTAGAGATAGTCATTTGAGATGACATTATGCAAAATTGAGCGTATTATTTTTTATAAAATTTATGCAATTACTACTCATGATAATGGAGTTGATTGGTACAAAATTACACAAATATCCAATAAACGGTTTAGGAGTTAGAATGTTCAATTCAACCAACAAGCTTCTTTCTGAGATTAGAGATAGTCATTTGAGTTGAGATTATACAAAATTGAGCGTATCAATTTTTATAAATTTTATGCAATTGGTACTCATGATAATGGAGTTAATTGGTACCAAATTGCACAAATATCCAATGAACGGTTTAGAAGTTACAAATGTTTAATTCAACCAAAAAGCTTCATTCTGATGTTAGAGATAGGCATTTAAGTTGAGGTTATGCAAAATTGAGCGTATTAATTTTTATAAATTTCATGCAATTGGTACTCATGATAATGGAGTTGATTGGTACCAAATTGTACAATTATCCAATAAACGGTTTAGAAGTTACAAACGTTTAATTCAACTAACAAGCTTCTTTCTGAAGTTAGAGATAGGCATTTAAGATGAGATTATGCAAAATTAAGCGTATCAATTTTTATAAATTTTTATGCAATTGGTGCTCATGATAATGTAGTTGATTGGTAGCAATTTACACAAATATCCAATGAACAATTTAAGAGTTACAAATGTTTAATTGAACCAACAAGCTTCTTTCTGAAATTAAAGATAGTCATCTGAGTTGAAATTATGCAAAATTGAGCGTATCAATTTCTATAAATTTTATGCAATTTATTACTCATGATATTGGAGTTAATTGGTACCAAATTGTACAAATATCCAATAAACGGTTTAGGAGTTACAAATGTTTAATTCAAAATTGAGCGTATCAATTTTTATGAATTTTATGCAATTGGTACTCATGATAATGGAGTTGATTGGTACTAAATTGCAAAAATATTCAATAAACGGTTTAGGAGTTACAAATGTTTAATTTAACCAAAAAGCTTCTTTCTGAGATTAGAGATAGTCATTTGAGTTGAGATTATACAAAATTGAGCGTATAAATTTTTATAAATTTTATACGATTGGTACTTATAATAATGGAGTTAATTGGTACAAAATTGCACAATTATCCAATAAACGGTTCAGGAGTTACAAATGTTTAATTCAACCAACAAACTTCATTCTGAGATTAAAAGAAGTCATTTGAGTTGAGATTATGCTAAATTTAACGTGTTTATTTTAATAAATTTTATGCAATTGGTACCCATAGTAATGGAGTTAATTGGTACTAAATTGCACAAAAAACCAATAAACGATTTAGAAGTTACAAATGTTTAATTCAACCAACAAGCTTCATTCTGAGATTAAAAGAAGTCATTTGAGTTGAATTTATACAAAATTGAGCGTATTAATTTTAATAAATTTTGTGCAATTGGTACTCATGATAATGTAGTTAATTGGTACCAAATTGTACAAATATCCAATAAACGGTTTAGGAGTTACAAAAGTTTAACTTAACCAACAAACTTCCTTCTAATATTAGAGATAGTCATTTGAGTTGAGATTATGCAAAATTGAGCGAACCATTTTTTATAAATATAATGCAATTAGTACTCATGATAATGGAGTTGATTAGTAGCAATTTGCACAAATATTTAATGAACGGTTTAGGAGTTACAAATGTTTAATTCAACCAACAAGCTTCTTTCTGAAATTTGAAATAGTCATTTGAGTTGAGATTATCCAAAATTAAGTTTATGCAATTGGTACTCATGATAATGTAGTTGATTGGTACCAAATTGTACAAATATCCAATAAACGGTTTAGGAGTTACAAAAATTTAATTCAACCAACAAACTTCCTTCTGATATTAGAGGTAGTCATTTGAGTTGAGATTATGCAAAATTGAGCGTATCAATTTTTATAAATTTTATGCAATTGGTACTTATGATAATGGAGTTGATTGGTACCAATTTGCTCAAAAATCCAATCAAGGGTTTAGGAGTTACAAATGTTTAACTTAACAAAAAAGCTTCTTTCTGTGATTAGATATAGTCATTTGGGTTAAGATTATGCAAAATTAAGCGTACCAATTATTATAACTTTTTTGCAATTGGTAGTCATGGTAATGGAGTTAATTGGTACCAAATAACACAAATATCCAATGAACGGTTTAGAAGTTACAAATGTTTAATTCAACAAAAAAGCTTCTTTCTGATGTTAGAGATAGGCATTTGAGTTGAGGTTATGCAAAATTGAGCGTATCATTTTATATAAAATTTCTGCAATTACTACTCATGATAATAGAGTTGATTGGTACCAAATTGTACAAATATCCAATAAACGGTTTAGAAGTTAGAATGTTTAATTCAAACAACAAGCTTCATTCTGATATTGGAGATAGTCATTTGAGTTGAGATTATGCAAAGTAGAGAGTATCAATTTTTATAAATTTTATACAATTGGTACTCATGATAATGAAGTTGATTGGTAGCAAATTGTACAAATATTCAATGAACGGTTTAGGAGTTACAAAAGTTTAATTCAACCAACAAATTTCCTTCTTATATTAGAGAGTCATTTGAGCTGCGATTATGCAAAATTGAGCGTATTAATTTTTATAAATTTTATGCAATTGGTACTCATGTTAATGCAGTTAATTGGTACCAAATTTCAGAAATATCTAATAAACGGTTTAAAAGTTACAAATGTTTAATTCAACCAACAAGCTTCTTTCTGATATTAGAGATATTCATTTGAGTGGAGATTATGCTAAGTTGAGAGTATCAATTTTTATAAATTTTATGCAATTGGTACTCATGATAATAAAGTTGATTGGAATTAAATTGTACAAACATCCAATAAACGGTTTAGGAGTTACAAATGTTTAATTCAACCAACCAGCTTCTTTCTGAGATTAAAAGAAGTCATTTGAGTTGAGTTTATACAAAATTGAGCGTATCAATTTTTATGAATTTTATGCAATTGGTACTCATGATAATGGAGTTGATTGATACCAATTTGCGCAAATATCCAATGAACGGTTTAAAAGTTACAAATGTTTAATTCAACCAACAGCTTCTTTCTGAAATTAAAGATAGTCATTTGAGTTGAGATTATGCAAAATTGAGCGTATCATTTTTTATAAATTTTATGCAATTGGTACTCATAATAATGGAGTTGATTGGTACCAAATTGCACAAATATCCAATGATTGGTTTAGGAGTTACAAATGCTTAATTCAATCATCAAGCTTCTTTCTGATATTGGAGATAGTCATTTGAGTTGAGATTATGCAAAATTGAGCGTATCATTTTATATAAATTTTATGCAATTGGTACTCATAATAATGGAGTTAATTGGTACCAAAATGCACAAATATCCAATGAACGGTTTAGAAGTTACAAATGTTTAATTCAGCCAACAAGCTTCTTTTTGAAATTAGAATAAGTCATTTGAGTTGAGATTATGCAAAATTGAGCGTATTAATTTTTATAAATTTTATGCAATTGGTACTCATAATAATGGAGTTGATTGGTACTAAATTGCACAAATATCCAATAAACGGTTTAAGAGTTAAAAATGTTTAATTCAACCAACAAGCTTCGTTTTGATATTGGAGATAATCATTTGAGTTGAGATTATGCAAAATTGAGCGTATCAATTTTAATGAATTTTTAGCAATTGGTACTCATGATAATGGAATTAAATGATACCAAATTGCAGAAATGTCCAATGAACGGTTAGGAGTTACAAATGTTTAATTAAACCAAAAAGCTTCATTCTGATGTTAGAGATAGGCATTTGAGGTGAAGTTATGCAAAATTGAGCGTATCATTTTATATAAATTTTATGCAATTTTTACTCATGATAATGGAGTTAATTGGTACCAACTAGTACAAATATTCAATGAACGGTTTAGGAGTTACAAATGTTTAATTCAACCAAGAAGCTTCTTTCTGATATTAGAGATAGTCATTTGAGTTGAGATTATGCAAAATTAAGCGTATCAATTTTTATCAATTTTACGCAGTTGGTACTCATGATAATAGAGAATAGTGTTACCTCATTGTATCAATATCCACTACTAAATGCAATAGTTGATTTGGATTAAGTGTTTTATTTGTAATTAAGTATTTTAATTTAAGTTTTAGATCAATTATGGTACATTATTGCTCTATTTCAGTGTGCGAATTAGTTTTAACTAAATACATAATTTACTAACATTTAAACGACTAAGTGCTGTCGTTCGTAGTTAGAAATTTATTTTATCTTTTTACTTTCAAGAGTAAATTCTGTTAAAATCGTATCGATCCCACAGGAACAACTCACCACAAAAAAATGTTGTACATAAACGGGCCTTAATTAATTCAATCAGCATGCGTGTAACAGTAGAGAGAGAGAGAGAGAGAGGTCGCGCGTTATGGAAATTTTAGGTCACATATCCGTTGTTTTCCTGTCCGACGAACCAAACTCGCGGCAAACCGACAAAACTACCCCAACCACTTTAAATACAAAATGGGTTTAATTATCATCATCCCACAGGATCTGGAAACCCATAGCGGAGACACGCCACTACATCCATCTTAGCATCTGGAGTCCCTTAATTAACATACAAATCTGCTGCAAACTTTACTATTTGTGTGAAGAGATCTCTTATTGTAGTTTTGATGATGCTTTGTTCTCATTTCCGGATTATTATAGTTTAAATTTTAGTTTAAGCCGCATCGATTTTCTTTCAGCATACTTTGCATTTTTTCCTCCAATCTCTTGTCCTCGTTTATGAAAAGGGTTCCAGCTACAAGTGCGCCTAACAATAGGGGTTGAACTAAGAATGCTATCCGTGGGTGGAACTATAAATCTTGAGTATGGCACGCGCTCCCCATTTACAGATATCTTTTGCATATAAATTGTGGATTGTATCGCACTGAGCCTGATTTATTGTTTACTGTCGATACTCAAGGAATATCACGTTCGGATTCGATGGATTCTAACAAAAATCTTCTAATTTATTTAAAATTTGTTAAATTTGCCAATTTACATTCAATCAATTCAACTTCAATCAAATTCCTGATTGACGTAAATCCAAATTGGAAAATTTGCCTCTCTATTAACTATTGACAGATTTGTTTCGTTATTTGCTGTAAATGCTCAAATCAAATATTAAATTAATATTGGCAAAACTTTTTTAATAAAAGCAAATTTTCGGAATTAATTAAATCCAACGTACGTAGGTGCTTTCAACGCAACATTGAATTTAATTAACAGTCCATCGTTTGAAAAACAATGTTTTTTTTCTCACTGGATTGGTGTAGAGCGGTTAAATAAAAGTAAATACGTTTCCTGTGTGCTTTCAACAATCCATACTGGTTGATTCATTCCCCCTCGGGGATCATCCCCGACGTTTGCTTTTCATTCAATAAGAATGTATATGGAAGCTGCACAAAAAATAAACTTTCATCCAGAAAGAACATTTTATTGTAGGAAAAATAAACGTCGATTTATTAGTGTTAAAGTCAAACATTTCATCGGAAGTTTTTTGTGCTTTCTACTTTTCTATATTTGGATTGACAGAGACATTTCAAACACAAGAATCGGAGAGGTTGATATAATATTAACTCATCCTACCGACTGCGCCATATTATTTATTTTGCATAACTCCCAAACCGTGCATTACATTTTAATGGAATTAGGTACCAATATACTCCATTATTGTAAGCATCATATGCATAAAATTTATAAAAATTGATACGCTCAATTTTACATAATCTCAACTCAAATGACTATCTTTAATATCAGAAAGGAGCTTGTTGGTTGAATTAAACATTTGTAACTCCTAAACCAATCATTGGATATTTGTGCAATTTGGTACCATTCAACTCCATTATCATAAGTACCATTTGCATAAAATTTATAAAAATTGATACGCTCAATTTTGCATATTCTCAACTCAAATGACTATCTCTAATATCAGAAAGAAGCTTGTTGGTTGAATTAAACATTTGTAACTCCTAAACCAATCATTGGATATTTGTGCAATTTGGTACCAATCAACTCCATTATCATAAATACCAATTGCATAAAATTTATAAAAATTGATACGCTCAATTTTGCATAAGCTCAACTCAAATGACTATCTCTAATATCAGAAAGAAGTTTGTTGGTTAAATTAAACATTTGTAACTCCTAAACCGTTTATTAGATATTTGTGCAATTTGGTACCAATAAACTCCATTATCATGAGTGCCAATTGCATAAAATTTATAAAAATTGATACGCTCAATTTAGCATAATCTTAACTCAAATGACTATCTCTAATCTCAGAAAAAAGCTTGTTGATTGAATTAAACATTTGTCACTTCTAAACCGTTTATTGGACATTTACGCAATTTGGTACTAATCAATTCTATTACCATGAGTACCAATTACATAAAATTTATAAAAATTAATACGCTCAATTTTGCATAATTTCAACTCAAATGACTATCTCCAATATCAGAAAAAAGCTTGTTGGTTGAATTAAACATTTGATACTACTAAACCGTTCATTGAATATTTGTACTAGTTGGTACCAATTAACTCCATTATCATGAGTACCATTTGCATAAAATTTATAAAAATTGATACGCTCAATTTTGCATAATCTCAACTCAAATGACTTTCTCTAATCTCAGAAAGAAGCTTGTTGATTGAATTAAACATTTGCAACTCTTAAACCAATCATTGGATATTTGTGCAATTTGGTACCAATCAACTCCATTATCATAAGTACCAATTGCATAAAATTTATAAAAAATAATACGCTCAATTTTGCATAAGCTCAACTCAAATGACTATCTCTAATCTCAGAAAGAAGCTTGTTGATTGAATTAAACATTTGTAACTCCTAAGCCAATCATTGGATATTTATGCAATTTGGTACTAATCAACTCCATTATCATGAGTACCAATTACATAAAATTTATAAAAATTGATACGCTCAATTTTGCATAATCTCAATTCAAATGATTATCTCTAATATTAGAAGGAAGTTTGTTGGTTAAATTAAACATTTGTAACACCTAATTCGTTCATTAGATTTTTGTGCAGATTGGTACTAATTAACTTCATTGTCATGAGTACCAATTGCATAAAATTTATAAAAATTGATACGCTCAATTTTGCATAAGCTCAACTCAAATGACTATCTCTAATCTCAGAAAGAAGCTTGTTGGTTGAATTAAACATTTGTAACTCCTAAACCGTTTATTAGATATTTGTGCAATTTGGTACCAACAAACTCCATTATCATGAGTACCAATTACATAAAATTTATGAAAATTGATACGCTCAATTTTGCATAATCTCAATTCAAATGATTATCTCTAATATTAGAAGGAAGTTTGTTGGTTGAATTAAACATTTGTAACTCCTAAACCGTTCATTAGATTTTTGTGCAGATTGGTACCAATTAACTCCATTATCATAAGTACCAATTGCATAAAATTTATAAAAATTAATACGCTCAATTTTGCATAAGCTCAACTCAAATGACTATCTCTAATCTCGGAAAGAAGTTTGTTGATTGAATTAAACATTTGTAACTCCTAACCAATCATTGGATATTTGTGCAATTTGGTACCAATTAACTTCATTACCATGACTACCAACTGCATTAAACTTATAAAAATTGATACGCTTAATTTTGCATAATCTCAACTCAAATGACTATCTCTAATATCAAAAAGAAGCTTGTTGGTTGAAATAAACATTTGTAACTCCTAAACCAATCATTGGATATTTGTGCAATTTGGTACCAATCAACTCCATTATCATAGGTACCAATTGCAAAAAATTTATAAAAATTGATACGCTCAATTTTGCATAAACTCAACTCAAATGACTATCTCTAATTTCAGAAAGAAGCTTGTTGGTTGAATTAAACATTCTAACTCCTAAACCGTTCATTGGATATTTGTGCAATTTGGTACCAATAAACTCCATTATCATAAGTACCAATTGCATAAAATTTATAAAAATTGATACGCTCAATTTTGCATAAACTCAACTCAAATGACTATCTCTAATCTCAGAAAGAAGTTTGTTGGTTAAATTAAACATTTGTAACTCTTAAACTGTTCATTGGATATTAGTGCAATTTGGTACCAATCAATTTCATTATCATGAGTACCAATTGCATAAAATTTATAAAAATTGATACGCTCAATTTTACATAATCTCAACTCAAATGACTATCTTTAATTTCAGAAAGAAGTTTGTTGGTTAAATTAAACATTTGTAACTCCTAATCCGTTTATTGGATATTTGTGCAATTTGGTATCAATTAACTCCATTATCATGAGTACCAATTGCAAAAAATTTATAAAATTTGATACGCTCAATTTTGCATAAACTCAACTCAAATGACTATCTCTAATATCAGAAAGAAGTTTGTTGATTGAATTAAACATTTGTAACTCCTAAACCAATCATTGGATATTTGTGCAATTTGGTACCAATCAACTCCATTATCATGAGTACCAATTGCATAAAATTTATGAAAATTGATACGCTCAATTTTGCATAATCTCAACTCAAATGACTACCTCTTATATCAGAAAGAAGTTTGTAGGTTGAATTAAACATGTGTAACTCATTGAATATTAGTACAATTTGGTACAAATATTCTCAATCCTTATTACTACCAACTGTATAAAATTAATAAACATCTATACGCCCAATTTGACATAACCTCAAATTAATTCATGTAAGCTTACTCAAACTTTACATTTATCGCTATACTAAAACAAATAGAACTTCCTAATAATACATTAGAAAATTATGTGATTTGGTACCAATATACTTTATTACCATTACTACTAATTGTATAAATTTAATAAATATCGATACGACCAGTTTGACATAACCTCAAATTAATTAATGTGAGATTACTCAATCTAAAACAATTATAACTTGCTAACCATACTTTGGAATTTATTACTCACATACTTCATCATCATAAGTAAATTTTTTGTAAAATTGATACAAATCGATAAGCTCAATTTGATATAACTTAGGATTAACAGTATGGCGCAGTCGGTAGGATTAATTTGTGTGATATTAAATTAGTTAACTTTTCAATATTGATACTATATGCGTAAATTTTTCAAACAAATTATTTATTAAAACTAAGAGATACATTAATATGGCCGACTAGTAATTCATTTAATTTAAACCAAAACAAACTCTAAAAGTTATTCCTCGTCGACTCTTTTTTTTTTTCAAGAAAAGAACCAATTATACTTTATAAAATTTGCATATTTGATTTTTAATAATAAAGGCTTTCTCGATCTTTGCAAGACTCCACTTTTTAATCCCACGTCTAATCAAGATTCAAAGGGTCGCTCTCTTTTCCCTAAGAAAGTTGATTCAAGCGGCACAACTCACTCCCCAACCACAACTGTACACAGTAGAGTTTGTTTAAATAATTTTCAAGAAATTTAATTAAATTGGTGACACAATCAAAGCAATTAGTAAGTTTAAATTAATATTTGATTGAAGCTGCAAGGACAAAAACAACGTTTCATCATCATATCGGTATAATCAAATCGAAAATCAATTTCCGTTGCACATTTCCATTAGGAGTTAATTAATGGCCCCCTCTACTATTGTCTGGGAATTATATAACCCATTTCCGAACACTTAATTAATTACCCGTACTTGTGTTCGACAAACATTTACGACAGATGTAATTTATCACTTTATGTTTTTAATAAATTGAAAACGTAAACGAAAGGTTGGCCATTAATTACAGCATTTATGTGAAACCACAAATCAAATATTTGCTCAGCTAAATAAATCAATTAGATTTATGGTTTGTTGCAAGGATTATTTTTACAACTCAATTTGTGTAAGATGAATAGGATTAATTCAATTATTGTTTAAATTTGCTTCGATACCAAACGAAAATTGTAATTGCTTTACAAAGTTATTAAACTGAAATCTCAAACATAACTGAATTAATTAACTAAATGCTGTAGGATACAATCGAATTATTATGATATTAAATGCATCAAGTATTATAATTGATTATGATAAAACGCGCCTTTATTCATATAATGACTTTGTACTCTCATATGAATACTGTTCTTTATTACTAAACATGTTTGTTGCATAACTAACAAAAAATATAAAATGGCGCAGTCGGTAGGTTAATCCAATGTTTTTTACTATTAACTAAATAATCAAGCTGTAATTAACTACAAAGTTCCAACTAATGATTACAAAAATGCAATTTAATCAATAAAGTTTGTAATATTTTCAGGAAAAATTAATTTGCACAGAAAATTAAATTTTCCAAAACAGTTATCATGTAATTTCCAATAAATTCAAATATGTTGAATTCAAAAATTTAAACTGCAACTTAAAATTCTTGCTAATTATTACAAAAATGCAAATTTATCAATAACTTTTGTAATATTTTTAAGAAAAATTAAAAATAAAATTTTCCAAAACAGTTTTTATGTAATTTCCAATAAAATCAAGTATGGTAAACACAAAAATTTAAATTACAACGCAAAACTCCTGCTAATTATTACAAAAATGCAATTTTATCCAAAAAGTTTGTAATAGTTTTAAGAAAAATTAATTTCCTTTAAAAATAAAATTTTCTAAAACAGTTTTTCAGTAATTTCCAACAAATTGAAGTATGCTGAAATCAAAAATTTAACTATAACTCATAATTTTTGTTATTCATTACAAAAATGCAATTTCATCCATAAAGCTTGTAATATTTTTAGGAAAATTTAATTTCCTTAAAAATAAATGTTTCCAAAACAGTTTCTATGTAATTTCCAACTAATTCAAGTTTGCTGAATTCAGAAATTTAAACTACAACTCAAAATTCCAGTTAATTATTACAAAAACGCAATTTTACACATAAAATTTGTAATATTTTTGAAAAAAAGTAATTTTATTAAAAAATAAAAATTTTCAAAACTATTTGTATGTAATTTCCAACAAAATCAAATATGCTGAATTTAAAAATTCAAACCACAACTCAAAATTCCTGCTAATTATTACAAAAATGCAAATTTATCAATAAAGTTTGTAATATTTTTTAAGAAAAATTAATTTTTTTAAAAAATAAAATTTTCCAAAACAGTTTCTAAATAATTTTTAATAAATTCAAGTATGCTGAATTCAAAAATTTAAATTGTAACTCAAAATTCCTGCTAATTATTACAAAAATGCAAATTTATCAATAAAGTTTGTAATATTTTTTAAGAAAAATTAATTTTCTTAAAAAATAAAATTTTCCAAAACAATTTCTAAATAATTTTTAATAAATTCAAGTATGCTGAACTCAAAAATTTTAATTATAACTCAAAATTCCGTCTTTATATTACAAAATCGCAATTTTATCAATAAAGTTTGTAAAATTTTAAATTTATTTTTTTTTTTAAATAAAATTAAAAAGTTAGTTTTTATGTAATTTCCAATAAATTCAAGTACGCTGAATTTAAAATTTAAAACTAAATCTCAAATTTATTTTTTTATTAAAAAAATGCAATTTTATCAATAAATTTTGTAATATTTTCAGAAAAAAAAAATTTTTATTTTAGAAAATACAATTTTCCAAAACAGTTTCTATATAATTTTCAACTAATTTAAGTATGCTAAATTCAAAAATTTAAACAACAACTCAAAATTCTTGCTAATTATTATAAAAATTCAATTTTATCAATAAAATTTGTAATAATTTTAAAAAAACTTAATTTCCTTGAAAAATAAATTTTTCCAAAACAATTTTTATATAATTTTTATTTAATTCAAGTATGCTAATTTCAAAAATTTGAACTACAACTTAAAATGTTTGCTAAATATTACAAAAATGCAAATTTTATTAAAAAAAATTGTAATATTATTAAGAATTTTTTTTTTTTTTTAAATTACTTTTTTATGTAATTTCTAATAAATTCAAGTATGCTGTATTCAAAACTCAAATTACAATTCCTGCTAATTATTACAAAAATGTAATTTTATTAAAAAAGTTTGTAATATTTTTAAGAAAAAAAGTTATTTTTTAGAAAATACAATTTTCCAAAACAGTTTCTATATAATTTCCAACAAATTCAAGTATGCTAAATTCAAAAATTTAAACTACTACTTAAAATTCTTGTTTATTATTATAAAAAATCAATTTTATTAATAAAATTTGTAATATTTTTATAAAAAAAATTTTTGTTTGAACAGTTTTTGTGTAGGCTTCTTTATAATTTTCAATAAATTCAAGTATGCCGATTTCATAAATTTAAATTACAACTTAAAATTTTTGCTAAATATTACAAAAAACGCAGTTTTATTAAAAAGTTTGTAATATTTTTAAGAAAAATTAATTTTTGTAAAAAATAAAAATTTTCAAAACAGTTTTTATGTAATTTTTAATAAATTCAAGTATGCTGAATTAAGAAATTTAAATTACAACTCAAAATTTTTGTAAATTATTACAAAAATGCAATTTTATCAAAAAAGTTTGTAAGATTTTTAAGAATTTTTTTTTTTTTTTCAAAAATAAAATTTTCCAAAACAGTTTCTATGTATTTTCCAATAAATTTAAGTATGCTGAACTCAAAATTTTTGCTATTTATTACAAAAATGCAATTTTGTCAAAAAAGTTTGAAATATTTTTAAGAAAAATTATTTTTTTTGAAAAATACAATTTTCCAAAACAGTTTTTATATAATTCTCAATAAATTCAAGTATGCTGATTTTAAAAATTCAAACTACAACTCAAAATTTTTTTTCATTATCATCATCATCATTCCTCAGCCATTTCTTGTCCACTGTTGAACATAGGCTTCCTCTAAGTGTTTCCACTGGTTTCTGTCTTGAGCGGTGTTGATCCAGTTTCCCGCTATCCGTTTCACGTCGTCATTCCATCTAGTGGGTGGTCTTCCTCTGCTTCTCTTATCTTCTCTAGGTCGCCACTCTAGAATTCGTTTTGTCCATCGGTTGTCTTTAGTGCGAGCTATGTGTCCAGCCCATCTCTTGGTTTTTGTGATACGCTCAATAATGTCTGTAACTTGTGTTCTGTGTCTAATAGTTGTGTTTGGCACTCTGTCTCTTTTAGTGATTCCCAGTATATCTCTTTCTATTGCTCTTTGCGCTACTTGGAGTTTGTTTATTGAGCGCTTCGTTAGGGTCAGAGTTTCCGCACCGTATGTCATTACTGAGAGCACATACTGGTCGTACACTTTCCGTTTCAGGCATATAGGAAGTTCTCCTTTCAGGGTGTCTCTTAGTTTCCCAAAGGCTGCCCAGCCCAGCCCTATACGTCGAGAGATTTCGGTTGTCTGGTTGTCTCTGCCGATTTGTAATTCATGGCCAAGGTATTTGTCCCTAGGTTTGCACTGGCCACCAGGTTTGTCATAAATTGTGTTTTGTGGTAGTTAATATTCAGTCCTACTATTGCTGCCGCTTGCTTTAGGTCTTCAAGCATTTCTTGTGCGTCCCCTAGATTGTCGGTTATTATGACGATATCGTCGGCAAAACGTAGGTGATGTAGGTGTTCGCCGTCTATGTTTATACCCTTATTCTGCCAGTTCAGTGTTTTGAATATATATTCTAGCACCGCTGTGAAGAGTTTGGGGGATATAGTATTACCTTGTCTTATTCCTCTCCTTATTTTGTATTTTTTGGTTAGTGCATGGAGCTTTACGCTTGCCGTGGCATTCTTATATATAGTGTGTAGAAGTTTTGTATATCTGTGGTCTACTCGGCGTTTAGTATAGGTGGCAGTTCTACTGTGTCGAACACTTTTTTAAAGTCGATGAATACTAGAACGAGTGGTTTATTATATTCTATTGATTTCTCTATTAGGATCTTTATTGTATGTAAGTGGTCGTTTGTGCCGTATCCTGTTCGAAAACCGGCTTGTTCACGGGGTTGGTATGCGTCCAGTTTAATTTCTAGGCGCTTTGTGATTATTTTAGTAAAGAGCTTGTATAGGTGAGAGAGTAGGCTTATGGGTCTATAATTTTCTAAGTTTGTTATGTCACCTTTCTTGTGTATGAGTATTGTAACCGCATTATTCCATCTCTTGGGAACCGTGCCTTTTTCAAGACATAGGTTTAACAGCGATTTCTTTAATGAGTCTATCTCCTCCACTTTTCACCGCTTCAATAACTATTTGGTCTTTGCCAGGGGATTTGCTTCCTTTTATTTCTTTCAGGAAGTTTCTCACCTCTTCTATTGTGATGTTTGGCATGTCTTCAGAGCCAACGTTTGTTATGCCTGGCACTTTCCTTCCTGTTTGTCTTGCCTTTGGTGTCTTGTTGTTGGTGCTTGTTATTTGACTTTTATACAGTTTTTTGTAGAATTTTTCCACTATATTGAGGAGACTTTCTTTGTTTGTCGTTTCCTCTCCTGTTTCATCTTTGAGCTTAAATATTATAATAGTTTTCTTCTCATGACTTTCATGCTCCGATTTTCCTCGATTGTTTGTTTAATTATTTCTGTATTGTATCTTCTTAAGTCTTTGCGTGCTTCTTTGGAGATTGTTTTGTTCAGCTTTCTTATTTCGTCTAGATTATTCGGGTCGATCTTCTTTGGCTCATGAGTTGTTTGGTTGCATCACTAAATTTTTCGTCGTTTTGTCTTTGGCTACTACAATGACGTTTCTGTGCTGTTAAAATTGCTTCTGTAATGTTGTAATTCAAGGTTTCGACATCTGTTTGTTGTGTGTGACGAAAGGCAGAGGAGATTGAGTCTTCAAATTCTTTATTGTCTTTTGTGGGCAAACCAGTCTTCTTCTTTCGGTTTTTAGGTTTATTTTGATCGTACTTCTTACTGCTCGGTGGTCGCTTCCTATTCCAAACTTGTTTAGTACTGTGACGTCCGTGATGTTTCGCTTATTTCCTGTTATTAGAAAATCTATCTCATTTCTTTTTCGGCCGTCGGGGCTTATCCACGTCCATCTTCTTTGCGGTTTCTTTTTGAAATAGGTGTTCATGAGGTGCAGGTTGTGGTGGTGTAGGAAATCTAGCAGCATTTGTCCTCTTTCGTTTCTGCCTTCCGAGCCGTGGTTTCCTATTGCTGTCTGTGAGGCGTCCATCTGTTTGCCAACTTTGGCGTTGAAATCTCCCATTATGAAGGTGTAGTGGCACTTTGTTTCTTGGGTAGCCGTTTCAATGTCTTCGTATAAAGTTTCGATCTTTTCGTCGTTGTGATCGGATGTGGGGGCGTATACTTGTATAATTTTCATTTTATAGCAGTCATTTAAGGATATTATTAGGTATGCTACACGTTCTAATATGCTTTTTGTTAATTATTACAAAAATGCAATTTTATCAATAAAGTTTGAAATATTTTTGAAAAAATTTAATTTTTTTGAAAAATTAAACTTTCTAAAACACTTTCTATGTAATTTCTAACAAATTTAAGTATGCTGATTTCAAAATTTTAAACTAAAACTCAAAATTCCTTCTCTTTATTACAAAAATGCAATTTTCTCAATAAAGTTTGTAATATTTTTAGGAAAAATGAATTTCCTTGAAAATTAATATTTTCCAAAACAGATTCTATATAATTTTCAATTAATTCAAGTATGCTGAACTCAAAAACTTAAACTACAACTTAAAGTTTTTGCTAATTATTACAAAATACAATTTTATCCATAAAGTTTGTAATATTTTTAGAAAAAGTTAAATTCCTTAAAAAATAAAATTTTCCAAAACAGATTTTCTATAATTTCTAATAAACTCAAGTATGCTGAATTCAAAAATTTAAATTACAACTCAAAACTCTTGCTAATTATTACAAAAATGCAGTTTTATCAATAAAGTTTGTAATATTTTTGAGAAAAATTATTTTTTTTTTAAGTAAAACTTTTCAAAACAGTTTCTATATAATTTCCAATAAATTTAAGTATAATTAATTCAAAAATTTAAACTACAACTCAAAATTCCTGCTAACTATTACAAAAATGCAGTTTTATCAATAAAGTTTGCAATATTTTTGAGAAAAATTAATTTCTTTAAAAAATAAACATTTCCAAAACAGTTATTATGTAATTTTTAATAAATTTAAGTATGTTGAATTTCAAAATTTAAACTTCAACTCAAATTCTTGCTAGTTATTACAAAAAATCAATTTTATCAATAAAGTTTGTAATATTTTGAAAGAAAATTAATTTCCTTTAAAAATAAACTTTTCCAAAAAAGTTTTTATGTTTTTTCCAATAAATTTAAGTATGCTGAGTTCAAAAATTCAAACTTCAACTCAAAATTTCTGTTAATTATTACAAAAATGCATTTTTATCAATAATTTATAATAATATTTGTAATACTTTTAAGAAAATTTTATTTTTTTGAAAAATAAAATTTTCTAAATTAGTTTCTATATAATTTCCAATAAATTCAAGTATGCTGAATTCAAAAATTTAAACTACAACTCAAAATTCTTGCTAATTATTACAAAAATGCAGTTTTATCAATAAAGTTTGTAATAATTTTGAGAAAAATTAATTTCCTTGAAAATTAAAATTTTCCAAAATAGTTTTTATATAATTTTCAATTAATTCAAGTATGCTGAATTCAAAAATTTAAACTACAACTCTGAATTCCTGCTAATTATTACAAAATCGCAATTTTATCAATAAAGTTTGTAATATTTTTAAAAAAAGTTAATTTCTTCAAAAAATAAATTTTTCCAAAATAGTTGCTATATAATTTTTAATAAATTTAAGTATACTGAGTTTAAAAATTTAAACTACAGTTCAAAATTCCTTTTAATTATTACAAAAATGCAATTTCATCAAAAAAAATTTTCATTTTCTTGAAAAATAAAAAAAATTTAAACATATATAGAAAATAATTTTCAACTAATTTAAGTATGCTTAAGTCAAAAATTTAAATTACAACTCAAAATTTTTGCAAATTATTACAAAAATGTATTTTTATGAATAGAGTTTGTAATATTTTTAAGAAAAATTAATTCTTTTGAAAAATGTTTTTTTTTAAATTAGTTTCTTTATCATTTTTAATAAATTCAATAATGTTGAATTCAAAATCCTAAACTATAGCTTAAAATTCTTACTAATTATTACAAAAATTCAGTTTTATTTATAAAGTTTGTAATATTTTTGAGAAATAATAATTTTTGAGAAAATTAAAATTTTTCAAGACAGTTCTAAGTAATTTCCAATGAATTCAAGTATGCTGAATTCAAAAATTTAAACTACAACTTAAATCTTCTGCTACTTATTACAAAAATACAATTTTATCAATAAAGTTTGAATATTTTTATGAAAAGTTATTTCCTTGAAAAATAAAATTTTTCAAAACTGTTTCTTTATAATTTCCAATAACATAAAGTATGCTAAATTCAAAAACTTAAACTACAAATCAAAATTCCTGCTAATTATTACAAAAATGCAATTTTATCAATAAAGTTTGTGATATTTAAAAAAAAAAAAAAAATTTTGAAAAAAAAAAAATTTAAAAGAGATTCTATATAATTTTCTATAAAAACAAATATGCTGAATTTAAAAATTTAAATTACAACTCAAAATTTCTGCTAATTATTACAAAAATGCAGTTTTATCAATAAAGTTTGTAATATTTTTAAGAAAATTAATTTTTGTGAAAAAAAAATTTTTCTAAAACAATTTCCGTGTAATTTCTAATAAATTGAAGTATGATGAATTCATAAATTTAAACTACATTTTAAAATTCCTGCTAGTTATTACAAAAATGCAATTTTATCAATAAAGTTTGTATTATTTTTAAGAAAATTTTTTTTTTTAAGAAAATATTTTCTTTTAGACAGTTTCTATATAATTTCTAATAAATTCAAGTATGATCACATCAAAAATTTAAACTACAACTCAAAATTCGTTTTAATTATTACAAAAATGCTGTTTTATCAATAAAGTTTGTAATATTTTTCAGAAATTTGTATTTCCTTAAAAAATAAAAATTTACAAAACAATTTCTATATAACTTCCAATAAATTCAAGTATGTAGATATCAAAAATTCAAACTACATTTCAAAATTTCTGCTAGTTATTACAAAAATAAAAATTTATCAAAAAAGTTTGTAATATTTTTGAAAAAAAAAAATATTTTTCTTAAAAAATAATTATTTCCAAAACAGTTTCTAAGTAATTTTCAATAATTTCAAGTATGCTGAATTTAAAAATTTAAATTACAACTCAAAGTTTTTGCTAATTATTACAAAAAGGCAGTTTTATCAATAAAGTTTGTAATATTTTTGAGAAAAATTAATTTTTTTAAAAAATAAACTTTTCCAAAACAATTACTATGTAATTTTTAATAAATTTAAATATGCTGAATTTCAAAATTTAAACTTTAACTCAAAATTCCTGCTAACTATTTTTCAAAAATGCAGTTTTATCAATAAAGTTTGTAATATTTTTAAGAAAAATTAATTTCCTTGAAAATTAAAATTTTCCAAAATAGTTTTTATATAATTTTCAATTAATTCAAGTATGCTGAACTTAAAAACTTAAACTACAACTTAAATTTTTTGCTAATTATTACAAAATGAAATTTTATTAATAAAGTTTGTAATATTTTTAAAAAAGTTAAATTTCATAAAAATTAAAATATTCCAAAACAGTTTCTAAACAATTTTCAATAAATTCAAGTATGCTGAATTCAGAAATTCAAACTGCAACTCAAAACTCTTGCTAATTAGTACAAAAATGCAGTTTTATCAATAAAGTTTGTAATATTTTTGAAAAAAATTAATTTCTTTTAAAAAGAAAATTTACTAAAACAGTTTTTATATAATTTTCAATAAATTCAAGTATGCTTAATTTAAAAATTTAAATTATAACTCAAAGTTTCTGCTAATTATTACAAAAATGTAATTTTATCAATAAAATTTGTAATATTTTTAAGAAAAGGAAATTTTCTTGAAAGTTAATATTTTCCAAAACAATTTTTTTGTAATTTCTAATAAAATCAAGTATGCTGAATTTAAAAATTTAAATTATAATTCAAAGTTTTTGCTAATTATTACAAAAGGACAGTTTTATCAATAAAGTTTGTAATATTTTTGAGAAAAATTAATTTCTTTAAAAAATAATCATTTCCAAAACAGTTTTTGTATCATTTCCATTAAATTCAAGTATGTTGAATCCAAAAATTTAAACTGCATTTCAAAATACTTTTTGATTGTTACAAAAATGCAATTTTATTAATAAAGTTTGTAATATTTTTAAGAAAAAATTAATTTCCTTGAAAATTAAAATTTTCCAAAACAGTTTTTATATAATTTCTAATAAATTCAAGTATGCTAAATTTAAAAATTTAAATTGTAACTTAAAGTTTCTGCTTATTATTACAAAAATGTAATTTTATCAATAAAGTTTGAAGTTTTTTTAAGAATTTTCTTGAAAATTAATATTTTCCAAAACAATTTTTTTTGTAATTTCCAATAAAATCAAATACGCTGAATTCAAAAATTTAAATTACAACTCAAAATTCCTGCTAAATATTACAAAAATGCAGTTTTATCAATAAAATTTGTAATAATTTTGAGAAAAATTAATTTCTTAAAAAATAAAATTTTCCATAACAGTTTCTAAGTAATTTCCATTAAATTCAAGTATGCTGAATTTAAAAATTTAAATTACATCTTAAAATTCTTGCTAATTATTACAAAAATTCAATTTTATCAATAAAGTTTGTAATATTTTTAGGAAAAACTAATTTTCTTGAAAAATAAAAACAGTTTCTATGTAATTTCCAATAAAATCAAGTATGCTGTATTAAAAAATTCAAACTACAACCCAAAATTCCTGTTAATTCCTACAAAAATTCAATTTTATCAATAAAGTTTGTAATAACTTTAAGAAAAATCAATTTTTGAGGAAAATAAAAGGCTTTTCACTATTAACATTTAATTAATTAATCAAGTTGCACACAACTACGTATAACCTCATTAAGTTTCGAGAGCTTTTCAAAACAACAAACTGAATCAGTAGTAGTTTTAATCACAGTATTTATTCCAAGTTACAAATAGTCATGCACACACTGAATGTAATAACCAATCGATATAAGTGGAACAGATGCAGACCGTGCATGTGTGTTCTTGTTTTATTATTACCATCACAATGGCGATATTTAAATCGTGAATCGATAGGTCGGATTTTATCCAACACGTTGAAAAGCGACACTGCATCTCTTTACATTCGAGACGGGTTCCATAGATCCTATCCAGTTTCGTTAAGTTAGTTTAAAACTCGACCTTTGAAAGTCAGTTTTAATAAAAAAAAAAAATTTTAGTTTGTACACATCAAAATAATGGTTTTAATTCTAATTGCAATTAAAATTTAATTGCAATTTAATATGTTATTCTACCTTCAAAACATTAATTAACAAACTGCAACAAATTATACCTATGTAGCCGGCAACTTTAGTAAACGATCAAACTTTTACTGTCAGAGTTACGCCGCGTTTGCAAACTGATATGAAATATGCAATTCAATTTCCTACTTTTTAAGCCGGTTTCGTTGTACTCGTTTATTTCTTCAATTAACATTGAAGATTGTAAAAGTTGCCTACAGCGGCGAACCCAATGGGGTATCTTAATTAAAAATCTCGCCGGAAGAGAGCGCATTCTGACATATTAATCTTTCAACTTGATCGTCAAATTTTTAGTAAAATGTTGTAACTGCATTTAAAATGTAAAATTAGCTTTTAATTGAGGAATGAAAGAAACATTTAATTAAAGTTGCTTGGATGGCGATGGAACGCTATAAAAATTGCCTCGTTTGCTCCTGCTAAATTGTCACAGTACATTTAATAATTGACGACTCGGGCGTGCTTTGGCGTATTTTTAATAAAAAGGTTTACAAAATGTTTTAATCTATGCATGAGATATCTCAAATTTATATTTCTATAATGTATTCCGTGTATTCAAATATTCCCTTATATCGAACTTGCTTTAATATTCCAGATTGAGGAACTTTCCTGACATTGCGGAACTAGTTTACATCTTAATGTAGAGATTTGTTTGAAGTTGATAAGCAATTTGCAAAAAATTGCAAGAATGTTTGGTTCAATTTAATTAACAAATTATGATCTAAATTCTAAAATTTAAAAAAAAAAATAAAAAAAGTATTTTTAATTTTCAAAAAATAATTTTGACACTAAACACAACGTTTTAAGAAGACGAAGAATATTTTAAAAAAATTTTGTGCAAATTTAGTTAAAAAAATTTAAAATTGTGTCTTTTACGTTGATTAAAACAATTTCAAAAATTTTCAAATTTTCAAAAATTTATAAAAAAATATTTTCAATTTTCAAAATTTAATTTTGACACAAATCAATTAACTTGCAACGTTTTAAGAAGATTTTGTGCAATTTTAATAAACAAATTTTCAAAATTGTGCTTTTTACGTTGATGAAAGCAAATCCAAAATTCTTCAAAATTTCAAAAATTTATAAAAAAAATCCAATTTTCAAACATTTATTTTGATACAATTTAATTAATTTGCAATATTTTACGAAGATTTTGTGCAAGTTTAGTTAACAAATTTTAAAAATTGTGACATTTAGGTTGATGGAAACAATTTCAAAATTTTTCAAATTTTCAAAAATTATAAAAAAATACTTTTAATTTTCAAAACTTAATTTTGACACAAACCAATTAATTTGCAATGTTTTGAAAAGATTTTGTGCAAATTTAGTTAACAAATTTTCAAAATTGAGTGTTTTACGTTTTCAATTTCAAATTTTCAAAAATTTATAAAAAAAATTTCAATTTTTAAAAATTAATTTTGACACAATTCAATTAATTTGCAATGTTTTAAACATATGTGCTCTATAAAATAAATCAATAGTTTGCAGTTGCATTTAATTTAACTGAAAACTAAAATTTAAAGTTAAAATAACTTAATAAAACTACGTTCAACTTCTTTCTATTTCTTATTCCTTCAATAATATAAAATGTAGCGCTAGTGGAGTACACATGGGACGTATATCCTGCACTTAGTTTTACATAAAGTTTCCAAACTAAAACTACATAATAATTTAAGCCAAAGTTTAAAGATGCAAATCTCGTATCAAAATGATTTTGTTGTTGACGCCCCAATTAAACTCTGCCTTAATTAAACCGGTGGATTCCGTAATCTACACCACCATCATCATCATTAACCGGCAATCTACCCTAGAAAGCAATATTAAATCGTTTGTTTAGTTTGAGCGTGGGGTAAACAGAATTTTACAAGAAAAATCATGTCTTGGTGCACCCATGTCAGCGCCACTGAAATCCGTCAACCAAACTTTGTTAATTGCCGCAGGAATTAATTATCTTTGTCATGTGCGAGAGACGTACGCATAATAGGAAATTATTAAAACAAATTAATTAATATTTCCAACGAATTTAAATCAAAATATCAATGCATGTCATTAGTACGGATGTAGCGCTAACTATTGCGGTGATTTTAATTAGCTTCCGTTTGATGTCAGTTTTGCCACAAATTGAAAATAATAAAATACTGGTTGCTTTGATTTCTCTGTATTGAAGTATATTCTGATACACAAACGAATGAATGGACACATTGCATGGAATTTTTCATTTAATCTATTCGTTTATTTTGATTGAATCAAAATCAACAAAATTAAACTTTTTACGAAAATTAATTTTCCTTAAAATTACTACAAACTTTATTGATACAATTTTTGTAATAATTAACAGTTTAATATTTTGAATTCAGCATACTTAATTTTTTTGGAAATTAATAAGAAACTATTTTGAAAAATTTTATTTTTCAAAAAAATTAATTTTTCTCAAAAATATTACAAACTTTTTTGATAAAATTGTATTTTTGTAATAATTAGCAAGAATTTTGAGTTGTAGTTTAAATTTTTAAATTCAACAAACTTGAATTTAATGGAAATTATATAGAAACTGTTTTGGAAAATTTTGTTTTTTAAGGAAATTGATTTTTTCTCAAAATATTACAAACTTTATTGATAAAATTGCATTTTTGTAATAATTAGCAGGAATTTTGAGTTGTAGTTTAAATTTTTGAATTCAGTATACTTGAATGTAATCGAAATTACATAGAAACTGTTTTGGAAAATTTTATTTTTAAAGAAAACTAGTTTTTCCTAAAAATATTACAAACTTTATTAATAAAATTGCATTTTTGTAATAATTAGCAGGAATAATGAGTTGTAGTTTGAATT
Organism: Tachinus rufipes; assembly: GCA_963932245.1. NCBI lineage: Eukaryota > Metazoa > Arthropoda > Insecta > Coleoptera > Staphylinidae > Tachinus > Tachinus rufipes. The sequence continues at coordinate 95,996,201 of OZ010748.1, forward strand.
TTTGAATTCAGCATACTTGAATTAATTGGAAATTACATAGAAACTGTTTTGGAAAATTTTGTTTTTTAAGGAAAATGATTTTTTTCTCAAAATATTACAAACTTTATTGATAAAATTGCATTTTTGTAATAATTAACAGGAATTTTGAGTTATAGTTTGAATTTTTAAATTTAGCATATCTAAATTAATTGGAAATTATATAGAAACTGTTTTGGAAAATTTTATTTTTTACGGAAATTAGTTTTCTCAAAAATATTACAAACATTATTGATAAAATTGCATTTTTGTAATAATTAGCAGGAATTTTGAGTTGTAGTTTAAGTTTTTGAATTCAGCATACTTAATTTGATTGGAAATTATATAGAAACTGTTTTGGAAAGTTTGATTTTCAAAAGAAATTATTTTTTCTTAAAAATATTACAAACTTTATTTATAAAACTGCATTTTTGAAATAATTAACAGGAATTTTGAGTTGTAGTTTGATTTTTTTGAATTCAGCAACTTGAATTCATTATAAATTATATGAAAACTGTTTTGGAAAATTTTATTTTTTAAGAAAACTAGTTTTTCCTAAAAATATTACAAACTTTATTGATAAAATTGTTTTTTTGTAATAATTAGCAAGAATTTTGAGTTTAGGTCTAAATTTTTGAATTCAATATTCTTGAATTTATTAGAAATTATATAGAATCTGTTTTGGAAAATTTTATTTTTAAAGGAAATAGACTTTTCTTAAAATTATTACAAATTTTATTGATAAAATTAGATTTTAGTAATAATTAGCAGGAATTTTGAGTTGTGGTTTTAATTTTTGAATTCAGCATACTTGAATTTGATGAAATTATAAAGAAACTGTTTTGAAATTTTTAATTTATTAAGGAAACTAATTTTTCTTAAAAATATCAAATTGACATATTGACATATTATAATTTTTGTCTTATATAAATAGTAAGATTATCAAGATTATACTGAATAATAAACTCAACGGCTTGTTATTATTAAAAAGCATTATTTCTGAAGTGTTTACAAATAAATGTACGTGCCCGTTAGGGTACAAATAATAAAATGAATGGAAACAAAGACAAAGCTGAAAATAAATCAGTTTTAATATCAGACGAAGAGCGAGAGGCAGATTCAATAACAGAAAAGTCACAGACAGATACAGATTATGAAACACCAAAATCAAAAAAACGAGGTAGACCAAAAAAAGGGAAACAAAATATTATTTTTAAAATACCTACAAATTTAAATATGACACCAACAAATAATAATGCAACAACGTTATCTACAACTTCAATGGTCACGCAAAATGTAATATCGGTCCCATTAAAATCTGCAGAACAAACAACAAAAAACCAGCAACAAATTAAAACTACATATATACAAAGAAATAATACATACAAAAATGTATTTTATATAGAAACCAGCAAGAAATACATACGCACACAATTATCTGACGTATGGTGTCATGATAACCAAAATTTAAACGATCAAGATCTAACAGACGAAGAAATTTCAAACGTTTTAAAACAAAATAATATTGAGCACCGATATTGCAAAAGAATTATTTCAAGAGCAACAGGTCAAGCTACTTTCAAAATAAGAATAATTACTGGTAATTTAAACTCCTACCAACAACTTTTAATCCAAGGAGTATTTTATAAAAGCAAACACTTCCCAGGAAAATTTTGCTCCTTTACCAATTCCAACACCATGTGGAAAATGCAACTCTTTTGACCATACTACAGAAAACTGCACGTCAAGTCCTAAATGCGGAAGATGTGCCGGAGACCACCATACATCACGTTGCATCACCACCCGCCCTGTAATATGCTTAGCATGTAAAGAAGAAGGTCATGAAGCATGGTCGTTAAAATGTAAAAAAAGACCAACACAACCAATTGAAGGTATTCCCAACGTTAAAATTAAATCTGCAAATAAACGATCTGATGACATTGACAAACAAATTACAAAATCATCTAGAATTCACGCTCCCATTACCATACACAATCACATCATTGACACATTTATACACAAAATTAATTCAACTAAAACAATTGACCGACAAAAACTTATTAAAAAATTAAAAACAAAATTCATAGAGACTTATCATATAGACACACTCGTATCATTTTCAGGAAATCGTATGTTTATTGTAATGTTAGACTTAAATAACCTAGACGAATCCCCTCCTACACAACCTATAAATGGTGTCCAAGCATCAGTTTCTTGTAGTCAAAATGTCTAGTTTAAAATTCATTTATTCCAACATAAATAGTTTTCCTCACAAATCACATTTAATTAAAAACTACCTTATTAACCATCAAATTTCTTGTGCCATGTTTGTTGAAACAAAGTCCTCTAACCATATATCATTCCGAAATTGGTCCATTATTGAAAACCCTGCCAAAATTGCTAACATAAACTTTAGAGGAGGTTCTGTAGCAATGGCTGATCCATCTCTTACACTCATTAAAGATAATCCTCCAAGCATCAATAATCCTTTAAACGAATGTTTACATTTTTCTATCCCATTCTTACAAGACAAACTGCATGTATTTTTAGTTTATATTCACCCATATTCCCAGATAGATAATACAATTTTTGTCAAAGCATCTCTTTTTCCTCATTCTCTAATTATTGGTGACTTTAATTTAAATCCTAGAAAATCGCGCCATCTCCAACAATTTCTGGCAAACTCTGATTTCACAAAAATTATTACTCTACCCACATTCATTATGAATGAAACTCAGAGTACCACCCCCGATATTATCCTTTGTTCGTCAAGTATAAAATCCTTAATTCACTCCGTTAAAGTTATTCCAGATTTATGTTCGGATCATATGGCGCTATATTTTGAAATTAACGTTCAAAAATTAAATGTTAATAAAGAATATACTTATAATATAAACCTATGCAATATTATAGCAGTTAATCAAGACATGGAGTCATTTATAAACTCTAATCTAAATATATCAAAAAATACAATTTCATCATTTTCAAAATCACTTTTATCATCTATTCAGCAACATTCACCTAAATTTTTAAAATCATATTACAATTATCCACTCCCACCATTTATTCTAAGACTTATTAAATATAAACGACAACTTTATAGAGAGTTTAAAATGACAGAAGACAGATTATTAAAAAGACAATTCAATGACCTAAACAAAAACATTCATAACTTAATATTACAATTCAGACATGACAAATATATAATCGCTTGTAATAAGATTAATGAAAAAAAAGGTAAAATTTTTTTTTCAAGAAATTAAGAAACTTACTAATTATAGACGATCATCACAAGTCTGCTCTATAACAGACCCTGACACTAATGAACATTTTTCTAAAAGTACAGATGTTGCTAAAATATTCAGTAAACATTTTAATAACTCATTTTCTTTTTCAAACAACAATAATTTTGACAAACATCATTTAGAAGACATAAACAATTGGTATGAGACATTTTGTAAACAGACGTATATCACTCCGGAAGACGATAAAATTAACGAAGACACATATTATAACGTATTATCTAACGGCAAAAACACAGCACCAGGACACGACTTAGTTACACGAAAAAATTTAAGACAGTTAAATTATAGCATCCATGACTACATAATACAAATGTTTAACTTTTGCTTTACTGATCAATATTTTCCAGACGAATGGAAAAAGGGAACCATTATTTGTATTCCTAAAAATGACTGTAATTCGTCCCATCCAGCTAACTATCGCCCAATTACAGTGCTTCCTGTTATAGGGAAAATATTTGAATCCATTCTGCAAAATAAACTTGGTTTTATGAAAAATAAATCAACCACCCATCCATTAATAATAATGACATCCAATATACAAACATCTCATCTTGAGGGCCGGCATTCGAGCGTCTTGTTTATGGACATAAATAAGGCATTTGATTCGGTCTGGCACAAAGGTCTTATTTTTAAATTGTCTGCTTTAAAGATACCAAATCATCTCATAAATATTATTAAACATTTTCTATCTGACAGATCTCTTAATATACGTATAGGTTCAACATATTCTGATTCTTTTACTCCTCAGCAAGGTGTTCCGCAAGGATCACCGCTATCTCCTCTTCTGTACAATATATTTTGTTACGATATTTATAACCCAAACCCAAAATATTTTAATCCAAATTTATATATTCTTCAATATGCGGACGATACTACGTTAATATCCCACGCTGCTTCATTAAAAAAAGTCAATTGAACAATTGCAAAATTTATTAAATAATACGCAGAGGTGGTTTAATAAATGGCGTCTTTATGCAAATTCCTCCAAAATTAAATTGCTAATTCCATATCATAAAATACTAGAAAATTCTCTTACACTTCAAATGAATCAGGAAACTATAAAACCTTCTCAAGTATGTAAATACCTTGGAGTAAGTTTTGACTCTAAACTCAGTTTTAATCCACATACTCGCTTCCTCAAAACCAAAACTGTATCCCGTGCAAAACATTTCCCTAACATACAAAAACAATGGAATAGATATAAGATGTGCTACTCATATTTACAAAACAATTTGTCGACCTACTCTCGATTATGCATCAATATTTTTTTTAAATTCTAGTAAATCAACATTAAATAATTTATATGTTGCCGAAAGGTCTTCCCTTCGCTCTATTTCCAAAATTCGACATCCAAATAATCCTCTTCACAATCCTTCTAATGACTTCCTGTACGAAAAAACAAACTTACTTCCTTTATCAGAGCGACTTCAAAATCTTCATAAAAAATTTACAAATAATCCAACTAATCCGGAACTCATAAAAAACCTCTTAGTTCGCAGAAACCCCATAATTTTTGCTAGATACAAAAAACCTAACATCCCGCTATATGAAATTATACTCTCACTTATAAACGACAATGACAATGACAATGACAATGACAATGACAATGACAATGACAATGACAATGACAATGACAATGAAAATGAAAATGAAAATGAAAATGAAAATGAAAATGAAAATGAAAATGAAAATGAAAATGAAAATGAAAATGAAAATGAAAATGAAAATGAAAATGAAAATGAAAATGAAAATGAAAATGAAAATGAAAATGAAAATGAAAATGAAAATGAAAATGAAAATGAAAATGAAAATGAAAATGAAAATGAAAATGAAAATGAAAATGAAAATGAAAATGAAAATGAAAATGAAAATGAAAATGAAAATGAAAATGAAAATGAAAATGAAAATGAAAATGAAAATGAAAATGAAAATGAAAATGAAAATGAAAATGAAAATGAAAATGAAAATGACTGACTAACAAATCATATCATTTTTTTTGCGCTTATTATCATAATTAAATATTTATTTCTCAGGCTGAAAGACTTTGGTCGATGGCCTATTCAATAAAATATAGAATTATATTATCTTTAATTGTAAACTATGCCATTGTATGTACTTTTTATTTATTTTTTTTTTTTTATTGAATAAAAATGATATATATATATATATTACAAACTTTATTGATAAAATTGCATTTTTGTAATAATTAGCATGAGATTTAAGTTAAAGTTTAAATTTTTGAATTCAGCATACTTGAATTCATTAGAAATTACTTAGAACTGTCTTGGAAAATTTTAATTTTCTCAAAAATTATTTTTTCTCAAAAATATTACAAACTTTATCATTAAAATTACATTTTTGTAATAGTCAGAAGAACTTTGAGATGCAGTTTAAATTTTTGTATTCAGCATACTTGAATTAATTGAAAATTACATAAAAAATGTTTTGTAAAATTTTATTTTTTAAGAAAATTAACTTTTCTTAAAAATATTACAAACTTTATTAATAAAACTGCCTTTTTGTAATAATTAGCAGGAACTTTGAGTTGTAATTTAAATTTTTAAATTCAGCATACTTGAAATTATTGAAAATAACTTAGTAACTGTTTTGGAAATGTTTATTTAAAAAAAAAATATTTTTTTTCAAAAATATCATTAACTTTATTGATAAAATTAAATTTTTGTAATAAATTTCGAATTGTAATTTGAATTTTTAATGTCAATATACTTGAATTTATTGGAAATTACAAAAAAACTGTTTTGAAAATTTTTATTTTCAAATAAATTAATTTTTCTCAAAAATATTACAAACTTTATAAATAAAATTGAATTTTTGTAATAATTAGTAAGAATTTCAAGTTATAGTTTAAGATTTTGAATTTAGCATTATTGAAATTATTAAAAATGATATAAAAACCAATTTAAATAAAAATTATTTTTCAAAAGAATTAATTTTTCTTAAAAATATTACAAACTTTATTCATAAAAATACATTTTTGTAATAATTAGCAGAAATTCTGAGTTGTAATTTAAATTTTTGACTTAAGCATACTTAAATTAGTTGAAAATTATATAGAAATTGTTTCAATTTTTTTTATTTTTCAAGAAAATGAAAATTTATTGATGAAACTGCATTTTTGTAATAATTAAAAGGAATTTTGAACTGTAGTTTAAATTTTTGAATTCAGTATACCTAAATTTATTAAAAATTATATAGCAACTATTTTGAAAAAAATTATTTTTTGAGGAAATTAACTTTTTTTAAAAATATTACAAATTTTATTGATAAAATTGCATTTTTGTAATAATTAGCAAGAATTTTAAGTTGTAGTTTAAATTTTTAAATTAAGCATACTTGAATTTATTGAAAATTATATAAAAACTGTTTTAGTAAATTTTCTTTTTCAAGAAATTAATTTTTCTCAAAAATATTACAAACTTTATTGATAAAACTGCCTTTTTGTAATAATTAGCAAAAACTTTGAGTTGTAATTTAAATTTTTAAATTCAGCATACTTGAAATTATTGAAAATTTTTTAGAAACTGTTTTGGAAATAATTATTTTTTAAGAAAATTATTTTTTTTTCAAAAATATTACAAACTTTTTTGATGAAATTGCATTTTTGTAATAATTAGCAAGAATTTCAAACTGTAGTTTAAATTTTTGAATTCAGCATACTTAAGTTTATTAAAAATTATATAGCAACTATTTTGGAAAAATTTATTTTTTTAAGGAAATTAACTTTTTTTTTTAAATATTACAAACTTTATTGATAAAATTGCATTTTTGTAATAATTAGCAGGAATTTTGAGTTGTAGTTTAAATTTTTGAATTCAGCATACATGAATTAATTGGAAATTATATAAAAACTAATTTGGAATTTTTTTTTTTAAGGAAATTAATTTTTCTTAAAATTATTTTAAACTTTATTAATGAAATTGCATTTTTTTAATAATTAACAAGAATTTTAAGCTGTAAATTAAATTTTTGAATTCAGTATACTTGAATTTATTAGAAATTACATAAAAACTGTTTAAAAAAAAATTATTTTGCAAAGAATATATTTTTTCTTAAAAATATTACAAACTTTATTGAAAAAATTGTATTTTTGTAATAAATAGCAGGAATTTTGAGTTGTAGTTTAAATTTATAAATTCAGCATACATGAATTTATTGGAAATTGTTTAGAAAATCTTTTAATTTTTTTTTTTTTAATTTTTTTTTTTTTTTTAATTATCACAAACTTTATTGATAAAATTGCATTTTTGTAATAAATAGCAGGAATTTTAAATTGTAATATGAGTTTTTGAATGCAGCCTACTTGAATTTATTGAAAATTATATAAAAACTGTTTTAGAAAATTTTATTTTTCAAGGAAATTAACTTTTCATAAAAATATTCAAATTTTATTGATAAAACTGCATTTTTGTAATAGTTAGCAGGAATTTTGAGTTGTAGTTTAAATTTTTGAATTGATCATACTTAAATTTATTGGAAATTATATAGAAACTGTTTTGAAAAGTTTTACTTAAAAAAAAATCATTTTTCTCAAAAATATTACAAACTTTATTGATAAAACTGCATTTTTGTAATAACTAGCAAGAGTTTTGAGTAGTAGTTTAAATTTTTGAATTCAGCATACTTGAGTTTATTAGAAATTATAGAAAATCTGTTTTGGAAAATTTTATTTTTTAAGGAATTTAACTTTTTCTAGTTGTAGTTTAAGTTTTTGAGTTCAGCATACTTGAATTAATTGGAAATTATATAGAACCTGTTTTGGAAAATTTTATTTTTCAAGGAAATTCATATTTCCTAAAAATATTACAAATTTTATTGAGAAAATTGCTTTTTTGTAATAAAGAGAAGGAATTTTGAGTTTTAATTTAAAATTTTGAAATCAGCATACTTAAATTATTAGAAATTACATAGAAAGTGTTTTAGAAAGTTTAATTTTTCAAAAAAATTAAATTTTTTCAAAAATAGTCCAAATTTTATTGATAAAATTGCATTTTTGTAATAATTAACAAAAAGCATTTCAGAATGTGTAGCATACCTAATAATATCCTTAAATGGCCGCTATAAAATGAAAATTATACAAGTATACGCCACCACATCCGATCACAACGACGAAAAGATCGAAACTTTATACGAAGACATTGAAACGGCTACCCAAGAAACAAAGTGCCACTACACCTTCATAATGGGAGATTTCAACGCCAAAGTTGGCAAACAGATGGACGCCTCAGAGACAGCAATAGGAAACCACGGCTCGGAAAGCAGAAACGAAAGAGGACAAATGATGCTAGATTTCCTACACCACCACAACCTGCACCTCATGAACACCTACTTCAAAAAGAAACCGCAAAGAAGATGGACGTGGATAAGCCCCGACGGCCGAACAAGAAATGAGATAGATTTCCTAATAACAGGAAATAAGCGAAACATCACGGACGTCACAGTACTAAACAAGTTTGGAATAGGAAGCGACCACCGAGCAGTAAGAAGTACGATCAAAATAAACCTAAAAACCGAAAGAAGAAGACTGGTTTGCCCACAAAAGACAATACGATGGGCCTCTCCGGACAACCCTAAAGAATTTGAAGACTCAATCTCCTCTGCCTTTCGTCGCACACAACAAACATATGTCGAAACCTTGAATAACAACATCACAGAAGCAATTTTAACAGCACAGAAACGTCATTGTAGTAGCCGAAGACAAAACGACGAAAAATTGAGTGATGCAACCAAACAACTCATGAGCCAAAGAAGATCGACCCGAATAATCTAGACGAAATAAGAAAGCTGAACAAAACAATCTCCAAAGAAGCACGCAAAGACTTAAGAAGATACAATACAGAAATAATTAAACAAACAATCGAGGAAAATCGGAGCATGAAAGTCATGAGAAGAAAACTGGCACATCACAATAGAAGAGGTGAGAAACTCCTTTAAAGAAATAAAAGGAAGCAAATCCCCTGGCGAAGACCAAATAGTTATTGAAGCGGTGAAAAGTGGAGGAGATAAACTCATTAAAGAAATCGCTGCTCTGTTAAACCTATGTCTTGAAAAAGGCACGGTTCCCAAGAGATGGAATAATGCGGTTACAATACTCATACACAAAAAAGGTGACATAACAAACTTAGAAAATTATAGACCCATAAGCCTACTCTCTCACCTATACAAGCTCTTTACTAAAATAATCACAAAGCGCCTAGAAATTAAACTGGACGCAAGCCGGTTTTCGAAAAGGATACGGCACAAACAACCACTTACATACAATAAAGATCCTAATAGAGAAATCAATAGAATATGATAAACCACTCGTTCTAGTATTCATCGACTTTAAAAAAACGTTCGACACAGTAGAACTGCCACCTATACTAAACGCACTCAACCAATGCCGAGTAGACCACAGATATACAGAACTTCTACACACTATATATAAGAATGCCACGGCAAGCGTAAAGCTCCATGCACTAACCAAAAAATACAAAATAGGGAGAGGAATAAGACAAGGTGATACTATATCCCCCAAACTCTTCACAGCGGTGCTAGAATATATATTCAAAACACTGAACTGGCAGAATAAGGGTATAAACATAGACGGCGAACACCTACATCACCTACGTTTTGCCGACGATATCGTCATAATAACCGACAATCTAGGGGACGCACAAGAAATGCTTGAAGACCTAAAGCAAACGGCAGCAAAAGTAGGACTGAATATTAACTACCACAAAACACAAATTATGACAAACTTGGTGGCCAGTGCAAACCTAGGGACTGACGAAGGAGAAATAGATCAAACCCACAAATACAAATACCTTGGCCATGAATTACAAATCGGCAGAGACAACCAGACAACTGAAATCTCTCAACATATAGGGCTGGGCTGGGTAGCCTTTGGGAAACTAAGAGACACCCTAAAAGGAGAACTTCCTATATTCCTGAAACGGAAAGAGTACGACCAGTGTGTGCTCCCAGTAATGACATACGGGGCGGAAACTCTGACCCTAACGAAGCGCTCAATAAACAAACTCCAAATAGCGCAAAGAGCAATAGAAAGAGCTATACTGGGAATCACTAAAAGAGACAGAGTGCCAAACACAACTATTAGACACAGAACACAAGTTACAGACATTATTGAGCGTATCACAAAAACCAAGTGGAGATGGGCTGGACACATAGCTAGCACTAAAGACAACCGATAGACAAAACGAATTCTAGAGTGGCGACCTAGAGAAGATAAAAGAAGCAGAGGAAGACCACCCACTAGATGGAGTGACGACGTGAAACGGATAGCGGGAAACTGGATCAACACCGCTCAAGACAGAAACCAGTGGAAACACTTAGAGACTATGTTCAGCAGTGGACAAGAAATGGCTGAGGAATGATGATGATGATGATGAAAAAAAAAATTGAGTTGTAGTTTGAATTTTTAAAATCAGCATACTTAAATTAAATGGAAATTATATAGAAACTGTTTTGAAAAATATAGTTTTTCAAAGAAATTGATTTTTCCTAAAAATATTACAAACTTTATAGATAAAACTGCATTTTTGTAATAATTAACAGGAATTTTGAGTTGTAGTTTACATTTTTTAATTCAGCATACTTGAATTTAATGGAAATTATATAAAAACTGTTTTGGAAAATTGTATTTTTCAAAAAAAAAAATTTTTCTTAAAAATATTTCAAACTTTTTTGAAAAAATTGCATTTTTGTAATAAATAGCAAAAATTTTGAGTTGTAGTTTAAATTTTTGAGTTCAGCATACTTAAATTTATTGGAAAATACACAGAAACTGTTTTGGAAAATTTTATTTTTCAAGGAAATTAAGTTTTTCTAAAATTATTACAAATTTTATTAATAAAATTAAATTTTTATAATTAGCAAGAATTTTGAGTTGTTGTTTAAATTTTTGAATTTAGCATACTTAAATTTATTAGAAATTATATAGAAACTTTTTTGGAAAAATTTATATTTTAAGGAAATTAACTTTTCTTGAAAATATTACAAACTTTATTGATAAAATTGCATTTTTGTAATATCTAGCAGGAATTTTGAGTTGTAATTTGAATTTTTAAATTCAGCATACTTAAATTTATTGGAAATTAGATAAAAACTTTTTTGGAAAATTTTATTTTTCAAGGAAATTAACTTTTCTTGAAAATATTACAAACTTTATTGATAAAATTGCATTTTTGTAATAATTACCAGACATTTTAAGTCGTAGTTTAAATTTTTAAATTCAGCATACTTGAATTTATTGAAAATTACTAAGAACCTGTTTTGGAAAATTTCATTTTTCAAGGAAATTCATTTTTCGTAAAAATATTACAAACTTTATTGATCAAATTGCATTTTTGTAATAATAAGCAAAAATTTGGAGTTGTATTTTAAATTTTTGAATTCAGCATACTTAAATTTATTAAAAATTATATAGAAACAGTTTTGGAAAATTATATTTTCCAAAACAAAAATTTTGTTTTTTAAAAATATTACAAATTTTATTGAGAAAATTGCATTTCTGTAATAATTAACAAGAATTTTGAGTTGTAGTTTAAATTTTTAAAATCAGCATACTTGAATTTATTGAGAATTATATAAAAACTGTTTCGGAAAATTGTATTTTAAAAAAAAAAAATAATTTTTCTTAAAAATATTTCAAACTTTTTTGATAAAAGTGCATTTTTGTAATAATTAGCAAGAACTTTGAATTGTAATTTAAATTTTTGAGTTCAGCATACTTGATTTTTTGCAAATTACATAGAAACTGTTTTGAAAAATTTTATTTTTCAAGAAAATTCGTTTTTTTTTAAATATTACAAACTTTTTTGACAAAATTGCATTTTTGTAATAAATTGCAAAAATTTTGAGTTGTAGATTAAATTTTTGAGTTCAGCATACTTAAATTTATTGGAAAATACACAGAAACTGTTTTGGAAAATTTTATTTTTGAAAAAAAAAATTTTTTTCTTAAAAATATTTCAAACTTTTTTGATAAAATTGCATTTTTGTAATAATTTACAAAAATTTTGAGTTGTAATTTAAATTTCTTAATTCAGCATACTTGAATTTATTGAAAATTACATAAAAACTGTTTTAAATTTTTTTATTTTTTTACAAAAATTAATTTTTCTTAAAAATATTACAAACTATTTAATAAAATTGCGTTTTTTGTAATATTTAGCAAGAAATTTAAGTTGTAATTTAAATTTATAAAATCGGCATACTTGAATTTATTGAAAATTATAAAGAATTATTGATGAAATTGCATTTTTGTAATAATTAACAGGAATTTTGAGTTGTAGTTTGAATTTTTGAATTCAGCATACTTGAATTTATTGGAAATTAGATAAAAACTTTTTTGGAAAATTTTATTTTTCAAGGAAATTAACTTTTCTTGAAAATATTACAAACTTTATGGATAAATTTGCATTTTTGTAATAATTAGCAGAAATTTTAAGTTGCAGTTTGAATTTTTAAATTCAGCAAACTTGAATTAATTGGAAATTACATAAAAACTGTTTTGGAAAAATTTATTTTTAAGGAAATTAAATTTTCCTAAAAATATTACAAACTTTATGGATGAAATTGCATTTTTGTAATGAATAACAAAAATTATGAGTTATAGTTAAATTTTTGATTTCAGCATACTTGAATTTGTTGGAAATTACTGAGAAACTGTTTTAGAAAATTTTATTTTTAAAGGAAATTAATTTTTCTTAAAAATATTACAAACTTTTTGGATAAAATTGCATTTTTGTAATAATTAGCAGGAATTTTGCGTTGAAATTTAAATTTTTGTGTTTACCATACTTAAATTTATTGGAAATTACATAGAAACTGTTTTGGAACAATTTATTTATAAAGGAAATTAACTTTTTTTGAAAATATTACAAACTTTATTGATAAAAATGCATTTTTGTAATAATTAGCAGGAATTTTGAGCTGTAGTTTAAGTTTTTAAATTCAGCATACTTAAATTTATTTGAAATTACATAGAAACCGTTTTGGAAAATTTTATTTTATAAGAAAATTAGTTTTTCTTAAAAATATTATAAACTTTATTGATAAAATTGCATTTTTGTAATAATTAACAGGAATTTTGAGTTGTGGTTTAAATTTTTGAATTTAACATACTTGAATTTTTTGAAAATTACATAAAATTTTGTTTTGAAAAAATGTATTTTTAAAGAAAAAATTTTTTTTCTAAAAATATTACAAACTTTTTGAATAATATTGCATTTTTGTAATAATTAGCAGGAGTTTGGAGTTGTAATTTAAGTTTTTGTGTTCAGCATACTTGAATTTGTTGGAAATTACAGAGAAACTGATATGGAAAATTTTATTTTATAAGTAATTTATTTTTTCTTAATAATATTACAAACTTTATTAATAAAATTGCATTTTGGTAATAATTAGCAAGAATTTTGAGTTGTGGTTTAAATTTTTGACATCAGCATACATGAATTTATTGGAAATTACATGAAAACTGTTTTGGAAAATTTTATATTTTAAAGAAATTAATTTTTCTTAAAAATATTACAAACTTTTTGGATAAATTTGCATTTTTGTAATAATTAGCAGGAATTTTAAATTGTAATTTAAATTTTTGATTTAGCATACTTAAATTTATTAGAAATTATATAGAAACTTATTTGAAAAAAAAATTATTTTAAGGAAATTAACTTTTCTCAAAAATATTACAAACTTTTTGGATAAAATTGCATTTTTGTAATAACAAACAGGAATTTTGAGTTATAATTAAAAAATTTAAATTCAGCATACTTGAATTGATTGAAAATGACATAAAGACTATTTTGTAGAATTTTATTTTTCAAGAAAATTAATTTTTCCTAAAAATACTATAAATTTTATTGATAAAATTGCATAACTATCGATAAAAGTGTTTTACACTTAAAAAAGCTATTCCAATATAAATCTAAACTGTAGTAACTCAACTACATCATTATCTCGGGCAATATTTTATATAAGCTGCAATAAATCCTTCAACAAAAAAACTAGAGTAAATTATCTTTAGTACAACGTTGGCGTCCAAAACTTCATCGTAAAAAATACGAGCGCTAACAAATAATTATAAAGAGTTTATATAAGACCCTCGGGAGTGCAAAGTTTTCCCCAAAACAACTAAAAACAAACAAACATTGGTGTTCCTGACAAAAACCGTGATGATAATGTAGATGGAAAGGAAAAGGAAAAAAATGATGAATACATTAAGCCTTGTTAATTATTTAAAAGGGGAAAGTCTGCGTTGGGAATAACTTAATTCGCTATTTGCATTTTTAGGCGTAGAATTAAAAAAAATTATGTTATGGATATCTCATAATGAAAACGGCCGACTTTACTCTTTGTTAAATTAAATTTCCTAAAAGGTATATTTCTTATTTATTTTGGGGGAGAAAAAAGATAAATTAAATATGTTCAACCCATAAATCATCCCCAATGATGTATACATCATAACGCTCATGTCAGAAACACAAAGCCTGCTTAATATTTATAACGCGACCGTATTTGTTCCATTGTTTTCGATGCGAAATATTAAATATCATTTTATGGAGCATTTCCGTTGCTTTGAATGTGAAAAATATTTAAAAACGCTTTATTTCTAAATTCAAATTATGCTAGGCACACTAATAATGGGTGCATACCTTGAAACACGAGTGACAAATTATTATAGTTTATAAAAATGATAAAATATTTTAGGAGATTAACATTTCATTTAAGAAGTTTCAAACAAAATGTTCTCGAAACAAGAGAGTAGTTTGCAAACAATTCCAACCTTAGCTTTTCATTATTTGATTTGATATTCAAATTGAAACAAAGTTTAGATTTGATTAATTTCATGCAAATAAATGTAAATAAAATAAATTTCAATCAACTCTTAATTAATTAATTAAAATTTGCTTAATATTAATTAACTAAATTAAATTACCAAGATTCCTCTTAGAATTCGGTGTTATAGCCAGCGAGGAGCTGTCCGCCGTTGCGGCCGCCACTTTGATTAATTGTTGCTTTTTTGTTGGGAAACAAATGAGCGCGTTCGCGTGTCCATCTGGCGCTTCGTTCGAAACTAACGCGTGCTTTTGCTTCGGCGTAGCGTACGGAACTGATGTGCTTGCCTGGAGCGAACGGCGCCGCCTTGGCCGCCAACGTAGGCGCCGAAAACAAAACGCGACGCGACGCCACTTTTCTGCCCCGTTTACCCGCCGCCCACCAATGTTATAAACACTTGATAAACAAATCGATTAGATTGTTTCATGCAAATTAGAGATGGTAATAACACAGCTTCCAATGGTAATCGGCCGATTATTAATTTCTATATAATTTTCAAAACATTTTAGGCTGCAGAATCTAAGAATTTATATTACAACTCAAAATTCCTGTTAATTATTACAAAAATGCAATTTCAACAATAAAGTTTGTAATATTTTCAAGAAAAGTTAATTTTCTTTAAAAATAAAATTTTCCAAAAAAGTTTTTATGTAATTTCCAATGAATTCAAGTATGCTTAATTCAGAAATTCAAACTACAACTCAAAATTCCTGTTAGTTATTACAAAAATGCAATTTTATCCAAAAAGTTTGTAATATTTTTAAGAAAAGTTAATTTCCTTAAAAAATAATATTTTCCAAAACAGTTTCTATGTAATTTCTAATAAAATTAAGTAAGCTGAATTTAAAAATTCAAACTACAACTCAAAATTCCTGCTAATTATTACAAAAATGCATTTTTATCAATAAAGTTTGTAATATTTTTAAAAAAAGTTAATTTCCTTAAAAAATATTTTTTTCCAAAACAGTTTCTATGTAATTTCCAATTAATTCAAGTATGCTGAATACAAAAATTCAAACTGCAACTTAAAATTCCTGTTAATTATTACAAAAATGCAATTTTATAAATAAAGTTTGTAATATTTTCAAGAAAAGTTAATTTCTTTTAAAATTGAAATTTTCCAAAACAGTTTCTATGTAATTTTCAATTAATTCAAGTATTCTGAATTCAGAAATTCAAACTACAACTCAAAATTCCTCTTAGTTATTACAAAAATGCAATTTTATCAATAAAGTTTGTAATATTTTCAAGAAAAGTTAATTTCCTTGAAAAATAAAATTTTCCAAAAAAGTTTTTATCTAATTTCCAATAAATTCAAGTATGCTGAATTCAAAAATTCAAACCACAACTCAAAATTCTTGTTAATTATTACAAAAATGCAAGTTAATCCATAAAGTTTGTAATATTTTCAAGAAAAGTTAATTTCCTTTAAAAATAAATTTTTCCAAAACAGTTTCTATTTAATTTCCAATAAATTCAAGTATGCTGAATACAAAAATTGAAACTACAACTCAAAATTCCTGCTATTTATTACAAAAATGCAATTTCATCAATAAAGTTTGTAATATTTTCAAAAAAAAGTTAATTTCCTTGAAAAATAAAATTTTCCAAAAAAGTTTTTATCTAATTTCCAATAAATTCAAGTATGCTGAATTCAAAAATTCAAACTACAACTCAAAATTCCTGCTAATTATTACAAAAATGCAATTTTATCAATAAAGTTTGTGATGCTTTTAAGAAAACTTAATTTCCTTAAAAAATAAAATTTTCCAAAACAAATTTTAAGTAATTTCCAATAAATTCAAGTATGCTAAATTCAAAACGTTAAACTGCAACTTAAAATTCCTGCTAACTATTACAAAAATGCAAATTTATCAATAAAGTTTGTAATATTTTTAAGAAAAAATAATTTTCTTGAAAAATAAGATTTTCCAAAACAGTTTTCATGTAATTTAAAATAAATTAAAGTATGCTGAATTTAAAAATTCAATCCACAACTCAAAATTCTTGCTAATTATTACAAAAATGCAGTTTTATCAATAAAGTTTGTAATTTTTTTAAGAAAAATTAATTTTTTTAAAAAATAAAATTTTCCAAAACAGATTCTCTATAATTTCCAATAAATTCAAGTATGCTGCATTCAAAAAATTAAACTACAACTCAAAACTCTTGCTAGTTATTACAAAAATGCAATTTTATCAACAAAATTTGTAATATTTTTAGGAAAAACTAATTTTCTTATCAAATAAAATTTTCACTACAACTCAAAACTTTTGCTAATTATTACAAAAATGCAATTTTATCAATAAAGTTTGTAATATTATTAAGAAAAACTAATTTCCTTTAAAAATAAAATTTTCCAAAACAGTTTCTAAGTAATTTCTATTAAATTCAAGTATACTGAATTCAAAAATTTAAACTACAGCTCAAAATTCCGGCTAATTATTACAAAAATGCAAATTTACACATAAAATTTGTAATATTTTTGAAAAAAAGTAATTTTCCTAAAAAATAAAATTTTCCAAAACAATTTGTATGTAATTTCCAACAAAATCAAGTATGCTGAATTCAAAAATTCAAACCACAACTCAAAATTCCTGCTAATTATTACAAAAATGCAAGTTTATCAATAAAGTTTGTAATATTTTTTAAGAAAAAATATTTTCTTAAAAAATAAAATTTTCCAAAACAGTTTCTATGCAATTTCCAATTAATTCAAGTTTGCTGAATTTAAAATTTCAAACTGCAACTTAAAATTCCTACTAATTATTACAAAAATGCAAATTTATCAATAAAGTTTGTAATATTTTCAAGAAAAGTTAAATTCCTTAAAAAATAAAATTTTCCAAAAAAGTTTTAATGTAATTTCCAATAAATTCAAGTATGCTGAATTCAAAAATTCAAACTACAACTTAAAATTTCTGCTAATTATTACAAAAATGCAATTTTATCAAAAAAGTTTGTAATAAATTCAAGAAAAGTTAATTTCCTTAAAATATGAATTTTTCCAAAAAAGTTTCTATATCATTTCTAATAAATTTAAGTATGCTGAATTCAAAAATTTAAACTACAATTCAAAATTCCTGCTAATTATTACAAAAATGCAATTTTATCAATAAAGTTTGTAATATTATTAAGAAAAACTAATTTCCTTTAAAAATAAAATTTTCCAAAACAGGTTCTATGTAATTTCCAATAAATTCAAGTATGTTGAATACAAAAATTTAAACTACAACTCAAAATTCTTGCTAATTATTGCAAAAACGCAGTTTTATCAATAAAGTTTGAAATATTTTCAAGAAAAGGTCATTTCCTTAAAAAATAAAATTTTCCAAAACAGATTCTGTATAATTTTCAATAAACTCAAGTATTGAATTGAAAAATTTTAACTACAGCTCAAAATTCCTGTTAATTATTACAAAAATGCAATTTTATAAATAAAGTTTGTAATATTTTCAAGAAAAGTTAATTTCCTTAAAAAATAAAATTTTCCAAAACAGTTTCTATGTAATTTCCAATAAATTCAACTATTCTGAATTCAGAAACTCAAACCACAACTCAAAATTCCTGCTAATTATTACAAAAATGAAATTTTATCAATAAAGTTTGTAATATTTTTAAAAAAAGTTAATTTCCTTAAAAAATAAATTTTTCCAAAACAGTTTTCATGTAATTTCCAATAAATTCAAGTATGCTGAATTCAAAAATTTAAACTAGAATTCAAAATTTCTGTCAATTATTACAAAAACGCAATTGTATCCATAAAGTTTGTAATATTTTTAAAAAAAGTTAATTTCCTTTAAAAATTAATTTTTCCAAACTATTTTCTATGTAATTTCCAATTAATTCAAGTATGCTGAATTCAAAAATTCAAACTACAACTTAAAATTCCTGTTAATTATTACAAAAATGCAATTTTATCATTAAAGTTTGTAATATTAAAAAAAAACTAATTTTCATAAAAAATAAAATTTTCCAAAACAGTTTCTATGAAATTTCCAATAAATTCAAGTATGCTGAATTCAAAAATTTAAACTACAGCTCAAAATTTTTGCTAATTATTACATAAATGCAATTTTATCAATAAAGTTTGTAATATTTTTAAGGAAAGTTAATTTCCTTGAAAAATAAAATTTTCCAAAAAAGTTTTTATCTAATTTCCAATAAATTCAAGTATGTTAAATTCAAAAAATCAAACTACAACTCAAAATTTTTGCTAATTATTACAAAAATGCAAATTTATAAATAAAATTTGTAATATTTTCACGAAAAGTTAATTTCCTTAAAAAATAAAAATTTTCAAAACAGTTTCTATGTAATTTTTATTAAATTCAAGTATACTGAATTCAAAAAATCAAACTACAACTCAAAATTCCTGCTAATTATTACAAAAATGCAATTTTATCCATAAAGTTTGTAATATTTTTAAGAAAAATTAATTTCCTTGAAAAGTAAAATTTTGCAAAAAAGTTTTTATCTAATTTCCAATAAATTCAAGTATGCTGAATACAAAAATTCAAACCACAACTCAAAATTCTTGCTAATTATTACAAAAATGCAATTTTATCCATAAAGTTTGTAATTTTTTTAAGAAAAATTAATTTTTTTAAAAAATAATATTTTCCAAAACAGTTTCTATGTAATTTCCAATAAATTCAAGTATGCTGATTACAAAAAATCAAACTACAACTTAAAATTCCTGCTAATTATTACAAAAATGCAATTTTATAAATAAAGTTTGTAATATTTTCAAGAAAAGTTAATTTCCTCTAAAAATTAATTTTTCCAAAATAGTTTCTATGTAATTTCCAATTAATTAAAGTATGTTGAATTCAAAAATTCAAACCACAACTCAAAATTCTTGTTAATTATTACAAAAATGCAGTTTTATAAATAAAGTTTGTAATATTTTCAAGAAAAGTTAATTTTCTTAAAATATAAAATTTTCCAAAACAAATTCTCTAGAATTTTCAATTAACTCAAGTATGCTGAATTCAAAAATTTAAACTACAGCTCAAAATTCCTGCTACTTATTACAAAAATGCAATTTTATCCATAAAGTTTGTAGTATTTTTAAAAAAAGTTGATATTCTTTAAAAATCAATTTTTCCAAAACAGTTTCTATGCAATTTCCAATAAATTCAAGTATGCTGAATTCAAAAATTTAAACTAGAATTCAAAATTTCTGTCAATTATTACAAAAACGCAATTGTATCCATAAAGTTTGTAATATTTAAAAAAAAAGTGTTTTTCCAAAACAGTTTCTATGTAATTTCCAATTAATTCAAGTATGCTGAATTCAGAAACTCAAACTACAACTCAAAATTCCTGTTAATTATTACAAAAATGCAAATTTATCAATAAAGTTTGTAATATTTTTAAGAAAAACTAATTTCCTTAAAAAATAAAATTTTCTAAAACAGTTTCTATTTAACTCCTAATAAATTCAAGTATAATTCAAGTATGCTGAATTTAAAAATTTAAACTACAACTCAAAATTCCTGCTAATTATTACAAAAAAGTAATTTTATCAATAAAGTTTGTAGTTTTAGACAAAAATCCTAAAGTAGTTTTATATGGCAGATCCTGTATTCCACAAACTGATTTTGTAATACTTCTAGACTGTTGCATTTGCTTGTTCTGCAAATAAGAACGGTACGTGCCTCATACCAATAAATTTGCGAGGAATTTTATGATTAACTCCATATGCCCTGCTGGGGTGGTTGAAAATCACGGAACAACAAAGCTCTCAATATGAAATTGGAATGCTCGATTTGTGTGAGCAGCGAGACAAAGGGAAGAATTTTATTATTAGCATGAAATATATTCCTGTAGTATTATATTAATTTGAATTCAGATAGTGCTCAGGTGTTGTGGCGTATAATGTTGATGCTTATTTATTGCATTATTCAGTACCCCTTTGCACATCAATATGAGGTGGGGATGCGATTTGGTTTAACCTCCCACTACTATAAGAGCCCTATAATCATGTGCATGCGTAGCAAAGCTGGCGGATTTCCTGGCAGATATTGTAGCATAAAATAGTCAATCAATTTGAAATCCCAGTTGAATATATAAACTTTTTGTTTACCTGTCCGACTTTTCATGCAACACAATTCCAGTTTATTTTCCCGACACGGTTCGCCACTTAAAAGTTGCCGCCGGCCCATTTTTTCTCTGCGAATTAAATTTAATTTCCTGTCGCGGATAAAACTGCCTCGCGAAGTGTTTTCTGATGAGAGGAGTTTTACTCCAAAATGAAATGAAATTGGGGGGAAGTATATTCGCTATCCAGTAAGGCAACCTCGAGTGTCAAAACTATTATATAAATGTTTGCGTTTCATCTCACAACCCTTCCTTAACAGTTGCGAGAGATCATTAGTTCGGAAAAGTTGTTCGTGTTTGAGAAGCACTCGAAACCGTTTTGTGTACAGATGACGGACAATTTAGTAAGAGGGCGATTAAATTTTGTTATAAAATTGTTTCCAATATTTTCACTGCAGCCAAATCAATACTTTAAACAATAGTTTTAAATTTCCTGCTGCAATTTTATAACCGTTACATATCAGCAGGATTTATATGTGCAGCGTGCGGGACTTAATGTGATCCCACTTTACTACGTCCAAACAAATTTATCTTGCCTTAAAGAAGCTGCCGTCGCTTGAGAAAGGGGCGCTTGTGTTTGCCAACCGTTAGGGTATAAATGGTAGGGGAGCAAACATATATTGCTTCTACTTAAAACAAACAGAGACAGCTAGAAAGCGGATTAATTACAGAATATTAATAACTTTTATTAGTTAAATTTTGCAGTATTTTGTTTAAGAATAAGATATACCCCTCTTATAAAACCTCTTAAATATCAAAAAAATTGAATATTTATCAATTGATCAAACTATTTAACAACAGAAAAACTAATTTGGCGCAGTCGGTAAAGATTTCTAACATGTCTCAAGTGCATATATACAATTGGCGCAGTCGGTACTAAATTTGATTTGCGACTTTATTAAAATTATAAATAAAATCAATTGGAAATAATAAATATTTCATTTAAGGTTTGTAACTTGGCTAAATGCGGTTCAGATCTTAACTAAATGTGGTTTACGACCTGACTAAAATTAGCTACGTATACATTGGATTAAATTTAAAGTTTGCAACTTGGCTAAATAAGGTTTGCAATTTAACTAAATATGGTTTACATCTTGACTAAATTATTTAGAATTAATTGATGAAATCAATTTAGTTTGAAACATTTGTTTAGTACAATTTTATTTAAAGTTTGCGATTTGACTAAATACGGTTTGTGTCTTGGCTGAATATGGTTTGCAACTTGACTAAACAATTAAAATTGCAAATAAAATAAATTTGATACGCTTTAATTTGCTTTTTTTGGGCTAAAATGTTCTAAAGTGTAAAAATTGTTCTAAAACTTTCAAAAAATGTTTCTAAATTTCCAAAAAAGTTTCTGCAATGTTCTGAAGTGTAACAAAATGTTCTTGAATTTTCAAAAATGTTTCTGAATTGTTAGAAGTAATTCTAAATTATCAAAAATATTCTGAGAAGCAAAAAAATGTTCTTAAAACGTTTTAAAGTATTAAAAATGTTTCTAAACGTTCAAAAACGTTCATAGACAGTCAAAAATTATTAAAGTGTACAAAAATGTTCAAAAATGTTTTTGAGGCGTTCTAAAGTGCCAAAAAATGTTCATAAATTGTCAGTAATGTTCCTGAACTTTTAATAAATATTTTAAATGTTCCTGAAATGCTCTAAAATGCAAAAAACTTTCTTAAACTAATAAAAATATTTTTGAAACGTTTTAAAATGTTGGAAAATGTTCCTGCAGTATTCTAAAGTGTAAAAAATGATTCTAAAATGTTCTAAAGCGCAAGAAATGTTTTTGGACTGTCAATAATGTTTTTGAACTTTCAATAAATATTCTAAACGTTTCTGAAATGATCTAAAGTACAAAAAATGTTCCTAAACTGTTAAAAACGTTCTTGAACCATCAACAATATTTGTTAAATGTCAAAAATGTTGCAGAAATGTTTGAAAGTGTAGAAAAAATGTTAAACATGTTTTATGTGAGAAAAAATGTTCTTAAATTGTCAAAAATATTCCTGAAATACTGTCAATAATATTCCAATAAATAGTCTTAAAATGTTATAAAGTGCAAAAAATATTCTTGAGTTGTCAAAAACGTTTTTAAATTATCAACAATGTTCATTAATTATCAAAAATCTTCCTAAAAAGTAAAGATTTATAAGTTTTATGGTTTGCGACTCAACTAAATACGGTTTTTTACTTGACTAAATTGTCATTGTTTACATAAAAATTTCAACTGTTTCAAATTTGTTTTTCAGGCGCTTTAAAATTATTTTTGAATTTTAATGATTTGCGACTCGGCTAAATGTGGTTTGCAACTTGACTAAATTGTTACAATTTTATTATTTGCAATTGAAACAAATTTGTTGCAGTTTTAAGCATTTAAAAAGTATTTTAAATTTATGATTTGTGATTAAATGTGGTTTGTTACTAGACTAAATTGTCATATATTGATTAAAATTGTCAAAGAATTAAGTTTGTTAGACTATTTTTTGACTAGGTTAAATGTGGTTTACAACTTGAGTAAACTATTTTAGTTTGATTAAAGTGGATATAGAAATAAATTAGCTGCGTCTTAAGCTTTTAAAAATATTTTAAGTTTGTATGGTTTGCGACTCAACTAAGTATGGTTTGCTACATAACTAAATTGTCAATTGTTGATTGAAGTTGTTAATTAAATAAGTTTACTGTTTTTAAATTAGTTATTTATGCATAAAAAAAACTGTTTCTAATTTTAATGGTTTGTAACTTGACTAAATGTGGTTTGCAACTTGACTAAATTATTAAAACTAAAATGGATTAGCTGTGTTTTTAAGCATTTAACAAGTAATTTGAAAAAGCATGGTTTGCAACTCAACTAAATACGGTTTGTTACTTGACTAGTTTATCAATTATTGATTTAAAATGTCAAAGAAATAAGTTTAAATTTGTTTTTGAGGCATATAAAAACTTTCTGTATTTTAATGGTTTGTGACTTAGCTAAATGTAGTTTGTAACTTCACTAAGTATGGTTTGTTACTTGACTAAATTGTTAATTATTAAAAAAACTTATCAAAAAATGAGTTCAAACTTGTATTTATATTTTTTAATTTTAATGGTTTGCAACTTGGCTAAATCTGGTTTGCAACTTGACTAACTCGTTACCAAACTTGTATGGTTAGCGACTCAACTAAATATGGTTTGTGACTTTTAAGATTATAAAATACACGTTTCATAGTTAATACCTGGCTTAGCGCGTCGCTAAGACGTTGCTGATAGTGCGTCAGTGCGTCGCCGACACATAATCAGAAATGTATAAAATGTTGGCAAATTATCCAATAATCGATTCAAGATGCATTATATTTTTTTACCCAGTCTGTAATACATAAAGTCATTTTATATGCAATTTAAATATGAGAAGGAAGGGAAGAGGAAGAAGGGTCAAGTCAATATCAATTTGATGGCTTCTGCAATAACAATTTTAACGCCATCATAAAATCCCGTGAAATATGGGGAATTGAATTGGTGCCGGAAGCAAATGTCGCACACATCCGTGCGATTATCAGAATATAGTCGAACCAAACGATCGATTTTGACCTAATACTAATAATTTTATTAGGTTTGATGATAAAATCACTGATATGGAAGCAAAGTAAGTAGTAATTACCTCCATTTGAACTAAATCGTTTGATATTACTAATTGAGTAAATCAAAGTAAATCCAGATACTTTCATATGCAAATTAGTCTCTCAAAAAAGTTGTTTAATATGCAAACGAACGTTCCTAGTTGGGTGCTTGAGGTGTCTTATCATAGCGGTTAACAGCTAATTTCAGGACTTTACGTAAGTGGAGAACTTTATCAAGTACACACAACTAGTCTACGTGAAATTTTCCGAGAGGGTGGATAATAGATTAAAGGAAAATCCCGTAAGTTGATGGTAGGAAAAAATATATATTATTAATCATACAACCGGGGTTTTTAGATGATAAATGAAAAATGGGGTTGAAAAAAAAACACAATTTCCTTTTCGTGCTGACCGAAACGTTGAAAAATAACGTCCGTCATAATCACGCCGGAGATAAAACCGAGTTAAAATTACATCAGTTGCAATTAGAAGCATTGCGATCCATCATCCAACATAAGCCATTCAAAAACAAAAAGACTACAATGAAATTATATAATGGGATTAGCTGCGCAAAATAATCTCCTTCGTAAATTTTAAATCCTTTACATTAACGCTGAATTTGTTCAAATTAAAATGATAAGAACTTAAATGTCTCAAAATTAAATTTGAACAATCTGAATCACAAATTGATAAACTAGTCAAGTAACAAACCGTATTTAGTGAGTCGCAAACCATGCATATTCAAATTACTTGTTAAATGCTTAAAAACTCAACTAATCCATTTTTATTTTAATAATTTAGTCAAGTTGCAAACCACATTTAGTCAAGTTACAAACCATTAAAATTAAAAACAGTTTTTACACGCATAAATAACTAACTTAAACACAGTAAACTTATTTCTTTAACAATTTCAATCAATAATTGACAATTTAGTCATGTAACAAATCATACTTAGTTGAGTCGCAAACCATACAAGCTCAAAATATTTTTTAAACGCTTAAAATGAAGCTAAATCATTTCTATATCCACTTTAATCAAACTAAAATGGTTTAATCACGTTGCAAACCACATTTAACCTAGTCACAAACCATTAAAGTTTTAAAAATAGTCTTACAAACTTAATTCTTTGATAATTTCAATTAATAATTGTCAATTTAGTCAAGTAACAAACCATATTCAATTAGGTCCTAAACCATAACTTCAAAATATTTTTTAAATGCTTAAAACTGCAACAAATTTGTTTCAATTGCAACTAATAAAATTGTAACAATTTAGTCAAATTGCAAACCACATTTAGCCGAGTCGCAAATCATTAAAATTCAAAAATACTTCTAACACGCCTGAAAAAAACAAATTAGAAATCAGTAAACCCATTTTGTTAAAATTTTTATGTAAAAATTGACAATTTAGTCAAGTAAAAAAACCGTATTTAGTTGAGTCGCAAACCATAAAACTTGTAAATCTTTTTAAGAAAATTTTTGACAATTAATGAACTTTTTTTGATAATTTAAAAACATTTTTGACAGTTCAGAAACATTTTTTGCACTTTATAACATTTCAGGAATATTTATTGGAATATTATTGACAGTTCAGAAACATTTCTTGCACTTTAAAGTATTTCAGGAATATTTTTGACTGTTTAGGAATATTTTTCCCACATAAAACATGTTTGACATTTTTTGTACAATTTCAAACATTTCTGCAACATTTTTGACATTTAACAAACATTTTTGATTGTACAAAAACGTTTTTGGCAGTTCAGGAACATTTTTTGTACTTTAGAACGTTTTAGAAACATTTAAAACATTTATTGAAAGTTCAGAAACATTATTGACAGTTCAAGATCATTTTTTGCGCTTTAGAACATTTCAGGAACATTTTTAGAATACTGCAAGAACATTTTTGACAGTTCAAGAATATTTTTCTACATTTTAGAACGTTTCAAAAATATTTTTATTAGTTCAAGAAAGTTTTTTGCATTTTATAACATTTCAGCAACATTCAAAATATTTATTAAAAGTTCAGGAACATTACTGACAAATTTTTGCACTTTAGAACGCTTCTGAAACATGTTTGTACACTTTAGAACATTTTTGACTGTCGAAGAACGTTTTTGACAGTTTGGAAACATTTTTTATACTTTAAAACGTTTTAAGAACATTTTGTTGCTTCTCAGAATATTTTTGATAGTTTAGAATTACTTCTGACAGTTCAGAAACATTTTTGAAAATTCAAAACATTTTGTTACGCATCAGAACATTGCAGAAACTTTTTTGAAAATTTAGAAACATTTTTTGAAAGTTTCAGAACATTTTTAACACTTTAGAACATTGCAGCCCAAAAAAAGCAAATTTGTTTCATTTGCAATTTTAATCGTTTAGTCAAGTTGCAAACCTATTCAGCCAAGACACAAACCGAAATTAGTCAAATCGCAAACTTTAAATAAAATATGTACTAAACAAATATTTCAAACTAAATTGATTTCATCAATCAATTCTAAATAATTTAGTCAAGATGTAAACCATATTTAGTTAAATCGCAAACCTTATTTAGCCAAGTCGCAAACTTTAAATTTGTATTCAATGTACACTTAGCTAATTTTAGTCAAGTCGCAAACCACATTTAGTCAAGATCCAAACCGTATTTAGCTAAGTTACAAACCTTAAATGAAATATTTATTGTACTCCTGAAGTCAAATGTTTTCAAAACTAAATCGATAATACATTTTCAATCAATTGGTAGTAGCATAGTCAAGTGAATGTACGCGTAGCAAATAGTCAAGACACAAACCTTACTTAGCCAAGTTGCAAACCATAAAAATAAAACATTTATTATGCGCTTACAAAATAGATTTCCAAATTTTAATCAATTGTTAATAGTTTAATCAAATTATAAATCAAATTTAGTTAAGTCGCAAACCGTATTTAGTCAAGTCGCAAACCATAAAGCATTAAAATATTTATTGCAGCCTGAAAAACGAATGTTTAGAAACTAAATTGATTTTATTTACAGTTTTAATCATTAGTTAATAACTTAGTCAAGTTGCAAACCATATTTAGTTGAACGTTACAGGCCGCAAACAGAAAATCTTTTAACTGTATACGCCTAAAAGCAAATTTATTTTTTCAACAATTTAATTCAATTTATGATGATTTAGTCGAGTCGCAAACCATAAAACTAAAAATTAACATTTATATGAGTAAAAAACAAAAGTAAATTTGATTTGTTGGTATTTTTAATCAATTTCTAATAATTTAGTCATGTTACAAACCACTTTAAGCAAAATCTCAAACCATAAAACTTCAAAATAATCTTTATTTATACAAAAAATAGCATGCGTTTGTAGTAAACTTGTTTTATTAGCAATTTTAATCATTTTTTTAACAATTTAGTCAAGTTACAAATAGTATTTAGCCGAGTAGCAAACCATGTAATTTTTAAATGCTTGAAAAGCAGATAAATATGCAATTAATTCATTTTGTGAGCATTTTGAATTATTTAGTCAAGTTACAAACTATTTAGCCAAGTTTCAAACCCATATAATGCATTTAATCAATAAAAATGTTTCTAATCTGTTTTATTTGCTTATAAAACAAAAACCAATAGGACAATTTGAATCAAATTTGCTAGTTTGCAGCACCGGATGGTTATAAACGTAAAACAAATGTAAAAGTTGCAACATTTTTAGTTTCAAAAACGGTAAAATTTTTGTGTAATTGCTTATAAAACAAAAACCAGTTGAGCGATTTTTATGAAATTTGCTGGATTAGTGCACAAGATACTGCTGAAGACAATAATATTACAAAAATAATAATGTTTTCATAAAAACATAGTTTTGGTAGCATTTTAGAGTAAAAAAATGAAAAAATTCATAAATAATCGCTTATATAACAAAAACCTGTTGAGCGATTTTAATAAAATTTGCTGAATTAATGCACAAAACGTGTGTAAAAATAATAAGTTTATGATAACATAATTTTCGTAAGTAGCCTTTTGGAGCAGAAAAATACAAAAAAATCGCTTATAAAACAAAATTATGTCAAGCGATTTTTATAAAATTTGTTTGATTGATGCACAAGATGCTGCTGAAGATAAAAATATTATAAATATTGTAGCATTTTTATGCTAACATAGTTTTCGTAGCCTTCTAGAGTACAAAAACGGAAAAATTCTCAATTAATCGCTTATAAAACAAAAACCACTTAAGCGATTTTAATAAAATTTGCTTTATTTGTGTATAATCCAACAAACATTGCAATTGTTTCAAAAAAACTTAGTTTTCGTAGCCTTCTAGAGTGCAAAAACGGAAAAATTCTTAATTAATCGCTTATAAAACAAAAACCAATCAAGCGATTTTAATCAAATTTGCTAAATTACTGCACAAGATGATTCTAAAAGTAATAAAATTACAAAAATCATAACATTTTAATGTTAATCTAGTTTCCGAAAGCTACACAAGTGTAAAAACGGTAAAACTCTTACGTAATTGGTTGTAAAACAAAAACCATTTTAATAAAACTTTGCTAAAATTTATAAAATAACTCCATGACAACATATAAATAGTAACCATAGTAACAACAGCCATGATGGATTATATAAAAGCGGGAAATATTAAATTAAATAATTAATTAATAAATTTCCATAAACTTACATAAAATAGTCCTTTGAAAATGATTGTCACTTTATTTAATTAATTATTGCCTTAATTATTATTATTATTATTATTCAATCACAATTGATTCACACGGTTCAACCATATATTGCTCTATATCACAGTTCAGTTTTTTTTTATTGTTCAGTTATGTTATGTTATGTTATGTTTAGGGGGGAATTTGATGGGTTGATGTGCGCTTATTACTCACGCGAGCATCTTCAGGTATTATATGATTGTTTACAAGTGACAGAGGGTGGTGGTTGGTTGGTTGGTTGGTGTTTAAAAGGGGGACATAGCTAGCTGGAGAGTGCGGGCGGCCGCCAGATGGCTGGGCAAAAATTACGGATCGATTCATCTAAACCCGGCCGGATTTTACCGGGACCACGAATAAAATATAATAGAAGTAAAGAACATAATTTTTATTTTACATAAATTGAAAATTTTATTTTGTGCAATTTAATATAAAATTAATTGATTATGGAAAAAATTGTTTCAAATGCATTATGATGGATGCAGCCGGGTTATACTAATTGTAATACAGAAGTGTTGTACAAGTTGCATACATTTAGATTAGTGTATGGTAATGATTGCAATAGATGGCGCTGTTTGAATTAATAAAAAATTGCGCAAAAATTCCATGTATTCCAAAATATTGTCAAAAAGCACCAAAATCCTTTTATAAACTGTTAAAAAGTGCAAAATTCTATTCATAAAATGTCAAAATCTGAATTTTAATCATTAAAATATTATATAAAGTTTGAAAATAATGTCAGAAAACATCTTAATTTAGTCATAAACTGTTAAACAATTCAAAAAAAGTAAAAATAACAAAATCCGGTTATAAAATATTAAAATGTACCAAATTCCAGCAATAAACTATTAAAACCATAAAAGATTTCATAAATCTCAAAAATAGCAGCTTTAAAATATCAAAAATATTGTTAGAATAAACCAAAATCCGACAAAAACTGCTGAAAATACAAAATTAAACCAATTGCCATAAAATACTAAAGTCGGGTCATAAACTCTTAAAAAATGTAAAAATAGCAACGTCCAGCTATGAAATATAAAAGAATTATTGAAAAAAAGTGCCATAAACTGTCAAAAAGTAGCAAAAATAGTAAAATTCGACTTCAAACGTTTAGAGCCTTGTAAGCTACGCTACTGAGAAAAGCAGGCAACTTTACTTACAATATACATAACTCCTGCTGAATCAGCTCAATCAGCTGTGATCTGAGGGATGCAGATAAAAGTAACACAATTGCCAGCTGACCACTGATAATTTGGAAATAATCAATTATATTTCGAAGAATACAATACCATTGAAGGCAGTAATAGTGTAAGTAAATAGTATTACTTTGCTTCATTCATAATTGAATTTATTAATTCATGATTGTTTTGTAATTTTAAAGGTTATGGAAAGTAATGTTTGTTTTCATCTTAGAAATGTAATTAAATACTAATATGTGTAGTGATGTGATGAGATAATGTATATTTTGTAGCTTTAGTCTGATTGTAATGTATGGATTAGGTCGATAAATTGAAGTCTGAAATATAATATTTTAGGTGGAATGTAGTGATGGAATCTAGGAATTATGAATTGGAACCTACTTAAAATATGAAGTGATTCGATCCAATGAATTCTTGTGATCTAATTGATGAGGACTCGATCCAATAGGCGACATGAAACGAAAAAAGTGAAACTGCTTAATGAGTTCACACAAGATATAATAGTAAGTATACTAACCAGGGGATGTGCCCCCTCGGCTGATGCACCAACATCCCTCTCTTCTTTCTTCTTATTTGCTAACACATCCTTTTCCTTCTATAGATAATTTGGTTTCTTCGGAGATCATCATAAAATCCTAAAAAATAAATAATGTAGAAAGATTGTGGAAATAAATTGAATTTATTAAATTTTATTTCAATTATGATGAAGCTGAAACTGAAAATATTTAATTAAATTAAAGCATTTTGTTACCATTGTCCAATGAGTAGGCTGATGTCAATTAAAATAAATTCAATTATTGTTTCTATAGTTACCATAAATAAATAATTTTGTAAAAATTAATAAAATGTTTCATTCATTTGCAATCTAAAACAAATATGTTAATTAAAATATTTTAAATTACTTACAATAGTCTCTGGAATTAAAAAGGTTAGTTATCATTTCATTTCTTTAATTATCTGAAACATAATTTTATTATTATTGAATGTATTAAATTACTTATTTTATATTTAAATTCTGCTTCCTCCAAATCCTTAACTGAAAACCCTACCTAACAAGACACCTAACGATTTGAAACAATGTTGGCTGAAAATCAAATTCCTAATCGCGACGCTTTAACAATAATTAATATAAAACTGAACATAAAAATATTGTAATTGTGCACAAAAAATTGAATTAATCAAGTGACTTGACACATCATAAGTCATTCAATTAATTAAAATATTAAATTTGATAACTTGGTCCAACTGATGCAATCAAATACCGCAACAGCGAGGTAGCAAGTTTTTTAATTTTTTACCGATATTAATTATTATTAAATTTAGTATTTATTATCGCTTATGATATCGAGATATCGGCAAGTTGGTTTGACGGCCAAGTGTACTATTACGTCACGTCCAATCAAACCTGCCAACCACAGACTGTCAAGCATATAGACGCTTAACCAATTAACAACGGCTTCACTCCTAGCAAAAACTTAGCCCAGAGATCCATCCGTCTTGGAAGCAAAATACTGTGTTCAGAAAGTGGCCCGATAAAAAATTAAATTCATTAATAAAAATTATCAGCAAAAAACTAATCTAAATATTTAAAAATATAGCAATAAAGCACTAATGAATTGAGAATAATAATTTAAATTAAGCACTTTAATCAATATTTTTATTTAAAGTTTTTAAATAAATATTATAACCGGTTCAAATCTACAATATTCCTGTTGATCAAACCCTAAACTGACTTATCACGTAATTAATTTAAACACTTACTCTTTCTTTCTTGGCGTCTTGATCTATGTTGGCCTACCTTTTATCTTGTGATTTGCTAAAGCTGCTGGGAAGTTCTGGTCGAATCTTTGCTACTATTCTGATATATCCAGCAGCTGTACCATTTCACATAGTTTTAAATTATTTTTTAAACGTAGGATGAAAGTTTAGGTGGTTTGGTAAAATTAATTTAGGAAGCTAATCATTGCATATTTTTAAAATAATAGAATACATCTTCACAACAGAAGTTTGGTCCACATAGCATGTTACAAGACACACATGGCTTACATCAGATTACTGAAGTTTCAGATGATCTATTACACAACATACATTATGAAAAGCTATAGAATATTTAAAGAAAATGATTTTATATATAAACAGCTTAACAAATTGAAATATTAAGAATTTAAAGTGAAACAAAAAATATAATATTAGAATTTATATAATAATAATCAAATTGAATATTTTTTAATCAATTTTATTACTCACGAATTAATTTTATGTATCATAATAAAATGTTTACAAAAATTAAAATTCCAAGTCATTGACACTCATCAGTACCAACCTCTAGAATCAAAATTTCACTAAGCCAATCTGAATTTCCATCCTATCCGAACCGACGCCAACTTCATTATGATGCCACTATGATCCCGATTTTAAATACTTTTTAAACACTAATATTTCACTTAATTTTAATTTTCCGGCAAAAAACTCGCGGCCACGGCACGGATTAACTATTAACTTTGCTTTGAACACTCCCGGGCCTCAATCAGGCACTAAAATCACGGAGCGTAAGACCGACATGCGCGTAGTCGAAGACACCGTGAATACTGAATTATCATATGATTTTTGCAACATGGCCGACCTTTTCGTACGATCTGCGCATGCTCCTGAATTTAGGAAATAAATTAAATTATTTTCAAAAATTAATTTTTCTTATTTAGAAAGCGATTTAAGCAATTATATTCATTTTATAATAGCAAAAAAAGCTGAATTTTTCGAATTTCTTATTTTCAAAATCTGATATTCATGGAATCCATATGTAAAAATTACTCAAACTCAAAATTTGTTAAAATAAAGTTTAAAAATTTCTAAATACTATTTACAATTTTCCAAAATTAACAAAATTTTCAGAATCTACCCCTAATATTATCTAATTTATCCCAAAAAATTCCGATTTGCAAAATATTTTTTTTGACAAAGTTATTTAAAATTTGTTGGTCAACATTTAAAAAAATCATCCCTGCTTTATTTTTGAAAGGGGGATGGTGAAATTTGCACAGTGCATCTAGGAAGGACCCAACTACAACCCCCAACTATAAAAATTCTCCAAAAATCATTTTAAGTCCCACAATTAAATATAATAGCGAAACATTTTTTTTTTTCAAATTTTAAACCCTTAATAACTTTCACAATTTTTATTTAAAAAAAATCCAAAAACACCCCTACATTACAAGTACAAAAATACAACTTTTTTGAAAAAATTAAATTTTTAGCTTTAAATTCGACAAAACCTCGAAAGTTTTTCGAAAACCAATTTTATTAAAATAAAAAAATCAACCCTTAATTTTTAATTATTTTAAGCAATACACCCATCATTTTAAAGCCCTTAATGTGTACTTTCTAATAGTTTTTGAAAGAATTGTGTAAATTGAAAATTCGCATCTCTATTTTGATTTTAGTGATTCGGCTTAAATTAACCTTCATGAGGTTATTTTTCAATTTTTTTTAATCAAAATTTGCACACTTATTAAATCAAACGCGAGGATTTCAAAAATCAACTTTATTTTAATATAGTTTGCACCCAATTCGAGTTATTAATTTATTTTCCAACATTTTTTTTTTAAATTAAACTCATGTTGAAATTATTTTTTTTAATCCTTATAAAATGTTTAAACTAAGGGTTATTATATATTGTTGGAAAGCCTGATTTATTAGCTTCAAAATTAAGTAAATATTTTTGAATTTTGTTAAGTTTTAATACTCAAAATTTGCCAAAATTCGGTTAGGGGTACTTATCTTCACAACGACATTATGGATTCAAATTAAGCGCTGCAAATTGCTACAGGAGTAATATAAGAACCAAAAATGAGTTTGTCATCATCCAAATTGCGTAATAATTAAGGCTAACTTGATAATTTCAAAATTTTCTTCTCAATGTATTTCTTATGGGCGAAAATAGTCAATTTTCAAATTCATATTTTAATCAATTTAAACATTTTTGAGGTAATGTAATTTATTATAGGGTAGTTTTGGATGACTTAGATCATGTTAGGCTGCATTAAATGGCTTGGGCAAGCGTTTTTCATAAAATTGTAATTTTTGTAATTATAACCTCAAAATCTGAGTTTTAATTGAAATTAAATTTTAATAACGCAATTTTGGCATGATTAAACTTTACAATTGTAATCTGAAAATTAAATAGAATGTTTTGTATGTTATCACACAGTCTAATTGTGTTTGATTAAACCAATATGAGAATTGGGTGTTCGCAATGGTTGAAATCATCGCTTGCTTAATACATAGAAACCAATTAATGAAACTGTATGTTGTACACAGAATTAACATATTATTAGCAGTAGTATTGAGTAGTGTAATTAGGTTTTCTTAATATAATACCTATTTTACAGAGCAACTTGTAAGTTTGTTGTTGCTTATAATGAAAAAATTGTAAATAACTCAAAATTTACTGAATTATTTGAAAATCTGATTAGTACACAGTGAATTTGAGCCAAAACTGCTTTGAATACATATATCACACATTATATTATATAAAGTAATAAACAAAATTCAATTTTAAGTTACGATTTAGTTGCATGAGTATTTCCACGTAATATAAGTTTATTTATGAAAATAAGGTTAGGTCATCCTATAGAAATACAAACTACAAATTTTTGTTGTATTTCATGTTAATCTTACAAATGATTCACATGTTTTTAATAATAAATAATTATAACCTAACCTAATCTATTTTAAATTTTTGTTAAATGAATTTGTTCTTATAAGATTAACATATGTAATGTACTTTTTCATACAACTTTTTAATCTTACATTTTACAGGAAACATTAATAAGAATAAAATGTAGATGAATGCTTCTCCTTCTTTTATTTATATGATTATTTACATTATTCTTTATAGATTATGAACAATTTGCTAAAAATCATCCTAGAAATGATGTTGAACATATAGAAATAATAAAACACAAGAATTATGTAAGCTTTATTAATTGCAGATTGCATAGGAAAGCAAGTAATTTGTAAATAGCATCCTAAGCTTGCATTTACATATCAAAATGTGTTCAATCTTCAGCACATTTTTGTTTGATGGACATATTCCTGATATAAATATATTGGCAAAAACGATAACATTGAAGAAATAAATCCTTTATTTTGTTGATAAATCATATTAAATAACAACAATTTCTGTTTCTCAAGAATTTCTTAATTTAGTGTTTTTTTGTTTCAGAATTTGCGATTGGCTGCGTTGTTGAGCAGCTGTATATGCAGCATACTTCATTTCTGTACTCGGAGTAGGCAACCAACATTACTTTATGAATTTGCTTTAGATTTATTAGCGTCTTGCTAATGAATTAATCTGATTCTATTCTAATATTCGAAGATTTTCTTAAACCATTATGCTTATTGTATTTTATTCTAGCACATCTTTTTTTCCATAATTTCCTTATATTCTTTAGGTGAAAATTTTTACCAGTGGAAATACACTGGATTTCTTTGAAGGATTGATAATATTTTGATCTTTTTTCTATCTCTTGTTTAAGCATTAAATATAACTCTCTAAAGAGCTGAAACTAGTCTCAAAAGATGCACAATTTAATGTAAATTCACATAGTTAACTTAATTTATCTAAGCCTAGGGCAAAGTTTTTTAGTAAAATGCCTGAAAGTGGCGCTTTTAATGTAAATGTGTTTTTTCTTATGATAAATCCAAAAATATTCTTTAAGAGAGCAGGAACTAATCGCAATAGATGAAAAATTAATGTAGATTTATGTGGTTAACTTGGTTTATATTAGCTCAGCACAAAGTTTTTGAGTTAAATGACAAAAAGTGTCTGAAAGTGATCTACAAATCTACAAAATTACTCTAGAGATTATGAACTAGTTTCAGAAGTTGCAGAATTTAATGTAGATTTACGTGGGTAACTTGTCTTATACGAGGTAACCACCATAAATTCCCGACCTAACAAATCGTGCACTCATCTGAAAGATATTTTATTATTTTTCAATATAATCCCCCTTGACACACATTACATCGCTTAATTAGTAACTCAATCCACTCGTAAAAATATTCTGAAGATTTGTTGTCAAAATAGTCCACCCCGAAGGTTTTTTTTTAAATTTTGAAAACTGGAAGTAGTCGCCAGGAACCAAGTCTAAATTGATTTTTTGAAAGCCACATTTTCTTATGATAAGTTGAGAAACCTTAGCGGTGTGCACAGGTGCGTTATTATGCAACAACTGATTCCTTTATTTTTTTCTCGATTATTTGCCCGAATATTTTCCTTCAATTTATATAATAAGGTAGCATAATAAGCGCTATTTACCGTGGTATTTTTTTCTTTAAAATCGATCAAGATGCGCTTATAATCCCAAAAGATTGTGGCTATGATCTTTTTGGTTGGCGGGGATACTCTGGCTTAGTGGTTTACCGCTATTCCGTGGATTCTTTTTTGGACAAAGGAACATGATACAAGATCATAGTTTCATCCCCAGTAACAATAGATTGCAGAACTTTTTCTTGTCCCTTCTAACAAAGCTTAAAGAAAAATTGAACACCATCAATTTGATGCTGTTTTTGAACAATTTTGGGACCCATTTTGCACTCCGTTTATTCATACCCAAATGGTTATGGAGTATTTGGCAAATCAATGTTGATAATTTCCTCACTTTTAGTCGGGGATCAGTTAGGACCAGTTCTTCAATAAAGGCGATCGACTCTTCTGTGATCATTTCAATTGGTCGACCAGAACGTAAGTCATTTTCTAAAAACTCGTAGCCCATGTTAAACTTTTTGGCTCATTCTTTCACGGCAGAATTAGAAGGTAAATCTTTACCGTATATTCGATTCAATCTTTGTTTAATTTGATGAGGGATTAGACCTTTTGGTGTGAAGAATTTGATGACTCAATTTTTTGCAAATCTGGCATAGTTGAAACCTATCGACGTCTGTCAGGATATCACTGCAAGACTAATTAAAGTAGAGGGTTGAAATTGTACATGTACGTTAATAAAGCATCACACTTTATTTGTTCTGAAGTTTTTAGATATGTGGTAAGCCAGGAATTTATGGCGGCTACTTCGTAATTCCAAAGTAAACTGTGATGATTTTGATCGTTCTCCTCGGCGACGCCTAACGTGGATATACAAACAAAATCTCGATTTGTTGCTAAAGATGCTTCTATTGATCAACCCATTGTAGTCTTCCATTACACCATTCCAGACGGCACCTCTTATGGTGAAGTGTTAAGGGCAAACAAAGGAAAGGGTACGACTTGAAACTAAACGTTTGATGAACGGATATTTCTTAGTTAGTTAAGCCTCTCCAGACATCAACAATTGCTTTTGTTGTTAAAAATCGTTTTTGGAGAGCGACAAGCTGAAGAGCCCAATCTTCACGTTAGTGTTTCTAGGGTTGTAATATCCACTCTTGATCTCAATTCATTTACGCCAACATCATTGTACTGATACTTCTGCCAATTTGTTGGGCAATATCACGTTCTTATCTGATTCCGATTACTCTCAACTGCTCGCTAAATTGAAAAAGCCACACCGACAAACTTGGGACATATTTCGATTTAAATGAGAAAACATTATTAACCGATTTGTACGACAAAATTGTAATGTTATTGCATAGTTAATATAGAAAAAGAACAATAAAATATTTTATTTTTATACTAAGTTGATCAAAAACTTTTGTTCAAATCATTTTTTAGTATGAATAATTTACATAACGTGTGATAAGTAACAATTTAGACTGAGTTAACATTGACTTGTAGAGACAAGGTGATATTGAAACAAATAATTTTATTCCTATATTAAAGGTAACATTGTAAAGTATTTAAGTCATTAGTCAAATTTGGGTCAGCAATGATCCGAATAACTCGTTTTTGAATAGAATTTAGAAGAGAAGTAAATAAAGTTTTATATATAGGGTTTTCCAATAAGAGGTTTTATTTTGATATTTAAAAAAAAACGGGTATTTTTTAAGAGAAATCAATAAATGTTTATTTCATTGTAAAGAAGAAGGTATGCCATTAACATTTGAAAACGATATCGGTCAAATGGCCGCCACGGTTGCAGTACTACATTCTTTATGAAACTTTCTATGACCAATTTGCACATTTACGGCTGTATGTCCTCGATAACTTCACGAATTCCATCTTTAAGGTCTTGAATCGATTGTGGAGCATTGGCATAGACTTTCACGTGGCCCCAAAGAAAAAAGTCCAAAAGTGTTAAATCACAAGATCTTGGTGGCCAATTGTGATCACCTCTTCGAGAAATAACACGGCCAAGAAACTTTTCTTGCAAAATTGCGATTGTTTCGTTGTTTGTGTGGCACGTAGCGCCGTCTTGCTGAAAATAAACTTTGTCCACATCAATATCTTCCAATTCCGGCTATAAAAAATCATTAATCTTAGCTCGGTAGCGCCAATCATTCACCGTAACAGTTGCACCAGCTTCATTTTTGAAAAAGTAGGGTCCAAAAACCGCACCAAACAGGTGAGGACACGTTGAGGATGCAAAGACTTTTCAACAATCATTCTTGGATTTTCTGAGCCCCAAATGCGACAATTCTGTTTATTAACGTAGCCTCCGAAGTGAAAATGGGCCTCATCACTAAAGATGATTTTTTGGTGAAATTTCGGATCATTTTGATGCATTTGAAGGACTCCATCAGCGTTTATGGTGATCGACCGGCTTGAGTTCTTGTGTTAACTGAATTTTAAAACGCTTAAGGCTTAAGTCTTTATGCAAAATACGGTGTAATGTCGTTTGTGGAATGTCTAATTCCAAAGATCGTTGAGGAATCGACTAACCTGGGTTTTCTTCAACACTACGGGCTACATCAGCAATATTCTCATGTGTTCTTGAGCGATGCACACGGTTCTGATTCTTTACATCACAAACTTGTCTCAACAGCTCAAATTTTTCCAACAGGTTTATTATTGCCGGCCGAGAAGGTGCTTTACGACGACCAAAAAGTGCTTTAGTTTTGCCAACTGTGACTAACAAATTTTCACCATTTTTGTAGTGAATTTTAATCATTTCAATGCGTTGTTGAAGCGTGTATCGTTTCATTTTTAATAATGGCGTAGTTTTTACTTGTCAAATTTCAAAAGATAATAGCTTCAAAATTGGCAGTTGGCCAAATAGCCTGCTATTCAAAATGAAACTTCTTATTGGAAAACTCTTTATATGCAAAAGCTGAATAAAAGAATAAATTTCTTTATAACTAACGATGGGGTGGCTGGGAACAAAGTTTAATTTGTGGGAGAGTTACTTCTTCTACAGTGATCCCCACCCACCCAAGTGTTAGTTATTAAAGGATCTATTGTTTGTCCCACCTCGTGTATGCTTCGATGTAGATAGGAGAGAATTGTTTAATAATAAATCTCTTGATAACTAACGTTGGGGTGGGTGGGAACTAAGTTTATTTTGTGGGCAAGTTACTTCTTCTACTGTGACCTACCCGCCCACCCAAGTGTTAGTCTTCAAGGATATTATTGTTTGTCCCATCTCTTGTGCGCTTGAATTTAGATATGAGCGAATTGCTTAATAATAAATCTTTTGATAAGTAACGTTGGGGTGAGTGGGTGGGTGGGAACTAAGTTTAATTTGTGGGCGAGTTATTTATTTTACTGTTAAACATCCACCCGCTTAAGTGTTAGTCATCAAAGGATTTATTGTTTGTCCCATTTTTTGTGTGCTTGGATTTAGATAAGAGAGAATTGTTGAACAATAAATCTTTTGATAACTAACGCTTGGTTGGGTGGGTGGGAGCGAGTTACTTTTCCTACTGTGACCCACCCACTCACCCAAGTGTTAGTCATCAAAGGATATATTGTTTGTCCCACCTTTTGTGTGCTTGGATTTAGATATGAGAGAATTGTTTAATAATAACTTTTTTGATAATTAACGTTAGGGTGGGTGGGTGGAAACTAAGTTTAATGTGTGGGCAAGTTACTTCTACCCAACCATCCGCTGAAGTGTTAGTCATCAAAAGATCTATTGTTTGTTCCACCTCTTGTGTGCTTGGGTTTAGATATGAGAGAATTGTTTAATAATAAATCTTTTGATAACTAACGCTTAGGTGGGTGGGTGAGTGGGAACAAAGTTTAGTTTTTCTAGTGTTGATTAAATTATTGGTTAGTAGAACTGGCAAGGTCTTGTTTTGCTATTTTAATCGTATCATAAACCATGATAGCATTGTGGGCGGTTTACTCTGTGGATTAATGCCACTTGTTTCACAATCCAGTCCAAGCATCTAATGAAACTCTCGCGTTACTAGTTTTTTTGATTATTCGTTTAAATCTACAGTCTCTGCCCTCGCATCCGAATGAGAGGCTGTTTTATGTGCGGAATAATTAAATCCAGAACTAGCCATTATAATATAATATGATCGGGATTAGTAATTTTTCTTAATAATTAGGTTAGGTAATAAGTTTTATAAAAGACAAAATATTATGGTTTCGGGGGAATTTGTACGTAAGGTCACCACCCTCAAAAGCAAGATTTAGCTTCTCTATGCTTAGAATAGGTAGGAATAAGGTATTTTGGACCCAGGATACGGGAATTCGGGTACTCAAGAACACTATGCTTCAAAAACTAAATGTGTATACTCAAAGTCCTGGTTTCGAATGCCAGAATTCTGGAATCGAATGACAAATCCAGTACTCTTGCGTTTTTATTAAATATTTTCTTAAACAATTATTGAGGTTAATCAATGTTGATGTGGCCGAATTGAGAAAATTGAAAATTGTAATGTAGAATCAGTATGATATTTGTGTTGAGAGACTTGAATATATTATGTGAGCATATATTTTAAGAATCAAAATGATTACGTAATGATTTGATTACGTTAATCTACATGTCTCGAATTGGGGGTTTCTGGAGCTCCTAGAGAGCCGAATTTTGTTTTGTGTATGTTTCAAATTACCCCAA
This sequence comes from Tachinus rufipes, assembly GCA_963932245.1. NCBI lineage: Eukaryota > Metazoa > Arthropoda > Insecta > Coleoptera > Staphylinidae > Tachinus > Tachinus rufipes. The sequence continues at coordinate 96,037,908 of OZ010748.1, forward strand.
TCAACTTGGTATTAATAGCTAATGATTTAAAGGTCTTGAAATGGATTTTCAGAAATGTGTATTTTTAGGTTGTGTAATTTGTATTATATTATGCAAACTTTTAAACTCTTTCCTGCTTATGCCAAATTGATTGGGGTATTTTAAAATGTACACAAAAGAAAATTCAACTTTCTAGGAGCCCCAGAAGTGCTCAATTTGGATTGTATACATTAACAAAACCGAATCATTACATAATCGTTTTGAGGCTTAAAATATATGCTAGCATAACATGTTTGAGTACGCCAACACGAATATTGTATTGGTTTTTCAGGATTTGGACGTTTTCATTGAATATTTTGTAAATTAATAATTAAAGGTTAGTTAATGTTGATGTAGCCGAATTGGACAAATTGCATAATTTAGAGCTTTGCAATCTGCAGAATTGTAATCAGGGGATTAAATAATGTTGATTTGATATATTTTCAGGTTATTTGATGATTTGCGGGACTTGTTCTGAAATGAGGGTTTCTGGAGCTCCGAATAGAGCACTTCTGGGGCTCCTAGAGTGCCGAATTTTGGTTTGTGTATGTTTCAAATTGTCCCAATGAATTTGGTATAAATAGTTAATGATTTAAAAGTCTCCAAAATAGGTTTTCAGAAATGTATATTTTTAGGTTGTGTAATTTGTGTCATATCATGTAAACTTTTAAAGCCTTTGCTGCTTATACCAAATTGATTGGGGTATTTTCAAATGTACACAAAAGAAAATTGAACATTCTAAGAGCCCCAGAAGTGCTCAATTTGGAACGTTTACATTAACAAAACCGAATCATTACGTAATCGTTTTGGGTGCTGAAATGTATGCTAACATAACATGTTTGAGTACGCCAACAAGAATATCATATTGGTTTTTCTGAATTTAAACGTTTTCATTGAATATTTTCTTAATTAATTATTGAGGTTAAATAATGTTGATGTAGCTGAATTGGCAAAATTACATAATTTAGAGCTTTGCAATCTGCAAAATCATAATCAGGGGATTAAATAATGTTGATTTGATATATTTTCAGATCATTTGATGTTTTGATAGGGTTGCAATAATTATTGTATTTAATGGTAGTCCATAATTTAATTAATACTTAATTAATTGCAATTATGCAACTGAGATCTTGTTAAGGATAATTATAGAATTCCCCTGTATCAATTTCATAATTTAAAAAAAATGTTTACTATTTTTTTATTGCATTTAAAGTTTAAGGGTTGCTTAGGGGATGAATGCGATGTCGTAGCCAATTCTGGTTTAGGCCATACGAAAGCTGGGATTTTTCTGTATGGGTCTCTTAATTGGGATGTCTCTAAAATGCCGTTTTCTTAACGAAAATGCAATTTGTAGAAATAGTAATTATTCAAAATAGCAACGGTCAATGAGTGGGGGAAGCCGAGGCTATATAAACGGTGAGCGCGCATCACGGGATCAGTACAGTATTTTCGGTCGTCCGTGCGTGATGTGTTGTGCAGTAAATTGATAGTGTTTTGTGCTTCTGACGTTCAGTGTGAAGGATTAATGGATTGGATTAAGCATCGATGGATTTATATTAAGGTAATTAAATTGATTTAAAGCATTTTATTAGGGCCAAATAAATTTTATTAATTAATTCTTGTTTTACTTATGTGTTTAACCTATTGACCTTGATTAATAAATATTAAATTGCAATTTTATAGGAAAATAACCTTCCCATTTATGTCATTTTTTAAATATTGTGTTTATAGTATATTGACCTTACATAATTTGCTTACATATGTTTTTATATTATATACAGAATTTGTGCATTAATTATTTTTGACAATATTTTATGGGTTAAATTTTGTGCAAATTGAAATCGTGTAATTAGAAAATTGATTTAATTCTGGACAAACATTTACAAAAACATTAAACATTGTTGAATCTAAATTATTCAATTATTTTTCACATCTATTGTTAAGATTATATGAGAATTTGAACTATATAATTTGAAAATTTTGGCTTTAATTAACGCAATTATAATAATAAATATTTAAAAAAATTTAAATTAAGTATTATCAATATACAGTAAAGTCCGGTTATAACGAACCTGCTTATAACAAACTTTCAGATCAAACGAACCAAAATATATCTAAAATTGGCATAATTTTCTTGTTATAACGTACTTTTTGGGGTTTATTTTCTAGGGTTCCCTGATTTATAAATTTGCGCGGTATTTTGTGTTTTGTTTACATTGTATACCCTTATTAGGGTGTCCGTTATTTCCCAAATCACGATATTTTTTAGACTAGTTAAATTACTTCTTTTAATGATAAATAACTATTTTGAAATAATAACTCATTAGTAACCGTATTTTTATCCATTTGATTAACATGTGAAAATTGTCTTTAAACGCTCAAACTTTTTTTTCAAATTGTAGGTCTTTATACATTGTCAACATACCGTTTTTTTTTTGTAAAAACGATTTTTACGTTACTTTTAACATAGAATAATAAATATATAAAACAAATTACGACATTTTTTATTACCGTTTATAACGAACTTCTGATATAACGAACTGGTTTTGGTACATTTTTTGAGTTCATTATAACCGGACTTTACTGTACATATATATTTTAAAAATTTTGGCTTTAATTAACACAATTATAATAATAAATATTAAACTAAAGTATTAACAATTTATGTGAAAATGTAAACCATTTATTTTGAAAATTGAGACTTTTGTTGACTTTAACATTTTTAAAAAGTTATTTAAAAATATTTTTAAAATTGTAAATAGAATCTTATGTCATTTAATTGTTTTTTTAGATTTTTTAACATTTCTCATAATTTGAAACATGTACAGTAAAGTCCGGTTATAACGAACCTGCTTATAACAAACTCTTGGGTATAACGTACTTTATTACCGTTTATAACGAACTTTGGATATACCGAACTGGTTTTGGTACATTTTTTGAGTTTGTTATAACCGGACTTTACTGTATTTTGAAAATTGTAAGTTCTATTGACATAATTCTAAATCAAACTCACAACATTCAACATTCAAAGCAACCCTAAACACTTTTGGAAATTTGTTAGCGACTCTAGAAAAACTAATGATTTTCCAGCCACAATGTATTATAAACAAAAAACTTGCACTAATGGAGATGACTATGTTAATAGTTTTGCTGAATTCTTTTCCTTTGTTTACAATACACAAACTCATCAAACTCCTTTGTTTGACTTTAAGAAAAACGTATTACTTCGAGCATTTTCAATTAGTTTGTTGGATGTATTTAAAGGAATTGAGAACTTTAAATGCAACTTTAGCACTGGACCGGACGGTGTTCCATCTATGCTGCTAAAGCAATGTATTTATTTAATTTCTACGCCATTGCACTTACTTTTTGAAGCTTCTCTTAATGAAGCCAAGTTTCCTTTAGTTTGGAAACAAAGCTACATTATGCCTTTACATAAATCTGGAGCTAAGGAGGATATTACTAATTATAGAGGTATATGCATCCAGTCTGCTATTCCTAAGTTGTTTGATCAAATTGTAACTGGTCAAATACAATGGATGTGCAAAAGCATTTTAGTGGAACAGCAACATGGGTTTTGCGAGGGTCGTTCTACTCTTACAAATCTTCTTTGTTACGAAAATGATCTTTTGAATGCCTTTCAATCAAGAGTTCAAGTAGATTCTATTTACACAGATTTTTCAAAAGCTTTTGATTGCGTTAATCATAGTATTTTGATTGCTAAGCTTCGGGCTTTGGGTTTTCATGAATCTGTTGTTGCGTGGTTGTCGAGCTTTTTGGAAAATCGTACACAGTGTGTGAAAATTAATAACTTTTTATCTCAACCAATTGTTGTTCCTTCTGGGGTTCCTCAAGGATCTCATTGTGGACCAATTCTGTTTTTACTCTTTATTAATGATCTTGTTTATTCTATTAATTCTTCGTCTTATCTTTTATTTGCTGACGATCTTAAAATTTATAAAAGAATATCATCTATTGAGGACTGCATTAGTTTGCAAAATGATTTAGATTCTGTTCATTCATGGTGTCTTATTAATAACTTGTTGTTTAACGCAAATAAATGTTTTTCGATAAGCTTCAACAGAACTTTAAGTAAAGTATTGTATGATTATACTATCGATAATAATGTTTTGGAACATGTTACTCAAATAAAAGATTTGGGCGTAATTTTTGATTCAAAACTAACTTTTGTTGAGCATATAAACTATATGTGCAACCGTGCTATGAAAATGTTAGGATTTGTTTACAGAATGTCTACTGACCTATCTCCTAGCACACTCAAATTACTTTATTGCGCTTTAGTACGTTCTCATTTAGAGTACGCTCCGTCAGTTTGGTGTCCATTCTACGGCGTTCATATATGCAATATAGAACGTATTCAAAACAAATTTTTTTGTTTATTGTACAAATTAGGCATTTTATCCGAGAATTACGATTTTAACCTCATTGCATTGCAATATAATCTTCCGCCGCTGAAAATTCGGCGCAAAAGAGCCGATTTATTATTTTTACGTGGACTAATGATGTCTGAGATTGATTGCCAAGAGCTTCTAGTAACTCTTCCATTTCAAGTCCCCAACAATAATCGCCGAACCAGACAGTCTCCATTATTTAGAGAATCTATACATTCTACCAATTATGGATTTAATAATCCAATTGGTAGAATGTGTAGAATTGCTAATAGTTTCTCTAATAATATTGATTTATTTTGTGTTTCAAAATGTAGTTTTAAGTGTCAATTAAAATGTGTTGATGAATAATTTTATATTTTGTTTTTATTTATATATACTTTTTTCCATGCTTTTATTTTTCAAAGTTAATATATTTTGAATTTTTTTAATGATTGTGAATGGAAGTTTTGTTTTTAAATCTCTTGGCAATATTTATTTTTCAAAATTTAAACTATCTATTTTGAAAATTGTGGCTTCTGCTGATATAATTCTAAATCAAACTCAACATTTTTTAAAAAGTATTTAAAAATATTTTCCAAATTTTAAATAGAATTTTATATCTTTCAAAAAGTCTGTGTTTCAAGGGGTTTTCCTATTGTCAAGAAAACTATTGATAAGATTTACGGACTTATGATCATATTGAGTATCTGAGACAAAGTTATTTTGTTCTAAGAACTTGAGAATGTGAAAATTAATGTTTTTCAAAAAAAAATTGACAGATTGGACAATAATGCAATTGGTCTATAATTTGAAGAATCAGACTTGTCTCTCTTTTTAGGTATAGGTTAAACATTTGCAATTTTCCAACAATTTGGGAATGTTTTTTTTTTGTATAATAACACAAATATTTTAGTCAAAATGGGAGCTAATTTATTTGCAAATGGTTAAGAGTAATAGCTGGAATTTCATCTATACCTGATGCTTTTTCGGTTTTTATTTTGACAATTTTTCAAATTTATTTTACTACTAGCTGGCATTGTAGGTACAGCAATAGGAGGATTTATAATAGTAGAGTAAGATGCAAATTGGTTTGCAAAAATATCTGCTTTTTCTTTTGGTTTAGTAACTAGATTGATTTGATCATTTTGAAGAGGAGGTATTGGAGATTTTGTACTACCTTGCAATGAATTTATTGTTTTAAAGACATTTTTATTGTTTATAGAAGTTGAGAAAGTTGATTAGCTTTGTTTATACAACTCAATTCAATTCAATTCAATAACCTCTTTATACCGTTAGGTGTCAAGTTGTCGGACACACCGAGCCACAGAGAAGACATGTATGGATGCATATATGAGGTAACGGACCCATATTGGGAAGAACGCTACGCTCGGCATCACTTTGGGTTTATCCATCAAAGTTGTGACCAGAGCGACCGTTGCTTAACTTTCGTTAGCGCTGGTATTTGTACATGCCCTCTCTGCCGTACTGCAGTTTATATAATAATAAGTTTTATTCTCCCTAACAGCTATACATACAAAACATACAAGATATTGGGGGAAATGACGTGGTTCAAGTTTTGTAATTGAGTAATTCTACTTGTTCTTCAACCAAACCATTTAAAATATAACTATCTTATTACTAACTTAATTATCTAAATTTAAACAAGCTTAATTAGTTACAAAATATAGTAATAAAATTTAAAATAAAATAAAATCACAATGAATTAAAATCAAATATTATTTTGGCATAAATTACTGCATTAATTTAAAATGAATAAATAAACAGAAATTTAAAATTGAGTAATAAGTTTAAACATTACATCTATACATGTACTCACTTTCTACTTTACTTATATATATATATATATATATATATATATATATATAAATTAGATAGATAAATAAAAACTTAAAAATAGGAATAAAAACATAAAATATAAAACATTAAAAAATTAAATTTATGAAAAAATATTCTAAACTAAAAAAACATCCATAGACGCGTTTCGAGGTTTACCTCTCATCAGTATGGCTTTATTTATTTAAACTATTTGATTTTTAACTTACTTCGTCAACATTGTTCACCACCACAATTCAAAGTAAATATTTTAAAGGGTGTATTGACTATTTATACTAACTGACTTAATGACTTTATTTAATGGCTATGGTTATATATTTTATATATTATTTTATAAATATAAAACAGTATAACAGTAAAATAAATGTAAATATTAGTTCATTTTTTTTTTATTAATTCTGTCTTTTTCAGATTGTATTAGATTGTCACAATGTTTACGACTTTTCTTATAATCATGTTTAGTCTGTTCAGAATTATTACTGACTTGTTTCTTAAATGCTTTTTGTTTCTTATTAACTACCAGTTTTGCCTGAATTGAAAACAAGTACTTTTGTTTTGGTTTAATAACAGAGAATAGAACAAATTTTTCGATGACATTTTTGTGAGATTTTCTGCTGCAATATGTGGATAAACAATCAAAATGATTAATTTTTTTTTTATTTCTATTATGTTTATCAATAATGATAGATAAGGTGCGTTTTAGGTTTGCTAGTAATAGGAAGAGTAGTCTGGAATATGCTTGATATTTGTGGATGTCAGTAAATGAATGTTCAAGATGATAATTGGAATCTACTAGATTAAAACGATTTGGATCTTTATTATTTACTTTGGTTTCAGTCAAAAAGAGGATATGGGGTTTTCTATGTTCAAGATGCTGATGAACCAAATTTAAATTCTTTTAAGCCACAAACTAAGTGAGTGTTTTGTTGATTAACTTAGTTAGTGGAACAAGCGAGGCCTTGTTCTACGAATTTAATTGCATTGTTTTCTTCTTTGTCGTTCTTCTTTTTGTGTTAGTAGTACTTTTGATGACTTGTTTTAAATCTACTTGCTTTAGTTAGAAATAGTGGTATCAACTTTTTATAACAATTGCTACTACTTCAAATTAATTATTTTGTAATTAACAAAGAAAAATTTTGATTTTGGTCTTAAACGCTTTAATATTTTTGCTTCTTGTACTGTGGTCTTATTGTGGAAACTTCTGGTTGTTACTCATGTGGTAGTTTTGTATCTTTGATGAAGTCCATAAGTTTTTGCCTGGGGATAGTCTTGAGCTCTTTTTTAGTTAGCTTGTGTTTTTTTTTATAAAATACCTTGGGTTTCTCATTGTAAGCCTTGCACTCACTCAGCAAATGTAGTGGAGTCTCTTCTACCTCCAAACATCCGCCGCATAGGAGATTTTTTTAGTTTTTCATTGTGTTTCTCAAGTCCAAGTGTCCAGTTATTAGTCTATAGAATATATAAAATAGCCTAGTCTTCTTCATAACTTTATAGTTTTACCACATGTTGCTGTTGTCTTTGTGGTTGTGTTTTTTGGCAAGTCGCATTCAAATGCACTCTAATACAACGCATTCGAGTGCACTCAAATAGCAGGGAACAGAGTTGCAGTTGCATCTTCTCGCATTTCTGTGATCCTGATACAAACTTAACAATTTCAAACCTTGAAACAAAAGTGGCAAAGATTGTTGAAATTAAAATATCATCTAAAATTCATTAATAGCAGGAGAGACTCTAGTTGCTTTCTAGATTACGGGAAAAATATTTAAAAAAATTATCGGGCTGCAGGGAACAAAGTTATAGCACTCGAATGCGATGTATCAATTATAGTAAAAAAAAAAAATTCCTATCTATTCTACTCAATTCTCAACTGTCAAATACTGATCAATCAATCATTTCTCTTTCTCACACCTCTTGACATCATTTAGTTAAATATCAAAATTGATTTATCACTTCTGTTCAAACTACTCATGAATTGCAGTAATTATGCAAGTATTGGTCATCAAGAAACTGGATGTCACCATCTCTTCCTATAACTAACATACTTCCAAAGCTTGCAAAATCAAATTATTTGATAACAAACTCTTAAAAAGGTGACTCCAGTCCAAACTCCTCGCTAGTAATGAACCTGAAGTGACCCACCCACCTAAGTATTGCTCATCTTCCTTGGATATAGAGAAGTTTAACACTTTCTAGAAAGAGAAACTTCCAATTTCTTGGACACTTCAGTTCAAATTACTTCTTTGCAAACCGTCCAAACTGTTCACACAAACAAATATTTGTCATATTTAGGCAATCTTTTATACACAGTAATTTGTTTGTGTGCATAGTTTGAACGGTTTGCAAACTGTCCAAATCGTATGTTGGAACAGACCTTTAATATATTGATAATTTTGATTAAATTATTTGTGCTGTGTAAGTCAAAGTACGTGAATTTGAACGTTTTTTGGGAAAGACACAATCACACCACTCAAGTAGATTTTGTCTAATTATGTCTTACAAATGGACAAATCAATGCATTTGATTATTAAACTTAAGTAAATTGATATTTGTAATCAATTTGGTATTAATAAATTGTAAGAAATAATAGTTTTTTGTGTTTATTTTATAACATAAAATTGCAATTTTAGTGGTGTGACCAAAAGTACGTTCGTTTGCGGCTAACTTCAATTCAGACCGCATCACAACACTAAAAACAATTTTTGCGCCTAAATAAATCAATTTTTAGATTATAAAATTCTGTGATTTTTTCTATTAAATTAGGAAAATTAATCTCATTGATTTTATGAATTTAAATCAAGATAGGTGAATGGAATGATAATGAAAATTAAATTGAGGAGACGGATTCCACCAATACAGAATCAAATCTCTGTTGTTTTCCAAAACTAATTTTGAATTTTCCTAAATGTGATCTAGCACCTGAGATTCCATTACTTCCAAGCATTAATAAAACTCCTCAAGATTTATGTGTTAAAGTGAAAAAGATTTAAAGCACATTTCTGATTATCTAATGGTAAAAAATGCAAAATTTCTTCCTATATATGGAAAAATGTATGTTTTTTAACGGAACATTTATTTTATAAAATATCCAGATTGTTGGCAATGTACCCACCGATGAAATTTGTGTAAAAAAGTGCGGTTTTTATGGGGTCCCTAATTCAAACATGTTAATAGATGAAAAGTTTAAAGTACCCATTAAATTTTATATCAATCGATGCAATAAATATTAAAAATCGTCGTATGATGACAAAGACATGCTATTCTTTGGAAAATCCAGATTCAATAGAGTCTTATATGAATATTAAATATCAATACTTGATTGTTATAGAAGTTTTGAAACAAAGCAGCGATGTGGAGAAATTGTTGGAGGTTGAAGTTTGGAATGCAGTATCTGAAGAGAATATTTTTAATTATAAACATCTTCAAAACATGAAATTTCATTTGTTTAAAAAAAATTAATATATGGAACAAGATAGTGGTGGTGGACCTTATTTTATTAATCACTATGCCAACACAAAAGTGTACCAGAAATGATCATGATTGTTTTATTAAAATAGTTTTTTTTAATAAAAATTTTTTAGTTTTATTTTATGACGCTTTAAGAATATTTGATGGCATATTCAAAACTAATTTGACATTTTAAGAAGCATTTTATGACAGTTTAAAAATAATTGATGACATTTGTGTTATATCCTAAACAATTCAGAATTGTTTTTGATGTTTGTGGGTGTGGATGACTACTCTTGGATAATCAAAGATAACGCAATGGCTTTACTAATAACAGATATATTGGAATACGGCTGAATACAACATATGACATATCTACATATGACACTTGACATTTATATATATGTGTGTTTACATGGTGCAGGTTGCGGTGAATCCACAACACTCCCCCGGAACGCAAGCCCAGATTTCGTTCTGAAATCGGCTTGTTTCTCCTTGTTTACCGCTTTGGTTAGGTAGTCCGCTATCATGTCGTTGGTAGGAAGATGAATCAATTTAACATGGTTTTTGGCAACCTTTTCCTTGACATGATGATACTTGGTGTCGATGTGTTTCGATCTCTGCTTAATTGCTTCGGATTCGGCCATGCTGATCGTTGACTTATTATCGCAGAAAACAGGTGTTAATTTCATTTCTTTCGGCATGATCTCCTTCAGTAAGAGTTTCACCCAGGTCAACTCTTCTACGGCTGCTGAGAGTGCTATGTATTCGGCCTCTGCTGTGGAAAGAGCGACTGTCTTTTGTAGACGGCTTTTCCAGCATATTGCACCGCTTTGCAGCGTCACTATGTATCCTGTCACTGATCTGCGAGTGGATCGGTTGTTTGCTCAATCAGCGTCTGAATATGCTTTTAGGTCGATATCTTCGTTTTCTCCATTTCTCTTGTAGAGTAGGTTTATCTGCGTTGTCCCCTTTAGATATTTGTAGATCCTTTTGACGGCGTTTAGGTGACATTGAATGTGGTTTCTTGGCGAATCGGCTCAAGAAAGTTGTAGCGTATGATATGTCCGGTCTGGTAATACATGCGAGGTACATCAAACAACCAATCATTTCTTGGTATAGCTGAATGTCTGCTTCCTTGGTAGATGTCTCGTCAAACTGTGTTCCTACTGGCATTGGAGTCTTCACTGGATTACAATCCGATAATCCGAAACGCTGTAGGATAGTGTTTATGTAGTCAGACTGATTTAGGCTGATTGTTCCAGTCCTTGCATTCTTCATTATTGTTATGCCAAGGAATTTTTTCACTACTCCAAGATCCTTGATTTTAAATGCTTGCGTCAATTTTGACTTGCATTCTTGAATGTGATTCTCGTTTTTACAGAATATTAAAATGTCATCTACATATGTTATAATTATGGCGATCTCATCTTTTGTGGTTTGGTAATAAAGACATGGGTCGGCAAAGCTTCGTTTGTAGCCCATTTTGGTTAGCTCATCATTAAGTTTGATATTCCACTCACGCCCCCCTTGCTTTAAACCATAAATTGGCTTTTTAAGTTTGCATATTTTTCCCTTCTTATTTTCATTCACGAACCCTTCTGGTTGGTGCATGTATATTTCGTCGTGTAAGTTGCCTTGCAGATATGCCGTTTCGACGTCCATTTGATGAATCTTGAAGTCCATTTTTGCAGCGAGTGCAAACAATATTCGTATAGTTTCGTGTCGAATCACAGGCGAGTATGTTTCCATGTAGTTTATGCCTTGAACCTGTGAGCAACCTTTCGCTACTAGTCTCGCTTTGAACTTATCTGGCTTTTGTTTGTAAACCCATTTACAGTTCAAGATTTTAGCGTCCTTTGGCTTATCTACTAGTGTCCAAGTTTCGTTATTGTTCTGTGCTTGCATTTCATTTAGCATTGCTTGATGCCATTCATTTTTGTTCTCCCCTTCCAATGCTTCTTTGTAGGTGAGCGGTTCTTCCGTCGATACATTACACGTGTACTCCGGCCATTTTTTTGGACATGGTTTCCTTGTTGATCTCCTTAATGCAATTTGCTTTTCATCAGCTTTCTCGCTGGAGGATTCTTCTTCACTTGGAACGAAATCGGAGTTTTCCTTTTCTTGTAATGTGTCCTCTTCAGATACTTCAATGGAGTCGTCTTGATTTACATCATTTTGCTCTTGCTCGACTTCTTCATTTATTATTACTTCTTCTTGGGACGGTACAATTTCTTCTGGGAGGAAGTTTATGTCGATAACATGAGTTGGTACATCATTAGTGTCATTAATATCACCTTCACTACAATTTCCAAAATCTCCTTCTAGAAATCTGACATCTCTACTTACGACGATGCGTTTTTCTTTTATCATCCAAACGCGGTAAGCTTTGTTTTCTTCGCTATAACCAACGAATGTTCCAAGATCTGCTTTTGCTTGCAGCTTGTTTCTGTTTGGACGTTTATTTAAAACGTAAGCCTTGGTGCCAAATGACCTCAGATGTGTGATGACCGGTTTCTTCCCGAACCAGATCTCGTATGGTGTCTTATTGATACTTCTTGATATGCACCTATTTCGAGTATAATTAGCTGTTCTACAGCTTCACCCCAAAAGCTTGGTTGGCATTTCGCTTCAATTAGCATGCACTTTGCCGTCTCTATCAGTGTGCGGTTTTTACGCTCCGCAGTGCCGTTTTGTTGCGGCGTATATGGTGTGCTCAGCCTTCGTTGAATGCCATGAGCTTTCAAATAATCATTTGATCGGTTATCAACGAATTCTAGGCCGTTGTCAGACTGCAGATATTTTAATTTTCGCCCGATATGTCTCTCTGCTATTTTGTGGTAATTCACGAAAGCCTCGAAAGCGTCAGACTTTTTCTTCAGCATGTTTACAATAGTATAACGCGATTTTGTATCGGTGAACGTAATGACGTAAAGAGCTCCTCCATTCGAAGCTACTGGCATCGGCCCGCACAGGATTGTGTGAACTATCTCTATCAATTCGTTTCTTCTGGTGTCACTTGATTTTGGGAATTTGGTTTGAGCCATTTTACCTTGTGGACATATTTTGCAGTTGATTTCAGTTTTCAAATTATTCGGCAACGGATTCATTCCAAGTACGGAATTCTTTTGAATCATTTCTCATAAGCTTTTAGCATTTAGATGACCAAGTCTAGAATGCCACAGATCAAAGACTTTATTTTCTTGCCTTGTGTTGCATAAGTTGGCTTGTTCGTTGCTTTTTGCTTGTTTGACTACATACAGATTGTTTTCCTTGATTGCAATTGTAGTTGGAATGTTCTTCTCATTGGGGAATATTGCTTTCTCTCGTTAGAATGTAACAGTGTAACCATTTTCGGTTATTTTTCCAACGGACATTAGGTTCAGTTCTAAGTTTGGAACGTACAATGTTTGTGATAGGTCACATCTCCTTGTATAATTCTCAACTTCAACATCTAATTTGACAGATCTTGTTCCAACAGATGGAGAATTTGTGTGGTTAGCCATGTTTACCCGTGTCTCAGATGGATTTAGGTTTGTAAATTTGTCTTTGTCATGCACATGTGTGATGTACAACCACTATCAAGTAACCACTTGTCCTTTTTTTCTTGCGCTAGTGTGCATATTTCAGATGCAAAGTAGGATTCTTGATTATACTTATTGAACCAGCAATCAGCTATTTGATGTCCATTACGTTTGCATATTGTGCACCTAGGCGGTTTCTTACTGTTACCTTATGTTGGCTGTTTCTGTTTCAGCTGTTGATTGAATTGTTTCTTGAATGGTCTCTTCTGTTTCCAGGCTGCCAATGCTGCATCACTTGTGTAATGCCCTTGCCTGCCATGCCTAGATTCACTCTCTTCCAGTATTTTCACGCGTAGATTTTCCATCGTGGGAAGTTCATCTCTGCTTTCGATTGCGACGCGGAAATTGTCGTATGATTCTGGTAGACTGTAGAGAAGTATAATTGTGAGCAGGTCCTCATTAATTTCGAGTTCCATATCTCGGAGTTTCTTCCAGCTTCTCTAGATGAGCATGGGTGTCCTGGCCTTCTTTCATCTTCGTGAAGAGTAGCTGCTTCAGTAGATTTGCCTTTTTGGCAGGACCCTTTGACTCATGGATTGTGGCTAGCTTTTGCCACACATCCCTGGAAGTTTTGCAGTATTTACTTCACGCAACGCTGATACTTCAATTGATAGTATGAGGTCAGACTTAGCTGTTTGGTCATTGTGATCCCACGACGCGGCCTCTGCTACTTCGGTAGGTTTTGCTGGGTCTGCTTCTGGTCTTCTCTTTGAGCCGTTCACATATTCCCATCTTCCGGTTTTGATTAGCAATGCTTGTGTCTAAATTTTCCAGGTGTCGTAATTGGATTTGTTCAATGGCTGGATCCTCGTAGTTGCGTTCATGGTTATTCCAATCCTATCGCACTTTCTTGCTTAATATTTGCATCTATCTGTTTATTAACTCTTCTGGGCCCATAACCTGATGTTTGTGGGTGTGGATGACTACTCTTGGATAATCAAAGATAACGCAATGGCTTTACTAATAACAGATATATTGGAATACGACTGAATACAACATATGACATATCTACATATGACACTTGACATTTATATATATATGTGTGTTTACATGATGCAGGTTGCGGTGAATCCACAACAGTTTTGATAATTTTGGAGGCTTTTTATGACAGTTTGAGAGTAGTTGATGACATTTGTGAGGTATCCTAACAATTTAAAACTATTTTGACAATTTAAGAAGCATTTTGAAATCATTTAATGATATTTGTGTCATATCAAGTACTATTCAAAAATATTTTAAGAGCTGTAATTCTGTTCTCTGTTTCCTGCAGTCCAATTAATTCATTAAATCATTTTCTTATGATCCATATACTATTTGTAACTTTTACTGCTATTTTAATAAATTTTATAATAAATGTCAACATTCTTTTTGACTCTTTTATTTCAAAGGTTTGAAACTGTTAGTTTTGTATCAGGATCACAGAAACACGTGGAGATGTTTGGACTGATGTAATTCCGTTCCCTTCAGTCCGATAACTTTTTTTTTTTGTAATCTAGAGAGTAACTAGTGCATTCGAATGCTTTCTATTTGCTGTAACTAATACATCGCATTTGAGTGCACTCACTTTCTAGCGCTTATGTGATCCTGAAACAAACCTAACAATTTCTGTGACTAAGATTGTTGAAATTAAAATTTTATTCAAATTAGATTACGGAATAAAATATTTAAAAAGTTATCGGACTGCAGGGAACAAAGTTAAAGCACTCAAATGCGATGTATTCGAGTGCACTCGAATGCATTAGTTACTCTCTAGATTACGGGAAAAAAATATTAAAGAAAGAACATTGCTATCACTATTTTCTAACTAAAACAAGTACTATGAATCTAAATAAATTAATAAAACTAAAAAATATTGAAGCATTTCAAAATGAAATCAAAATTTATTTATTGTTTTTATGATATTTTCTGGTAAATAGTTTTTTTTAAATTTTAATAAACTTATGTTTAAATAGAACTTAGTTTGAAAGTTGTTTTACTTTCATCAACTTAAGGCTACTTTTAATTGTTTTTAAAATGATTAATAATTAATTTTGTAATTATAATAAAATAATTTTTTATTACAAATTTAATAAATATTTGACTGAACACTTTTCCTTTGTATTTCTGTCATTAATATAATTTAATATTGTTCTAGTTACTATACAAACATTTCAAGAGACAAACAATTCATTTTAAATTAATTGGTTTTCAAGTATTATAATAAATTTTGTGTACATTTATTGTCATTTTGAATTGAAATGAAGTTAATATTTATCTTGCTACAAATACAATTATCTTGGTGTGGTCTAATCGAAAACAATACAATTAATGAAGTAAGTTATTAAAGCATATTTAAATTTATGTTTAATGTTTAATTTTTAAGCATGGTTTAGAAAAGATGTTGGGTGAATGTGCTTTAAAAATTGTCCAATTATATCCTGATTATAATATTAATTTTTATCACAATTTGGATAAAGAATCAGAAAATTTTATTAATTACAAGCACAATTTGTATGAAATTTATAAACTAAATAGTTATAAATATAATTTTATTGAAAAGCTTGTATCCAATAATCTACAATTTGATTTGGTTGTTATAAATCAAATGGAAAACATTGTAATTAAATATGAATCCATTTTTTTGGTAGTGTATACAGGCAAACAATCTATAAATGCATTAAAAGTTTACTATGAAAATTATTATAACAGCAAACTTTTGTATTTGGATAAAAGCTATAATATTTATAAATTTCACTCAAATGAAAGTAAAACATTTTTAACAAACTGTAATAATATTGATTTTGCACTGGTTAAAACATCATATGGAAATATTCAAAATTTTAACGGAACTAAAATTAGATGCAAAGTGATGCATAATATGAAACCTTTTACGAATGGAACTAAAGGACTTGATTTTGAAATATTAAATGAAACAGCCAAATTGTTAAATGCTACAATAGTTTACAATAATTCTTTACAATTAATTGTGATTTTCATAGGAGGTAGACCTTTTTACAATGCTTTAAGATTTACTTATCCTTACTACTTAAGTGACAATCTATTCTCAGTATTTTTAGCTAAACATGTTTCTAATTGGTTTGGATTTATTTATGTATTTGATAAAGAGTTATGGATTTTAATATTTGCAACGTTCAACATATTCTTTGTAATGTATGGGTGTTTACGATTTATTACATCTAAAGATAACGATTTATCATTATTTTTCTTGGAAGTATTTGGAACATTTTTTATGCAAAGCATTACTATACCAAAACAACAAATAATTGGATTTATTTTGTTCATATGGATCTTTTTCTCATTTATTGTTATAAACACTTATACCAGTTTCTTTTTTACCTATTTAATGCATCCTCCATATGAAAATCAAGTAACTACAATTGAAGAATTACAAAAATTAAATAATTTAAATATTACTATATATTATACTACAAATGTAAAAACGAGTAGATATGATAATAGATACGTTTGGATTGATTTCGTTAATGATTTATATGATATAATGAAACAGGTTATAATGTATAAAAATACAAGCGTACTTGGAACAGCAACAGAATTTGATGAATTAGAGATTAATGGATTATCTGGATTTTATAGAATTAAAGATTCTACAACATTAATATCAATGGCAGTTGGTGGAAGACATCCTATACTATCAGGTCTAAATAAATACATTCAAATTTTTTTAGAAGTTGGTCTTATAAAAAAATGGTCAAAAGACTTTACTGATATTCCTACTGTAATTGAAAATAATGAAGCTGAATCATTAAATTTCGATCACTTATTGTTAATATTTTACATATATTTGGCAAGCACATTTGTTGCAATTTCGGTTTTTATTTGGGAATGTTATAATGGAAAATATTAATTGCATTCAACACAATGCACAATTTAACTCACACTGTAACAATTATTATTAATTAAAGCAAAATTGATAAAGAATGAATTAAATTGTTTATTCTGGAATATCATTCCTAGACCTGTTTTCATTGATAGTGGACAGTAGTTTTAACTGGAATTGTATGTAATCTAATTTTTTGATCACCAACACTTGTGAGTGGGTGAGTGGGGCATTCACAGTAGTTTCAATTGGAGTGCCTTCTCCACCTATCCAAGTGTTTGTCACAATCAAAAAATAATCTGCCAAAAGTCTCACAGGTTAAAGTATATAGGTCAAAGTGCTATAAATCAAAGTTTAAAGTATAAACTGCCACAATATCAAATATCAACTATCAATATCAATTGTTTAAGTATTAAGTATCAAAATTGTAACTTGTCAAAATAATCAAACTAGAAGAGTTAACAAGTTTGAGCCGTCAAAGTATTATCAGCAGTAAAAGAGTCATGGATCAGCTGTCAAAGTATCAACTATCAAATTATTATCTGTCAAAGTTTGAATTGTCAAAGTATTAGCAGCAATTGACTTATCACATATTGATTTATTGGCACAACTTGCAGAAGTTAGGCTTGTGTGCAGTATAGATTTGTATATGAAAGCTTAACTGATTTTTGTTTAAAAAAATGAAAAAATCACAAATCAAAATTAATTGAATATTGAACATTTTGGAACAGCAGATAAAATTGTTAGTAAGTTTTAAAATGAAGTATTAGCTCACCCACTCAAGTGTTTGTCATCAAAAGATTATAAGTTTTTTCTCTCTGTAAGCAATAACAGCTTTTTAGCCATAGAATGGTGTTTTCTAATCTCTTGAGGTGGGTAGGTGTGTACTCTAGTTTATGACCACTAACAAGAAGTTTAAATAAAGTGCTTGCCCACCTGCCCAATTGTTGATTATCAAGAAGCTGAACGTTTTTTTTTGCAAGCATTAGAAGCTTTTTAGTCATAAGAGAAAGATGATAATATCCAACCTCTTGATGACCAACACTTCAAAGGGTGGGGTGCATACCAGATCACAAATAGTTTGAACTGGAGTACCTATCCACTCACCCCTGTGATTGGTATCAAATAATTAGTAAAGTTTCTCTTTTCTACCAGTCTTAAAAATCTTTTAGTCTTAAGAGAAGATAGTGATATCTTATCTGCAATATCTAATTTTGTAATCGCAAATATTTGGGTGAGTGGGCGGGGTACTCTATGCAAGTTATCTACTCATAATTATGATCTGAATGAATTGATTTTAATGATTTTATACAATTACTTTTATATTAAATTTATTCGTGACTATTCTGCTGTTGAAAATAATTTATATTTATTCCACAAGTTTTATAAAATAAAATTCTAAAAAGGTTTTATATTGAAACTTTTTATCGGAATAAAAAATTATTTATTTCATTTCATGCGATAAGAAAAAAAGCACTTTACATGTTTCTAAATCAAATCTCTTATCTGCATAAAACGAAGGAATTGAATACGTCGCAAATATCTAAATATAGGTAAGGGAAAGGTGGGGAGCGAGTTAAGCCGATGCTGTGCTGCAGCCGACTCGCTCTCTTTCACTAGTGACCGGCATACAGTGCGCGTCGGGTGTAAGCCGTTTCATTAAAATAAATTGTATAAAATAGAAGTGCAAGAAAATAATAAGTGGATTTAATACATTATTGTAATATAAGTGATGACTATTAGCATAACTTGAGATTTATTTTAAAATTGCCATTTTTGAATAAATTTGTTAAAATATTGCTTAAAAAGGTTTTAATGTTTTCAGTTATTCAATTATGTTTTTTTGCTTAATTACAGGATGTTATTTATTCTTTTGTGTGTTATACCCGCATGAACATTGCAGGTGAGAGAAGTTTTCAATACTTTGATAATCAACGCTTGAGTAGGTGGGTGGATTATTTCAGTTTGCATCACCCCATCATAATTATTAAATCTTGTTCCTGCTTAACCGCTCAAGTGTTTGTTATAATAGAATTGGATTTGATTCTTTCATACTTTAATATAATGACATCTGGTAATTATTCTCTTGTATACCATACATTGTAGGTAGGAGAATCTTTTGGCAATTAACATTCGGGCGGGTAGGTAAGTCACTTCAGTCTTTCACAATTGTTAAACTATGTTCTCCACCTACTTTCCCAACTGTTTTTTTTTATTAAGGAATAGGTTTTGTGTTTAATGTTTTTATTTAATGACATGTGACTTGCTAGTGGGAAAAACTTTCAATTTATGATAATACTCGGACGGGTGGATGGGTTATTACACTTATTACTAAACTGTGTACTTCACTCTTCTGCGCGATTGTTTGTTATTAAAAGATCGATTTTATTTAATGGCATCTCACATTTGTGAGCCATACTTTCAAAAACATTGCAATAGAATTTCTTAGTAATTAACACTTGGGCGGGCGGATGAGCTATAAATTATATCTCCGCCCGAGTGTTAGTTATTTAAAGATTGCTTTTGTCTTTCTTGTTCATTTGTTTAATGTTATCTGACTGCATTTTTGAGACAGAATTTTTTAGTTTTTGATAACTAATATTTCAGTAGGTCAGTAGTAAGTTTTGTTTTGGTTGCTTTTTATGCGCCTAAATGAGTTGGTTAGTGTTCTTTATTTTACTACATTTTTGATAACATCTTCCAAGTAAAAGCAACAACGGAAATAATTAATTTTAATGTAGGAATTAGTACTAGCAACTTTTTTTAACAAGTGCTACTTCTTCAAATTAATTATTTTGTTATTTTTAAAGAGAAATTTTGAT
Organism: Tachinus rufipes; assembly: GCA_963932245.1. NCBI lineage: Eukaryota > Metazoa > Arthropoda > Insecta > Coleoptera > Staphylinidae > Tachinus > Tachinus rufipes. The sequence goes on from OZ010748.1 coordinate 96,057,859, forward strand.
TTTATTTTGGATTTAATTTAATTTAATTGAAAATTGTTTACAAAAGTTTGCTAATTCATTAATTATTTTGTTAGTAAATTTTGATTAATTCTATTATTTATTTATTTTGACTTTATAAATACAAATTTAATATGAACTGAAAAATAATATAATAATTTTAGGCTACAAAAAATTTATTTAATAGTAATTTTGGTATACTATTTTTTAATTTGTTTCGGGATTAAATCCCTACACTTTGCTTAAATTGTACTATAATATTGAAATAATACAGTTTAGTTCGTTATTAAAATATTCTGCCTACGCCTATGTTGTCGCTTTGCGCCATCTTGTGACAATAATGTTTACTAATGCAAGTTTAGTTAACAATAATTGTGTAAGATGTCGCTTCACAACTGATTTTATTAATAAACACAATATTGAAGCCTGTTTTAAATCATTAACAATCCTAATGCATTTGTTAAATAATTACAAATTTAATTATTAATATTGTGGCGTGTTAAAAGAATTTGTGTTGCGATCTAAGCGACACCTTTGTTTTTAGTATATGATTGAACTAGTAATTCATACAAACAGTTTGAGATGGCGCTGGATGAAATTGTAATGGGAATTTAATTGGTGCAATTTTGGTTGCGTATATTCAAGATTGCATACCAAGTAATATCAAGTTTTTTAATAATTAAAATTTGTAATGGTATTGAAAATGTCCAAATTTTTAAATCTTTTGCTGCTTTTATCAAATTTGTTATATTTTAAAACAGTCACAAAATAAAATATATATTTTTTTATAATATTTTTGATCAATTTCAAGCATTTTATGGGTAATATTTGAGTGCGTTCCCAATACATTTTTCTAAATGTTTTGTACGTTTCTATGCGCTTTTGTGAAGAAATCATTTGTGATTTTAAAGTATTTTTATCAGTATTATTGATTTTTCATATATACTAAACATGTGCGGTAATTTAGGTATAAATGCGTTTTCTCAGAGGTTTTTTTATATTTTAATTTAATTGGGAAAACGTATTTTTTAGTCTAGTTGGCATCTATATCCTATTCAGTTGTTGGTTTTAGAATTGGGTGCTGAAGGGTGGTAGAAATTTGTTTTCTGCTTCTGTTTGTGATGAATTGAATGAAAATGTTTTTTTTTCCTGATTAGCTATAATAAAACTTGAGTCAGTCGGTTCAGAGTGGTGTGAATCTGATAAATACAGTTTTCTTTTGAAGACTTTGCTATCACTCTACACTTATAATTCCCACCATTGATAATGTGTGTATTTCTGAATAGTTATTATTAAAAGTTTTTGCTTAAAATTGTCTCATAGTTCAAACAAAATAGCTCTAATGTAATGCAATACAATTAGCAAAAAAACATATATTTCATTCATATGTTCCACAGATGTTAGCAATTTTTCTAAATTGATTAACATTTGTATATTTTGAGGCTCCAAAGTGATTATAAAGTGAGAGTTTCTCACAGAACATAGAAATTAAATAAATTATACTTAAAAAGCTGTAGTAAGTAAACCTTGTCTACATATGTATATCTGTAATCTGTTTCAATTCTTAGAAAGAAATTTCTACCAAATCAAAGACATTTTTATCTATTAGTAATTCAATCTAATGGACAAATTTGAAATAAAATAAAAAGCAATTTTAAAAAACATAAAGTTTATTTAAAGTATTCATTATTCACATTCATTAATATATTAATATTTTGTTTCAGGAAAGATTTCTTGCTCTCTGCGTTGGTTGAGTGAAGGATTCAATTAGTCGAATTAAATGGAGGGGGTACAGAGTAGAGCCGGGCCGGACGACATGCATTCAGATTTCAGTTCGGTGCGGAATGTCATCTCGGTAACATGTTCTCGCTCTGGATATTAACGATTAAGTGCACAAGGAAGTTAAACAGAATATTATGACTGATGGTGAACTATTCTGTTAAGCTATTCGGATAATATATTTTGGTAAATAGTTTTTTATTTAATAAACTTTGTTAAAAATGTGTTTAAATAGAAATCAGCAGTTTTCTGACGTAATTTGGACGTGTTTTGGAGTTGCTTTACTTTTATTTTGATTTGTTTAAAATAATTGAACAGTTTGAATGATATTTTATAACAATATCTTTGAAAAATATAATTTTAAAAATTTTAAATTTAAAAATTAAATTAAAGCAAAATTCTTTGTTTGATTTTATTGCATTTTTAAGATGGAACTCAAATTCCTTGCTTTGATGCTATACTGAGCAAACAGCTTAGTTCAATTCAATTCAGTGCAGCATTCCAACATAGTAGAAGTAGTGATGTTCCTCAAAATAATATTTGTGTCAAAACAACTGTAGAAGCTCATGTTGAAGGTATAGGCGTTCCAGAACGAAGGAGGAAATGCTTTCATTTAAGAAACAATAGGTAGGAATTAAATTCTACTCCAATATTATAATAAAAACATTAACGACGATTGTTTATATTTATTTCATCGATTGATACAAATTTAATCGGTACTTAAAGTTTTATTAACATGTGTGCACTCGAATACATAGCATTTGAGTGCTTAAATTTGTTCCCTACAGTCCGATATTTTTCTTTTAATCTAGAGAGTCTCCTGCTATTTTAGACTGTATCAGTTTTATTCAAACTACTAAATTACAGTGACCCATCCAAGTATTGGTCATTCAGAAACTAGATATCACCATCTCTTTCTATGACTAACACACTTCCAAAGCTTGCAAAATCAAATTATTTGATAACAAACTCTTAAAAAGGTGACTCCAGTGCAAGCTTCTCGCACCCACCAAGTATTGCTCATCAATGTATTGCATATCATCATTTCTTTCTTGGATCTAACGCTGTCAAGAAAGAGAAACTTTTAATTTCTTGGTAAAAAACTTTTTGACACCAGTTCAAATTACTCTTTTAAGGTACTGGATGGAAAGCTATATTGATAATTTTGATTTAATTATTTGTGCTGTGTAAGTCAAAGTACGTGAATTTGAACGTACTTTGGGAAAGGCACAATCACACCACTTAAGTAGATTTAATTTAATTTTGTCTTACAAATGCACAAATCAATGCATTTGGTTATTAAACTTAAGTAAATTGACATTTATTATCAATTTGGTATTAATAAATTGTTAGAATTAATAGTTTTTTGTGTTTATTTTACAACATAAAATTGCAATTTGAGTGGTGTGACCAAAAGTACGTTCGTCTGCGGCTAACTTCAATTCAGACCGCATCACAACACTAAAAACAACTTTTGCGCCTAAATGATTAGGTTATAAAATTCTATCAGATTAGGGAAATGAATCTCATTCATCTTATGAATTTAGGTCAATATATGTATGTGTATAGAATGGAATGGTAAAAATGATGATGATGATGATGATGATGAAAATAAAATTGAGAAGGCAAAATCCACCAATACAGAATCAAATTTCTGTTGTTTGGTCAATTTTCCATAACTAATTTTAAATGTTTTCAAATGTGATCCAGCACCTGAGATTCCATTATTTCCAAGCATTATTAAAAAAAACAGCTCAAGATTTATGTGTTAAAAGTGAAAAAGATTTAAAGCACATTTTTGATTATCTAATAGTAAAAAATGCAAAATTTTTTCTTATATATAAAAATAATGTATTATTTTATAACATTTATTTTATGTAATATCTAGATTGTTGGCAATGTATGTACTTCTTAACAATGAAATTTGTGTAAAAACGTGTGGTTTTTATGGGGCCCCCTAATTCAAACATAATAGATTAAATTTGAAATTGTTAGGTTTGCAACAGGATCACAGAAACGGGAGAAGATGTTTGACATGCTGTAACTCCGTTCTCTGCAGTTCGATCATTCATTTAATATGTTTTTCCCGTAATCTAGAGAGTAACTAGTGCATTCGAGTGCACTCGAATACATCGCATTTGAGTGCTTTAACTTTGTTCCCTGCAGACCGATAATTTTTTTAAATATTTTTTTCCATAATCTAGAGAGTAACTAGTCTCTCCTGCTATTTTAATGAATTATGGATAAAATTTTAATTTCAACAATCTTAGTCACTATTCGCTCAAAAGTTCGAAATTGTTAGGTTTGTATCAGGATCACATAAGCGCGATGAAGTGTTTGAACATGTACATAATACGTTGTATTAGAGTGCACTCGAATGCGATGTATTCAAATAGAAAGCATTCGAATGCACAAGTTATTCTCTAGATTACGGGAAAAATATTTAAAAAACTATCGGACTAATGGGAACGGAATTACATTAGTCCAAATATCTCCTCGTGTTTATGTGATCCTGATACAAACCTAACCTAACCTAACCTAACCTAACAATTTCAAACCTTTGAAACAAACCAGGCAAAAAGAATGTTGACATCATAAATAATATTTATTAAATTAGCGGTAAAGGCTGTTATAATTAGTGTATAGATAATAAGAAAATGATTTAATGAATTAATTGAACTGCAAGAAACATACAACAGCATTACAGCATGTTAAAATGTTTTTGATTTGTACTTTGAATACTTTGATGTGACACAAATGGCATCAAATGATCTCAAAATGTCAGAAAATGCTTCTTAAATCGTCAAAATAGTTTTGAATTGTTAGGATACTACACAGATGTCAACAACTACTCTCAAACTGTCATAAAAAGCCTCCCAAATTGTTAAAATAATTCTTATTTTTTTAGGATATGACACAAATGTTATCAATTACTTTTAAACTGTCATAAAATGCTTTTCAAATTGTCAAATTAGTTTTGAATATGTCATCAAATATTCATGAAATGTCATAAAATTAAACTAAGAAATTTAATTTAAAAAAATAATTTAATAAAACAAATAACATGATCATTTCTGGTACACTTTCTTGTTGGCATAGTGATTAGTAAAATAAGGTCCACTATCTTGTTCCATATATTGATTTTTTTAAAACAAATGGTATTTCATGTTTTGAAGATGTTTATAATTAAAAATATTCTCTTCAGATAGTGCATTCTAAACTTCAACCTCCAACAATTTCCCTCCATCGCTGCTTTGTTTCATAGCTCTTTCAACAATCAAGTATTGATATTTAATATTCATATAAGACTCTATTGAATCTGAATTTTTCAAAGAATGTTATCATTAGACAATTGTTAATATTTATTGCATCGATTGATACAAATTTAATCGGTACTTTAAAGTTTTCATTTATTAACATGTTTGAATTAGGGGCCCCATAAAAACTACACGCTTTTACACGAATTTCATCGGTAGGAAGTAGATAGATACATTGCCAACAATCCGGGTATTTTATAAAATAAATGTTCCATTATAAAACATACATTTTTTCCATATATAGGAAAAAAATTTGCATTTTTTACCATTAGATAATCAGAAATGTGCTTTAAATCTTTTTCACTTTTAACACATAAATCTTGAGCTGTTTTATTAATGCTTGGAAGTAATGGGATCTCAGGTGCTGGATAACATTTGGGAAAATTCAAGATTAGTTTTGGAAAATTGGCCAAACAACAAAGATTTGATTCTGTATTGGTGGATTCCGCCTTCTCAATTTTATTTTCATCATCATCATCTTTACTATTCTATTCTATACACATAACTTGACTTAAATTCATAAGATGAATGAGATTCATTTCCCTAATCTAATAGAATTTTATAACCTAATCATTTAGGCGCAAAAGTTGTTTTTAGTGTTGTGATGCGGTCTGAATTGAAGTTAGCCGCAGACGAACGTACTTTTGGTCACACCACTCAAATTTCAATTTTATGTTTTAAAATAAACACAAAAAACTATTAATTCTTACAATTTATTAATACCAAATTGATTACAAATGCCAATTTACTTAAGTTTAATAATCAAATGCTTTGATTTGTGCATTTGTAAGACTAAGTTAGATTAAATCTACTTAAGTGGTGTGATTGTGTCTTTCCCAAAGTACATCCAAATTTACGTACTTTGACTTACACAGCACAAATAATTTAATCAAATTTATCAATATATAGTTTTCAAGTGCTGTAAAGGAGTAATTTGAACAAGAGTTTTTTTACCAAGAAATTGGAAGTTTCTCTTTCTTGAAAGCGTTAGAATTCTCTATATTCAAGAAAGATATGGTGATATGCAGTGACTCCAGTTCATTACTAGCGAGGACTGGAGTTACGTTTTTGAGAGTTTGTTATCAAATTATTTGATTTTGCAAGCTTTGGAAGTGTATTAGTCATAGGAAGAGATGGTGATATAAATATAAATATAAATTTATGGCATAAATGATTGATTGTGACATCAATATTTGACAGTTGAGAATTGAGTAGAATAGATAGGAAAAAGTAATCTAATTGATACATCGCATTCTAGTGCTCTAACTTTGTAACCTGCTGTCCGATATTTTTTTAAATATTTCTCAACTAGAAGAGTCTTTTCTGCTATTTTAATGAATTTTGGATGAAATTTTAATTTCAACAATCTTTTTTTGTTGAAAAGGTTTGAAATTGTTAGGTTAGTATCAGGATCACAGAAACGCGAGGAGGTGTTTGGACATGCTATAACTTCGTTTTCTGCAGTCCAATAATTTTTTAAGTATTTTTTCCTTTAATCTAGAGAGAAACTAAAGTTTCTTTTGCTATTTTAATGAATTTAGATGAGATTTTAATTTCAAAATTTTTTTTTTTCTTACAAAAGATTGAAATTGTTAGGTTTGTATTAGGATCACAGAAACACAAGGAGATATTCGGACATGGTGTAACTCCGTTTTCTGCAGTCCGATAATTTTTTTAATATTTGTTTCTTAATCTAGAGATAAACTAGAGTATTTTTTTGCTATTTTAATGAATCTTGGATGAAAATATAGTTTTAACAATCTTAACTACTTTTTTTACAAAAGTTTGAAATTATTAGGTTTGTATCAGGAACACAGAAACGCAAGTAGATGTTTGGACATGTTGTAACTCCTTTCCTTGCAGTCTGATAGTTTTTTTAAATATTTATTTTGTAATCTGGAGATAACTAGAGTATTCCTGCTATTTTAATGAATTTTTAATGAAATTTTAATTTCAACAACTTTGCCAGGATCACAGAAACGCGAAGAGATCTTTGGACATGCTGTAACTCCGTTCCCTGCAATCTGATAATTTTTTTTATGATTTAGAAAGTAACTTAAGTCTCCTTATATTTTAATGAATTTTAATTAAAATTTTAAATTCAACAATCTTTGCTACTTTTCTTACAATAATTTGAAATTATTGGGTTTCTATCAGGATCACATAAGCGCGAGGAGGTGTTTGGAAATGCTGTAATTTTGTTTCTTGAGTCTAGAGAAATGAATTTTTGATGAAATGAATTTTTGATGAAATTTTAATTTCAACAATCTTTGCCACTTTTGTTGAAAAGGTTTGAAATTGTTAGGTTTGTACCAGGATCACAGAAACGCGAAGAGATCTTTGGACATGCTGTAACTCCGTTCCCTGCAGTCCGATAGTTTTTTTAATATTTTTCCTGTAATCTAAAGAGTTACTAAAGTCTCTTATGATATTTTAATGAATTTTGAATAAAATTTTAATTGTAACAATCTTTGCCACTTTTGTTGAATAGGTTTGAATTTGTTAGGTTAGTATATATACAATAATTTAAAAAAAATCCCCTAATCTAGAGCGAAACTAAAGTCTCTTTTGCCATTTTAATGAATTTTGATGAAATTTTAATTTCAACATTCTTTGACAATTTTCTTACAAAAGTTTGAAGTTGTTAGGTTTGTATTAGGATCACAGAAACGCAAGGAGATGTTCGGACATGCTGTAACTCCGTTCTCTGCAGTCCGATAATTTTTTTAATATGTTTTACGTAATCTAGTGATAAACTAGTCTTTTTTGCTATTTTAATGAATTTTAGTTGAAAATTTAGTTTTAACAATCTTTGCCACTTTTTTTACAAAAGTTTGAAATTATTTGGTTTGTATCAGGAACACTAAAACGCAAGTAGATGTTTGGACATGCTGTAACTTCGTTCCCTGCAATCTAATAATTTTTTTTTATGATTTAGAAAGTAACTTAAGTCTCCTGATATTTTAATGAATTTTAATTAAAATTTTAAATTCAACAATTTTTGCTACTTTTCTTATAAAAGTTTGAAATTGTTAGGTTTTTATCAGGATCACATAAGCGCGAGGAGGTGTTTGGAAATGCTGTAATTTTGTTTCTTGAAGTCCGATAATTTTTAAAACATTTTTTTTGTAATCTAGAGAGTAACTAAAGTTTCCCCTGTTATTTTAATGAATTTTTGATGAAACTTTAATTTCAACAATTTTTGCCACTTTTGTTGAAAAGGTTTGAAATTGTTAGGTTTGTATCAGGATCACAGAAACGCGAGGCGCTGTTCGGACATGCTGTAACTTATAAAAATATTTAAATCTTAAAAAGTCTGTAAAATGCACAAAATATCATTAATCGTAATTGTAGATTGAAATTTTAAGAATATTTTTTGGTTTTCTTTATAATTAACACATAAAATGTGAGAAATAGCGTTTATAATATAACCTAACTATTTTTTTAAAACTGTTAATTCGTACATTTTTGCGTCAATTATAAAGAAAAACTAAAAATATTTTTAAAAATTCAATCTGCAATAAAATTGATGAATATTTGTGCATTTTACAGACTTTTTAATATTTAAATATTTTTATATATATAAATTTATAAAGAATTATAGATAGTGTCATACGGGCATTTATGAGAGTAACTATATTCATAGGGCACTCGAATGCAACGTATTCTATTCGAGGGCACTCGAATGCGATGTTTTATTCGAGGGCACTCGAATGGTATATATTTTATTCGAGGGCACTCGAATGCGATGCATCCTATTCGGGTGCACTCGAATGCGATGTATATAAAAAGTTACAGCATTTGTTGGTTAGGAAATAGTGTAGCAACTTTATTCTATGTTCATAACTTAAAAATTAGGTTTGAATGCTACTATAATAAGCAGTTTTATCGTATTTCTTCAAACAGGTTATATTTTGATTTTGTTTTATTTTTTTCAGTTTTAAGAAAAGACATTAATTGGTTGTATACCATGCTATAATCAATTTCTGCAACAGGAAGTTATGGATATTGGACTACAAAGCATCAATTCAAATATGAATAGACGAATGAAACACTTGCTGCCTCCAGTTAGCTGCAAGTTTAGAAAAAGGATAGAAGAAATTTCTACAACAGGAAATTGCAAGCAATGAAGCACAAAGATTCAGGGCAAATATGAAATAAAAATTGAAACTACTGTCTACTATTAAGTAAGCTGATACTTGTGAACTGCTTCATCTTTGAAACATATTTTAGGTAAATAAATAATATAAATGTTTAAAACTTACAAACAAAATTAGTATTTATATACATATATACTTTATATACATATATATATATATATATATATATATATATATATATGTATAAACAAATTTTTTATTTAATAAAAGTTAATTCATTTTACTTTACATATTAAATGTTAAGATACATATTTATACTTTTATCAAAATAATCATAGATCTTCTTAGTCTTTGATACAGTGAATATACTTTTAATATAGCATTATTACTTAAAAAAAGTGAATCATAGTGAAAATGTAATGATAATGTCTTGTCAGTCAGTCAGTCAGTCATTATCCTGGATAAGAGTTAGGATGTGTGGATACAGAGCTATAGCTGGAGTTTTAAATTTATATTGAGTTAGAGGATCAATCGAAATTATTAATGGATTTATAGATACTATATTTACTGGATTTAAAACAGTTTTTTTTTTATGTAATTCTAGTTAGCATTTTTTTCTTCTTTTATGAAATAAAGAGTCATTTTATTTTTGTTTTTTACAGACATCGCATTTTCAATGGAATTGAATCATCATGGGCAAAGCAATATAGGAAGAAGACACAATGATGCAAACCCGTAAGCAACTGGAGTAAGAAATTACGAATAATTCATCAACTTCAACTCAAGGACGAGAAGACAAATGGAACAATGGAACAATGTTTTATGTAATTGGTTTATTTATTTAAAATTTGTGCCGTTTTGTTTAGTTGCTTTTTGCACCTGCATCTGTATGCATTGCGATGAACTTATAGTTCATAACGTTCTAAAATTTAAGATGTCGCTAGCATAGCTTATTTAAATTTGTTAATACGTTTTATTATTAACAATTAAATACATTATTACTGTAGTTTTTGTATTTTTAATGTGAAATAATTAAATTTGTTTTAAAATTTAATTTATGTTGTGAGGTAGCGCCATCTTACTATAATTTGTTGAACTTGTAGTGGTTAATGTATGCAACAGATGGCGACTTCGTGTACACATAGGCGTAGTCATTTTAATTTAAAAAAGGTTTAATATAAAATGAATTATAAATGTTTTGATTTTGTAATTTTAATTAATTGTTGTAAATTTAAAATATTATAAGCGTTTATTTTTGATATCAAAATTATTTAATTTTGAATTGAAATTGTATTTAGTTTAAGCTCTCAAGTACTACAAATTTAGGAAGTGATTGTAATAGGTGTAAACGCGATTAATTGTACCATCAGTAGGCGTTTTCATATTCATTTCAGATTCTATATTTGAATTGATTGAATAAATTGATTATATCACTTTTTAAATTTGTTAGTGATTTCATTAAAGAATCATTTATAATTAATTATTTTGTGTTATAAATTGATTGATTTGTGTTTTGGCACTTTGCTAAAACAAACTTAACTGCTCTAATGTTTAAGATATTTAACAAAACTGGACTTTTGTAGTTTTGTTTATAGTTAAATTTGTTGACTTGTTTACGACTGTTGCAATCTTCTAAGTAAATTGTATTGTTTTATTCTTCACCGATCAAGACAAAATTATTGATCGGAATTGTGGTTTTTATAGTGCAATCTCGATCAATAAATATTTGTCAATTGATGCTTCCGTTTATAAGATTTTTACTGAAGATTTATATAACACAACTTGTATTGCTCACGTCCTCTATAAGCTACAGATAAAGCTTGATGTAAGTATTTATTAAATAAATAGGGAAATCGAGGGATTACTAAGCAATTAATGGGGACTGTGTAAACATAATTCGCTCTTACTATAGCTGATTCTGTTTTTTAATTTGCGGATTTTGTTTACTGTTACTTGTGTATCTATTATTGCGTCCAAGAGGAAAGTGAGCCACGTTGAACACCAGTGTTGCTCACGTTCTTAACTTTAAATTTAAAGCGTCGAGTGAAAGAATGTTACAAAAAGGCGCAATGGGTGCTCGTGTTTGCAAAGTTTAAATGTATCTATTTTCTGAATGTCTGGAATCATTTCGAAATGGTCTAGAGATTCTGAGATTGTATGTGAGCATGATACTACATTTATACTTTGTACATACAAGTACACTTCGCGCTTCTTTCTAATGATGTTTCCTCAGTCAACGTTTTAAATAATGTTTTATGTAAAAGGTCTGTTTTAAGACACAGTTTTCAAACTGTTTAATTATGCACACAAACAAGATGTGTTCGTCTAAGTAGAAACTTTGTTTGTGTGCATGAATGAACTGTTTGAAAATGATCATTGTAATTGTGTGTTGAAGCAGACTTTCATGAGGACGCAGTTTTATTGTTTTAATCTAATTGTGCGTTTACAATAAACTCTTGTTCTTTCTTTGGTTGTAAGCGTGGGCACCGATCAAGATAAAGTTATTGGTCGGAATTGTAGTTTTTGTAGTGAAAGCTGCAATCTCAATTAATAAATATTTGCCGATTGATGCTTGCGTTCATATTGAAATACAAATGTATATTGTAGATTTAGGATAGGAAAACTGAGCCATATTGCTCACGTTCTACATAAAGCTTGTTTGTTTTATTTAATGTTTTGTTAAATAAATAAAGAAATGTAGGGAGGGTGGTTATTAAGTAAGTAATGGTAAGTTTAGTTAGCTTTTAAAAGAGCTGATTGTGCTCTCTACCTTAGGTCTAGGGGAAAACGGAACTACACGGTAGTCTCCGTGTTGCTCACGTTCTCTACCTTAGTCCGAGGTAAGCTTAATTAGCTCTTAGAAGAGCTGATTGTGCTCCTCTCTACCTTAGGTCTAGGGGAAAACGGAACTACACGGGAGACGGAACTACACGGGAGACCCCTTGTTGCTCACGTTCTCTACCTTAGCCTTAGGGAAAGCAAAATCTGTGGTTTGTTGTTGTTGTTGTATATGATGTTTTTATGAATAAATCAATTTGTTTAAAAATACATTTGTATTATTTTCCTTTTTTATCGACAATTTCAGGATGGAGGGTTTAATTTTTTAATTATATTTTCAAATATATCAATCATATCACCTTACTAATCTCCTCCCCCAACAATACTTACCCCCAAAGATATACCCCTTTCTACAGGGGAATCCTCCCCATCACGGGGGCTATTATTAATTTAAAGTTTGTCAAGGTAAGTTAATGTGTATTAATAATAGCCGCCGAAGGCGGCTATTTAAGTTTCCGCCGAAGGCGGAAACTAACTAGTATCCGCCGAAGGCGGATATAATAGCCGCCGAAGGCGGCTATTATTAACTAGTACCCGCCGAAGGCGGGTTATATATACCCGCCGAAGGCGGGTACCGTCCGGAACGCCTCGGCACGGGCGATACGGGCTCCCCCTACTTTTCTAGTCTAGCCCTTCCGGCAGACTCCCAGAGTCTCCGGGTCTAATCTACTACCCAAAATTTGCATTCTATTACCTTCTCGGAGTTCAGCTAGTCTCTAAAGAGTTTTCAAATCGATGAATACTTTCCAAGTCCGAAAAAATTTGTCTTTTTAAGACAAACATCTCCCCCGGAACATGGAAAGTGTTCCTCGATTCGAACACTCCTCGAAACTCCAACACAGTCGGCAATTAAAAGATTAGCCGTTAATTGGTCTTTACAAAGCTCAAACCAAGTAAAACATTCAAAGTCTTAAGAAGATTGATCGTCAGTAACAATCAACTTCCTAGACCCTGCATGCTTTCCTCAATGCAAGCAGCATACGTAATTACCTCATAACAACTAACATTTGAAGAACCGACTGCCTTGGTTGCATCTTCCGATCCGGAATATAGAGCTGAAGGAAAAATCTGATGTTTAAACAGCTAAAGTTGCGTTTAATTAAATTTGGCGACTTTACTATTTGACTGATTTTACTTAACATTTAACTAAAGAAGGAAAATTAAATTTAATACAGAACTTCTTATGCCATAAGCAAAGAGTGTTATTAATAAAACTTATAATTCAAAAGTATACAATTCCCGCTCACATGTTTGCTATAGTCGGTCACTAAACATTAAGAGCCCTCTATACCCCCGGCTGGTATAGGGAATTACATGTATACGGGCGCCAAGATAACTAATGCATCGGTTAACTTAATTACAATCGGAGACCCGATTTAGAAAACTTAAACATTTATTCACGATTGGATGGAAGGGATTTAAGAATAATGTTGTTATTACTTAGTTATGAAGAATAAAGCTTACATACTTTTTTAATTTTATTAAAACTTATAAGATAAAAGAAGTACACAAGCTTCATCCATCATAACAAATTAATAACAACTTTATTCCCTCGATCCAATCGTAGATATATGTTTAAGTTTTCTAAATCCGGTTTCAGATTGTAATTATGTTAATGATGCATTAGTTATTGGCGCCCGTATACATGTAATTCCTTATTCCGGCCGGGGGTATAGACGGCTCTCAACTTACCAAGAAAATATAACAAATTTTAAATTTATCAACAAAAAAAATCCTAATTGAAACCGTAATGAAACATTAAAACAAATTGCATATACAATATGCCAAAATACTTCCTGAAGAAAGGGGAATTTAACAAACTTTACATCTTTGAAAAAATCCTAATAATAACTAATTATATTATTACTGAAAACAATTAATTATCTAAAAATTTAAATTAATGTGAGCAAGAACTGTAAATAAAATTGCTTGAATGCATTTGGAGCATAATATTTGATAATCGCCAAATTTGTAATACCCATTCGTTGATGCCAATTCAAAATTGTCTTCAAATTATTCCTAACATTACATGTAAATTGTTTCTCCTTTCACAATCTATATTATTGAATTTAGAATTTAAAATTAATGAATTTGGTAAGTAAAATCAATTAATATTACACCAAAGATCTTGTACATGTAATTGTTAGAATGGAGGACTGCCGTTTAAAATATTACCAAAATGATATAAAAATAATTAACTTCTGTAACTAATAATTATTAAAACATTAAATATTTCGCAACCAATACCAAATATCACCAAACGCTAAAATGACAAAAACTATTATAATGAAGCAATGTTAGTCAGTGAATTCAAATAAATGAACATTAACAGTCTCTTAAAAGTCTCATCTAACCTGTGCCACCAAGGTCGAACCACCTATAGAACAGTGGAAGATGTCCCTGCGCATGAGGGGTTTACCCTTTTTTAGACCAACTGCTGATAGCATAACACTGACAAGAATGACCAAATTCTTCAAAGCGCTAAGCGTCAACTGGAATGGTGGGGACTCACTAAGCCGGCGTCGACTCTTACACTAGATCAAACCTTAAACCTTGGTCAGGCTACAAGTCATCACTAATGTGACTACGTTGGGCTTTCGTTTAACCTAATCATGTCATAAATTTGTCAAAATATTGCTACAATTCACATGCTCTTCTCTTGTTGTAGAAATAAATTTATTTAATCAGAAATTAATTTTGAAACAACATGAATTGCAACACAAAAACGTTGAAAATATTTGGTACAAGTTGATTGGGGACGAATTGGCATGGACGATTTGAATATGCGCAACGTTAGTGTCAACAGATTTTTTCCTAGAAAACTTTGTATGAAATAGCTGAAACATCATAACAATAAATTAATCACTGATAAAAGCAACATTAGTAAAGGAAAATTTAACACTACGCATGCTTTAAAGTGACCAAGTAATTTAGAAAACAAAGAAATTGAATTAAAATTTAAATGACACAAATTTAGGAAAAAAACTATTAATTAATCAGAACAAACAAATTAATAAACTATTTACATAAATTAAACTACTTGGCACTTTGGAAATTGTTAAAAAAGAAAAGCAACTAAAAAGATCTAACCAAACTAGCACACAAAAATGGCATCTCTGCTGGAGAATACGATATTTAAACCAGCTAGAAGTAACTAATTACCAAAACAAGCATCACTTTGCAATCATGTTGAATTCTGGCTACTGACTCTTGCAAGCAAGTTTAAACGTCAGTACAGCAATTACACAACGACTCAGCAATGTAAGATACATTGATAAGGCAATGCATCATTTAATACCACTACTTCTATACGAAAACATTCATGAATATAACAGACTAGCAAGCATTCCGAGGAACGGTCAGTTTCTGCTAAATGAAAGTATCGATTTAAGAAGAAAAAGATTTCTAACTACCCTACGGCACCGACCTGTAAAAGTTATCCACAATATGCAAAGGCAGTATGAAGGATATCTAAATATATTTAGCTCCTATCATAGAGGGCTTTCATACAGACGCGTACACTCTACGTTACCACCATTCATAACCACCAATCGAGCAACTGATGATTACAAAACTAAATACAGCTCACCTCCTTACGTTGGTAAAGAGCCTACCTCATACAACCCAAACTAGCAAACAATAATGACGAAAGTCAATACAAAACAACTCGCCTAGAAGCAATGTTTGGGCACACTAAGCAGTCAACTACAACCTGCGCGTTTAATCCAACCGAATTCGATGCCCGGAAGTTTAACGCCGGCAAACTACCATAATTACTTGAAACCTTAGCTGCCCCAATATTTGGTCAGACAGATCCGGAAACAAGTAGCAACCATAGCTAATCACTAAACACCATCTATACAACAATTTAAGCTTGTAGGCTTCCGCGTAAGCATAGTGTTACTATATAAAAATGAGTCACAATCATAGCATCCACCCTACAAGCAGAAATTGAGGCGGGATATTACCAGCAGTAACATCACCAACTAATAAAAATTAAATTACTTACAACTCAGCATCTTCGGCCATAAAGGGATCTGAAACAATTAAAATAAATTATTTAATTTAAATTGATTAATGTTAGTTTTTATTATAATATTAGAATAAAATTTGATTCCTACCTATTAATCCTTAAATGGGTGCATTTCCTCCTTCTGTCTGGAACGCCTATATCTTCAAGCGTCAAGTTCACTAAATGTTCCACAATTGCACTAACACAATAGTTTAATATAAGCAACACAACACTAAATTGTTAAGTTTGAAAACACAATCAGCAATTACAGTTGGAATGCTGTATTGAATTGAATTAAATAAAACGCCGACTTAACTAAGCTGAAACATAAAATAAAATAAAACAATTTTGCATTAATATAGTTTTTAAATTTGAACATTCTAAGTTTTTCAAAGATATTGTTATAAAATATCATTCAATTATTATAAACAAATCAAAATAAAAGTATAACAACTCCAAAACACGTCCAAACTAAGCCAGAACACTGCTTGCTTTCTATTTAAACACATTTTTAACATTAATTAAAATAAAAAACTATTTACCAAAATATTGTATTCCGGAAAATATATTATCGCAATAGCTTAATACAATAGTCCACACACATGCTACTGAAACGACATCCAGCACCGAACTGAACGCACGCCGTCCGGCCCAGCTCTATGCTCTATGCCCATCCATCCAATCAGACTGAATCGTTTACTCAACGTAGGAAGCAAAAAACTTTCCTGAAACAAAATAATAATATATTAATAAACGTGAATAATAATCAATAATTTAAATAAACTTTAAAGTTGCTTTTCATATAATATACAATTTGTCCAATAGATTAAATTACTAATAGATAAAAAAGGTTTTGATTTAATTAAAAAATCTTTCTCAAAATTGAAACAGATTACAGTTATATGTAACTTACTACAGCTATGCTTAAAACCTATTCAATTTCCATGTTCTGTGAGAAACTCTCACTTTGTAATAATGCCATTTGGAGCCTCAACATATACAAACGTTGTGCAATTTAAAAAACATCTGCAAAACATAAGAATGGAATATGTTTTCTTGCTAATTGTATACGAGACAATTTTAAGCAAAAACTTCTAATACAAACTTTTCAGAAATACACTTATAATCCTTGTGGAAATTATAAGTGTAGTTTGATAGCAAAGTCTTTAAGAGAAAACTGTATCTACAAAATTCACAGCAATCTGAACCGACTGACTAAAGTTTTATTACAAAAAAAAAAAATTGTCATTCAACGTCACTGATAAAAGCAGACAACAAATTTCTAATACTTTTTACCACCAAATCCTACAACAACTTTATCAGAACTGAGACGTTTTTTTATTGAAGATAGACTCAAAAATTACGTATTCCCAATAATAATATCTTGGAGTAAATTAAAATGTAAAAAAACCTGTGAGAAAAACGCATTTACATCTAAATTACCGCACGTTTAATGTTTGATATTTATGAAAAATCAATAAAAAAACTTCAAAAAATTTGCTTAAAATTACAAAAACGCATAAAAATGTAAAAACCGTTCACAAAAATATCTTAGGAACACATTTAGTGTTCAAGTATTACCCATACCATGCTTGAAATTCATCAAGAATCAATACAAATTGGCCCGAATTGAGCATTTGAAAAAATGAATTTTGTTTTGTGAATGTTTTAAAATATTATAACAAATTTGGTACAAGCTGCAAAACATTTAAAAATTTGCAAATTTTCAATGCCATTATAAATTAAAATTGTGTTAAATATTTTCTACTCCTATTTTTTATTCTTTCAAAATATAAATAATCAAATTATTTCATACTACTTATGCAACCAACATTACTCAGTTTAAAATCTTATTAAGATTAAGAATAATTAAAATTGCACCTTTAAAATTACCAATATTAAAGCGTATTAAATTACCATTTCATCCAGCGCCATCTCAAACTGTTTGTATAAACTACTAGTTCAATCACTTTCTAAGGAAAAAGATGTCGCTTAGATCGCATCACAAAATCTCTTAATACGCTACAATATTAATAATTAAATACATAATTATTTTAAAAGTGCATTGGATGGTTAATTATTTAAAACAAGCTTCAATATTGTGTTGATTAACAAAATCAGTTATGAGGCGACATCTTACACAATTATTGTTAACTAAACTTGCATTAGTATACATTAATGTTACAAGATGGCGCAAAGTTACAACATAGGCGTAGACAGAATATTTTAATAACACACTAAACTGAATTATTTCAATATTATAGTACGATTTAAGCAAAGTGTGAAAATTTAATCCCGAAACAAATTAAAGTTATACCAAAATTACTATTAAATAAATGTTTTGTAGTCTAAAATTATTATATTATTTTTCAATTGATACTAAATTTGTATTTAATAAAAGTAATTTAATTTTTGAAAGTTAATAACAAAATGATTAATTTAAAAACTAGCAAGTTTAAAAAAAATTATCTAAAACAAGTGCTATTAAATTAAATTCAATCAAAATTTTTCTTTGTTAATTACAAAATAATTAACTTGAAGAAGCAGCAATTGTTTAAAAAAGTTGCTAGTACTAATTCCTACATTAAAATTAATTATTTCTTTTACTTAACACAGAATGGAACATGTTATCAAAAATGTAGTAAAATAAAGAATACCAACCAACCCATTCAGGCGCATAAAATGCAAACAAAATAAAACTTACTACTGACCTACTCAAGTATTAGTTGTCAAAAACTAAGAAATTTCTGTCCCAATAAAGACAAAACTAATCTTTAAATAACTAACACTCGAGCGGGGATATAGTGTTTATAGCTCATCCGCCCGCCCAAGTGTGAATTACTACAAAATTCTATTGCAATGTTCTTACAAGTTTGACTCACAAATGTGAGATGTCATTAAATAAAATCGACACTCGCGCGGAAAAGTAAGGGACACAATTTAGTAATAAGTGTAATAACCCATCCACCCGCCCAAGCATTATCCAAAAATTGAAAGACATTCTCATTAGAAAGTCAGATGTCATTAAATAAAAGCATTAAATAGACAAAACCTATTCCTTGATAAAAAAAAAAACACTTAAGAAGGTAGGTGGAAAACATAGTTTAACAATTGTGAGAGATTGAAGTGATTTACCTACCCGCCCGGATGTTAATTGTCAAAAGATCAGAGATAAAGATACCTACAATAATTTTACAAATATGGTATATAAGAGATTAATCATTATATTAAAGAATGAAAGAATCGAACCCAATTCTTTGATAACAAACACTAGGATAGGCAAAAACAGCATTTAATAATTATGATGGGGTGATGCAAATTGAAATAATCCACCCACCTACCCTAAGTGTTGATTATCAAAGGATTAGAAATTTCTCTTAGTTGCAGTGTTCTTGCAGGGTATAACACACAAAAGAATAAATAGCATCCTTTAATTCAAATATAATTGAATAATTGTGAGAATATAATGCGAACTGGTAAAGCTAATATTTTCTAATTTAATCCAGGCAAGCAATATTTTATCACATTTATTCAAAAATGGCAATTTTAAAATAAAACTCACGCTATGCTAATAGTCATCACTTATATTACAATAATGTATTAAATCGACTTCTTATTTTCTTGCACTTCTATTTTATACGATTTATTTTAATGAAACGGCTTACACCCGACACGCACTGTACGCCGGTCACTACGGACTGAGAGCGAGTCGGCTGCAGCGCAGCATCGGCTTAACTCGCTCCCCACCTTTCCCTTACCTATATTTAGATATATGCGACGTATTCAATACCTTCGTTTTATGCAGATAAGAGATTTTATTTAGAAACATGTAAAGTGCTTTTTTTCTTATCGCATGGAATGAAATAAATAATTTTTTATTCCGATAAAAAGTTTCAACATGAAACCTTTTTAGAATTTTATTTTATAAAACTTATGGAATAAATATAAATTATTTTCATCAGCATAATAATAAATAAATAATCATGAATAAATTTAATATATTATTAATTGTATAAAATCAATACATTAAAATTTTACTTCCATTCTGATCATGATTATAGGTAGCTAACTTGCATAGGTGTACCCCGCCCACTCACTCAAATATTTGAGATCACAAAATTAGATATTGAAGATAGAATATCACTCTTCTCCTCTTATGACTAAAAGATTTTTAAGACTGGTAGAGAAGAGAAACATTCCTAATTACTTGATACCAACCACAGGGGTGAGTGGGTAGGCACTCTAGATCAAACTATTTGTGATCTGGTATGCATCTCACCTTCTCAAGTGTTGGCCATCAAGATATTATCATCTTACTCTTACGACTAAAAAGCTTCTAACGCTTGTGAAAAAAAAACCTTACAGCTTTTTGATAATCAACAATTGGGCAAGTGGGCGAGCACTTTATTTAAATTACTTGTTAGTAGTCATTAACTAGAGTACACACCCACCCACCTCAAGAGATTAGATAACACCATTCTATGGCTAAGAAGCTTTTATTGCTTACAGAGAGAAAAAACTTATAATATTTTGATGACTAACACTTGAGTAGGTGAGCTAATTCTTAATTTTAAAACTTACTAACAATTTTATCATTTAAAAGAGTCTGCTGTTCCAAAATATTCAATATTCAATTAATTTTGATTTGTGTCTTTTTCATTTTTTTTAAACAAAAATCAGTTAAGCTTTCATATACAAATGCAAATCTATACTGCACACGAGCCTAACTTCTGCAAGTTGTGCTAATAAATTAATGTGTGATAAGTCAATTGCTGCTAATACTTTGACAATTCAAACTTTCGACAGATAATAATTTGATAGTTAATACTTGGAAGATAATACTTTGACAGCTGATACTTGACTCTACAAAACTGCTGATAATATTTTGACCGCTCAAACTTGTTAACTCTTCTAGTTGCTACTTTGATTATTTTGACAAGTTACAATTTTGATACTTAATACTTGAACAATTAACATTTGATATTTGATACTGTGACAGTTTATATTTTGACTGTATATACTTTAACATGTGAGTCTTTTGGCAGATTATTTTTTGATTGTGACAAACACTTGGATGGGTGGGGAAAGCACTCCAATTAAAACTACTGTGCATGCCTCACCCACCCACTCGAGCGTTGATGATCAAAAAATTGGATTACATACAATTCCAGTTAAAACTACTGTCCACTATCAATGAAAACAGGTCTAGGAATGTTATTCCAGAATAAACAATTTAATTCATTCTTTATCAATTTTGCTTTAATTAATAATAATTGTTACAGTGTAAGTTAAATTGTGCATTGTGTTGAATGCAATTAATATTTTACATTATAACATTCCCAAATAAAAACCAAAATTGCAACAAATGTGCTTGCCAAATATATGTAAAATATTAACAATAAATGATTGAAATTTAATGATTCAGCTTCATTATTTTCAATTACAGTAGGAATATCAGTAAAGTCTTTTGACCATTTTTTTATAAGACCAACTTCTAAGAAAATTTGAATGTATTTATTTAGACCTGATAGTATAGGATGTCTTCCATTAATTGACATTGATAGTAATGTTGTAGAATGTTTAATTCTATAAAATCCAGATAATCCTTTAATCTCTAACTCGTCAAATTCTGTTGTTGTTCCAAGTATACTTGAATTTTTATACATTACAACCTGTTTCATTATATTATATAAATCATTATCGAATGGAATCCAAACATAATTACTATCATATCTACTCGTTTCTACATGTGTAGTATAATATATAGTAATATTTAAATTATTTAATTTTTGTAATTCTTCAATTGTAGTTACTTGTTTATCATATGGAGGATGCATTAGATAGGTAAAAAAGAAACTGGTATAAGTGTTTATAACAATAAACGAGAAAAAGATCCATATGAACAAAATAAATCCAATTATTTGTTGTTTTGGTATAGTAATGCTTTGCATAAAAAATGTTCCAAATACTTCCAAGAAAAATAATGATAAATCGTTATCTTTAGATGTAATAAATCGTAAACACCCATACATTACAAAGAATATGTTGAATGTTGCAAATATTAAAATCCATAACTCTTTATCAAATACATAAATAAATCCAAACCAATTAGAAACATGTTTAGCTAAAAATACTGAGAATACCCTATCACTTAAGTAGTAAGGATAAGTACTTCCTAAAGCATTGTAAAAACGTCTACCTCCTATGAAAACCACAATTAATTCTAAAGAATTATTATAGACTATTGTAGCATTTAAGAATTTGGCTGTTTCATTTAATATTTCAAAATCAAGTCCTTTAGTTCCATTCGTAAAAGGTTTCATATTATGAATCACTTTACATCTAATTTTAGTTCCGTTAAAATTTTGAATATTTCTATACGAAGTTTTAACCAGTGCAAAATCAATATTATCACAGTTTGTCAAAAATGTTTTACTTTTATTTGAGTGAAACTTATAAATATTATAGCTTTTATCCAAATACAAAAGCTTGCTATTATAATAATTTTCATAGTAAACTTTTAATGCATTTATAGAATTTTTGCCTGTATACACTATCAAGAAAATTGATTCATATTTAATTATAATGTTTTCCATTCGATTTATAGCAACCAAATCAAATTGTAGATTATTGGATACAAGCTTTTCAATAAAATTATATTTATAACTATTTAGTTTATAAATTTCATACAAATTGTGCTTGTAATTAATAAAATTTTCTGATTCTTTATCCAAATTGTGATAAAAATTAATATTATAATCAGGATACAATTGGACAATTTTTAAAGCACATTCACCCAACATCTTTTCTTCTAAACCATGCTTAAAAATTAAACATTAAAAAAATTTAAATATGCTTTAATAACTTACTTCATTAATTGTATTGTTTTCAATTAGACCACACCAAGATAATTGTATTTGTAGCAAGATAAATATTAACTTCATTTCAATTCAAAATACTCACAATAATGTACACAAAATTTATTATAATACTTGAAAACCAATTAATTTAAAATGAATTGTTTGTCTCTTGAAATGTTTGTATAGTAACTAGAACAATATTAAATTATATTAATGACAAAAATACAAAGGAAAAGTGTTCACTCAAATATTTATTAAATTTGTAATAAAACATAATTTTATTATTAATTACAAAATTATTTAATAATCATTTTTAAAAACAATTAAAAGTTGCATTAAGTTGATGAAAGTAAAACGACTTTCAAACTAAGTTTTATTTAAACCCATTTTCAACACAAGTTTATTAAAATGTTGGTTATTATTTGTGTGTAGTTTTTTGTTTTTGGTTGCAAATATTCAAGATTGTTTAATATAATGATGGTTGCATGAGTAGTATGCATTTTTTTGATAATTTAAATTTTGTTACTGATATTTTAATAAATTTTTGATGAAATTTTAGTTTTTAACAATCTTTGCCACTTTTGTATCAGGATCACAGAAACGCAAAATGTTCGACACGAGGTAACTCCGTTCCCGTCCGATAATTTATTTAATATTTTTTCCCGCAATCTAGAGAGTAACTAGTGCATTCGAGTGCACTCGAATACATCACATTTGAGTGCTTTAACTTTGTTGCCTGCAGTCCGATAATTTTTTTAATATATCTTGCTATAATCTAGAGAGACTCCTGCTATATTAATAAATTTTTAATTTTAACAATTATTTCGACTATTTGATAAAGCGTTTGAAATTGTTAGGTTTGCATCAGGATCACATAAGCACAAGGAAGTGTTTAGACTTGTTGTAACCAATACGTTGTATTCGAGTGCACTCGAATGCGATGTATTCAAATAGAAAGCATTCAAATGCACTTGTTACTTTCTAGATTACAAAAAAAATATTTAAAAAAAAGGGAACGAAATTACATCAGTCCAAACATCTCCTTCTGTTTCTGTTATTTTGATACAAACCTGACAATTTCAAACCTTTGAAACAAAACAGTCAAAAAGAATGTTGACAATAATATCTATTATAATTAGTATATAGATCATACGAAAATGATTTAATTAATTAATTGGACTGCAGGAAACATACAACAGAATTACAGCATGTTAAAATGTTTTTTAATTGTACTTGATATGACAAAAATGTCATCAAATGATTTAAAAATGTTTCTTAAATTGTGAAAATTGTTTTAAATTGTTAGGATACCACACAAATGTCATCAACTACTCTCAAACTGTCATAAAAAGCCTCAAAAATTATCAAAACAATTCTGAATTGTTTAGGATATAACACAAATGTCATCAATTATTTTTAAACTGTCATAAAATGCTTCTTAAAATGTCAAATTAGTTTTGAATATGCCATCAAATATTCTTAAAGCGTCATAAAATAAAACTAAGAAATTTTTATTAAAAAAACTATTTTAATAAAACAATCATGATCATTTCTGGTACACTTTTGTGTTGGCATAGTGATTAATAAAATAAGGTCCACCACCACTATCTTGTTCCATATATTGATTTTTTTAAAACAAATGAAATTTCATGTTTTGAAGATGTTTATAATTAAAAATATTCTCTTCAGATACTGCATTCCAAACTTCAACCTCCAACAATTTCCCTCCATCGCTGCTTTGTTTTAAAACTCCTTTAACAATCAAGTATTGATATTTAATATTCATATAAGACTATTGAATCTGGATTTTCCAAAGAATAATATGTCTTTGTCATCATACGACGATTGTTACTATTTATTGCATCGATTGATACAAATTTAATCGGTACTTTAAAATTTTCATCTATTAACATGTTTGAATTAAGGACCCCATAAAAACCACACGTTTTTACACATATTTCATCAGTAGAAAGTAGATAAAATGACAACAATTCAGATATTTCATCAAATAAATGTTCCGTTAAAAAACATACAAAGAAATTTTGCATTTTTTACCATTAGATAATCAAAAATGTGCTTTAAATCTTTTTTCTTTTAACACATAAATCTGAAGCAGTTTTTAATATGCTTGGAAGTAATGGAATCTCAGGTGATAGATCACATTTGGGAAAATTCAAAATTAGTTTTGGAAAATTGGCCAAATAACAAAGATTTGATTATGTATATGTAATTTTATTTTCATAATCATCTTTACCATTCCATTCCATACAAATATCTTGATTTAAATTCATAGATCAATGGGATTCATTTTTCTAATCTAATAGAAAGAATTACAGAATTTTATAACCAAAAAATTGATTTATTTAGGCGCGAAAATTGTTTTTAGTGTTGTGATGCGGTCTGAATTGAAGTTAGCCACAGAGGAACGTACTTTTGGTCACACCACTCAAATTCCAATTTTATGTTATAAAATAAACACAAAAAAACTATCAATTCTTACAATTTATTAATACCAAATTGATTACAAATATCAATTTACTAAAGTTTAATAATCAAATGCATTGATTTGTGCATTTGTAAGATAAAATTAGACTAAATCTAGTTAAGTGGTGTGATTGTGTCTTTCCCAAAGTATGTTCAAATTCACGTACTTTGACTTACACAGCACAAATAATTTAATTATCAATATAAGTTTTTCAGTGCTGTAAAGGAGTAATTTGAACTGAAGTGTCCAAGAAATTGGAAGTTTCTCCTTCTTGAAAGTGTTAGACTCTATATCCAAGGAAGATGATATGCAATATATTGATGAGAAATACTTGAGTGGGTCACTTTTGTTCATTACTAGTGAGGAGCTTGGACTGGATCCACCTTTTTAAGAGTTCGTTATCAAATAATTTGATTTTGCAATTTTTTAATGAATTTTGGATCATATTTTAATTTCAACAATCTTTGCCACTTTGTTGAAAAGTTTTGAAACTGATAGGTTTGTATCAGGATCACAGAAACGCGAGAAGATGCTGCAACTCTGTTCCCTGCTATTTAAGAGCACACAAATGCAACTTGCAAAAAACACAACCACAAAGACTCTGTGGAAAAGTTGAAACAAAACACAGCACCTGTGGTAAAACTATCAAGTTATAAAGAAGACTAGGCTATTTTATATATTCTATAGGCTGATAACTGCAACTGTAACTTGAAAAAACACAATGGGAATCTAAAAAATCTCCTATGCGGCGGGTGTTTGGAGGTAGAAGAGACTCCACTACATTTGCTGAGCGAGTGCAAGGCTTACAATGAAAAACGAAAGGTATTTTATACAAAATACAAGTTAACTAAAAAAGAGCTCAAGACTATCCCTTGGCAAAAGTTTATGGACTTCATCAATGATACAAAACTTCCAGATGAGTAACAACCAGAAGTCTCCACAATAAGATCAGCAAGACCACAGTACAAAAAGCAAAAATATTAAAGCGTTTCAGACCAAAATCAAAATTTTTTTTTGTTAATTACAAAATAATTAATTTCCTTAAGTAGCAACTGTCAAAGCAAGTTGCTATTCCTATTTCTTGACCAAAACAAGTGCTAGATATACAAATAATATAACAGAATTACAAAATATTGAAGTGTTCCCAGAATAAAATCAAAATTTCTCAACTTTAATTACAAAATACTTAACTTTAAAAAGTAGCAACTGTTAAAGAATGTTGCTAAATGCATTTAAATTAAAAATAATTAATTATATGTATAGTAATAGAATACACAAATTTCTTCATACAAAGTTACTAAATTATTAAAGTTCTTAAATATTATCTTATAGATATTTTAATTATTTAATAAATGTATCATTAGATTTCCAAAATTTATCAAATAACTGAATTTTCTTTCTAGAATACCTATCATAAATATAATCCTGTTATATATATTATAACTAACAAGAATTTTGAGTTGTGATTTGAATTTCTGAATTCAGCATACTTGAATTTATTGGAAATTATTTAGAAACTGTTTTGGAAAATTTTATTTGTTAAGAAAATTATTTTTTCTTAAAAATATTACAAATTTTATGAATAAAATTGCATTTGCAAGTGTTTCTCATCAAATAATTAGTTGTCTGTCCTTTCAGCAGCAATTTAATAATAACTGACAGTTATCCTGTGATTGTAATAGGAACAAAAAGTGAAAATGTGTAAAGGGTTAAGAGAACATTGAAGATTTGCCCAGGTCGCGAAGCATTAAGGAATGGAGCATGATATAAAATCATGGTCACTTTACAAAATAATAAGCATAAAAAACTGAACTTACTATGAGATTGAACAAGGCACTCGTCTTCTGGAAGCCCTTTATTGCCTTAAACTTGCTTAAAGATGAGGATATAATTTCTTTGGTTTATAGCATATCCTTCTCAATTGATGGCACTTAATTTTAGATCACAAAATTTGTCATTATGGGCCTTAATTGATTTATTTTAATACAACGGCTCACACCCAACGCGCACTGTTTGCCGGTCACTACGGACTGAGAGCGAGTCGGCTGCAACGCAGCATCGGCTTAACTCGCTCCCCACCTTTCCCTTACCTACATTTAGATATTTGCGACGTATTCAATTCCTTCGTTTCATGCAGATAATTTATTTTATTTAATACAAAGTGCCTTTTCCTTATCGCATGGAACAAAACAAATAATTTTTTATTGCTATAAGAAATTTAACATAAAATCCTTCTAGAATGATATTTATTTCATAAAATTTGTAGAATAAAATATTTACCAAACGCAAATAATAATTTTATATAAATAAATTCTGCTTCCAACGTATGAAGTTTTCAATTAAAAAAAAACATTTCGTGAACTGTTATAAACTTCAAAAATTGTATAAAATATCATTAATTGTTTCTATCATAAATATCATAAAATGTTTCCAATCTGTCATAAAATATTTTAAAAATATCATAAACGTCATAAAATATCCGTAAGCTGACAGAAACGTCATAAAATGTTGCTGAACTATCATAAAATGTTTGTGAGATATCATGATTGTAATAAAACGTTTGTAAAGTATCATAAACGTCACAATATGTTTATGAGATGTCATTATGACAGTTCAAGAACATTTTAAAACAGTTTCTCAAAATTTTGTGACAGTTTTGGAATATTTTTGCGTCATAGTACAATTTCGAAACATTTTATAATTATTTTGGAATATTTTTTGATGTAAATCTTGTTTAAAAAACAATTCAACAATTTCATGCTGTCAAAAGTAACATCAAACAAAGTTTGACAAATTTGTAATTCAATTGCAAAACTTGATATCAATAAAAGTAATAAAAATTGTTATTCAATTAAATAATAATGTTACCCAAACGCGATAACAATTTAATTTCCAAATTACCAATAGAAATCGCATTATTGTGTAATCCATGACCTTCGCGACCCCAGATTCCGATAACACTTAACTATCATTCAATTCACTCAGTAATCAACATGCTGTGCGGAAGGTTGTTAACTAAATTAAGACCCAATGGTCAATTCAAATCATACAGTAGCGATATAAAAGCATCCGTAACATCCCTATACAATTTCCACGTTGAAAATGGGGGTAAAATGGTAAATTTTGGTGGATTCATGTTGCCGGTACAATATAACGATCAAGGAATAGCAGCCTCGCATCTCTTTACCCGACAGAAAGCTTCCCTATTCGATGTTTCGCATATGCTTCAAACCGAAATTAAAGGATCCGATTGTTGTAATTTTTTGGAAACTTTAGTTACAGCCAACTTGAAAGATCTGCCTAAAAATTCATCAGTGTTGACTGTTTTTACTGATGAGAATGGTGGCATCTTGGATGATCTTATTATAACCAAAATTGAACAGGATCATTTATATGTAGTTTCAAATGCCGGACGCAAGGATCACGACAAGGCTCACATGATGAAATCGCTGGGTAATTTCGGAAATGTTAAAATTAGATTTTTTGAACCATCCGAAAGGGCTTTGTTGGCTTTGCAAGGACCCATGGCTGCACAAAGTTTGCAAAAAATTAGCAATGTTGATTTGAAGAATTTTTATTTTATGACTTCAACTGTGGGTAAGGTTGCTGGTGTGGAGGGTTGTAGGATAACGCGATGTGGTTATACAGGAGAAGATGGATTTGAAATTTCAATGCCTGCTATTAAATCGGTTGAAATTGCTAGAGAATTTTTGAAGGATGATGATGTTAAGTTGGCCGGATTAGGAGCACGTGATTCACTCAGGTAAATTGATTAATTGCATAACTAGTTTAAAAATGGAAATTTGGCAACAACGCATATAAATTAAATTATTGCCCAATTTTTCAAAAAAACGTTAATTGTTGAGAAAAACTTTTTTTAATTACTATTTATTTACAGATTGGAAGCCGGATTATGTCTATACGGAAGCGACATTTCAACAAAAACAACCCCAATAGAAGCAACCCTAACATGGCTTGTCGATAAAAAAAGGCGTCTAGATGCAAATTTTCCCGGAGCTCAAATAATCCTGCAACAAATCAAAGAAGGATCAAAAATTAAACGAATCGGTCTAGTTTCCAAAGAAGGACCACCAGCCCGACACGATGCTATAATAACCGATTCTACTGGTAAAGTTGATGTTGGAACTGTTACATCAGGTTGTCCTGCTCCATCATTAGGTCATAATGTTGCCATGGGTTACGTGCCTACTGAATTATCCAAAGCAGGCACGGAACTTAACCTTAAAATTAGAGGTAAATTGTATAAAGCAGTTGTGACGAAAATGCCGTTTGTTAAATCAAATTATTATAATAAACCGAAATAAAATGATTTGTGTTGATAAGAATTTGTTTAATTTTAATCTAAACTGACAGATGTCAATGTTTTTTTAGGTTATGTGGTAAGTCATAATTTTTTGTTATATTTTCTAAAATAACTCGCTTAATACCAACAAATCAAACAAAAACCATATGAATTACTTTGTAGAAAACTAAATTTCTAACAAATTAGTTATTATCAATATTTTATTAACTCTTGCTTGTTACAGAGTTATTTTAAGAAAACCAAGAAATTTCAACTTTTCTGTTAGATTTTCCAAAATAACTTGCGTAATACCAACTTTACAAACAAAAACCATATAAATTATTTTGTAGAAAACTAAATTCCTAACAAATTTGTTTCTATCCAAATTTTATTAACTCCTACTTATTGCAGAGTAATTTTAAGAAAACCAAGAAATTTCAACTTATCTGTTAATTTTTCAAAATAACTCGCTTAAATCCAACTTTTCAAACAAAAATTTTATGATATATTTTGTAGAAAACTATATTCTTAACAAATTTGTTACTATTAAAATTTTATTAACTCTTACTAATTGCCGAGTTATTTTAGAAAACAAAAGAAATTTCAATTTTTTTTTTGTTATTTTTTCAAAATAACTCACTTAATACCAACTTTACAAGCAAACACAATATAAATTATTTTGTAGAAAACTAAATTCCTAATAAATTTGTTAATATCAAAATTTCATTAACTCCCACTTGTTGCTGAATTATATTAAGAAAACCAAAAAAAATTAACTTTTCTGTTAATTTATCAAAATAACTCACTTAATACCAACTTTACAAACAAAAACCATATAAATTATTTTGTAGAAAACTAAATTCATAACAAATTTGTTTCTATTAAAATTTTATTAACTCCTACTAGTTGCCGAGTTATTTTAAGAAACATAAGAAATTTCAACTTTTCCGATATATTTCTCAAAATAACAAACTTAATTCCAACTTTACAGACTAAAACCATGTTATTTTGTAGAAAACTAAGTTCTTGGCAAATTTGTTTCAATTAAAATTTCATTAAATCCTACTTATTGCAGTTATTTTAGAAATATTAAGAAATTTCAACTTTCCTATTATATTTTCCAAAATAACTTACTTAATATCCACTTTACAAACAAAAACCAAAAGAACGTTTTATAGTAAATTAAATTTCCAACAAATTTGTTCCTATAAAAATTCAACAAATCAACTCCTATTGGTTGCCGAGTTATTTTAGGAAAAGTAAAAAAAAAATCAACTTATATTTTCTACAATAACTCACTCAATACCAACTTTACAAATAAAATCCGTGTAAATTATTTTGTAGAAAATTAAATTTTAAACAAATTTGCTTAATTAAAACTTCTACTTCTTAAAACAACTGCAAGAATTATTTTAAGAAAACCAAAAAATTTCAACTCACTTAACACAAACTATATAAATTATTTTAAAGAAAAATTAAATTTGTAGCCATCAAAAATAATAATCATTTGCCGAATTTATAAACAAAAATATTCCAAACTTAACGTATGCAACCCAATATACATATACCAATTTTACGTATGCAACCCAATACACATATGTGAAATTAGTTGCATATAGTATTTCTACCAGGGTCGTCCCAAGCGGGTTTAGAAAAGGGTCGAAATAAAACCAACATTTAAAATAATAATATTACATATACAATAAAAATTATTTACAATGTTATTTATTCTTTTTATATATATATATATTTATATGGGCTATCTCAGTTTTATATATGCTTATTTTTTGTCTGCAGGCCGACTGTTTTTGTTTGTTTGTTTGTTTATTTGTTATTCATATTCCGTCTCGGTGCAAAAATTAAGAAACATTTCATCAATCAAAAATAAATATTTTCAAAATACGCAATAGTAGTAATAATAATAATAATATATTTCATATAATACATTTTTTGTTTCTTAATAATTATTTTGTTTGTTTGTGTCGCAGTCATTGTGTTATTATTCAAAAGGGATGAGCAACTCGCTTATTACAGGGTGTTTGATTGATTTATACCAACCGTTCATATAAAAATATGAAAAGTTACGTGTTTGCCAATTAATAATTAATTAATAAATTTCTCCTACATTTAGACTAATAAATTTTGCTAATTTTTTTACGTTGCGCACCCTGTATTCATTAGTATACCGTTTTAACGACTCCGTCTCGTTCGATTTGACAATTGAAACAAATATAAATTAAACCATCACAGCTAAAATCTTGTGTATAATAATAATAATAATAAATTGGAGGGGGAAGAAAATGATAAAAAGCAAAAAAAAATTTGGCGCCTCTTTTTTAAATGGTGGTGGAAGAAGAAGAATTAAGTAATTTGACTAGAACTAAATTTTTTAACTGAAATTAGAAAAAAATTAGAGGCCATCCCAATCTGAAAATTGTTGAAATTAGTAATTTTCAATTCATTAATGAATTGTTTACCTATTGTTATCTTGATAATCCTTCCATCACAATCAGACGGTTACTTAATTGCTAGAAGCTGTTATCTGGTGAGGGTTGTTATTGGCTGTAGCTGCTTGAGCGTGTTTGCACTGTTCGGGCAACTCACTCCGCCTCAATTTCGAGTAGCAAGACGTGCACACGCGCACCGGATCGTACAATTGCTCGGATGGTAGGGGCGTGCTGTTTTCCGAGCAGTCCGCGCAGAAAATCCTCCCGCAATTTCTAATAAACGATAAATGGTAGCAATCACATGGATTTTGTTATGGAACGGGGCATCTTGTTTCTATTAAGGATAACAAAAAAAAAAAGGATATGGATTGGGGAAGGGGTAATAGTAATCAAACTACCTGCAATGGTGTTTCCTGCGACCTAACCAAAATTCAGTTCCGCATCCGGTGCATCTCGAGACGGCGTGATCGGGCACCCACAGGGTCGGAACGCCGTCCAACAATGAAGGTCCATCTTCCACCGCCTCCCATGACATATCAGATCGCAGCGATTCAACCGCAGAAGCCTGACCCTCTCCGGCGCTACCCACCGACTCTATTACAGAGCTCTAGAAAATAAAATCGCATTATACAAACGTCCCACTTGTTCCGTTAACAATTTGGGATTAATTTTAGGAACAACACGACACTGTTAATTCATATCATAAAATAATAAACGTTAGTTAGTATCGGGCTTTATAACACTGAGACTGACCCGTTGCGGTACGGGCGAAATCGATCCCGTCGAAGAGTCGTCTGTGTCACCGCAGCTGCTAGACTAGACAATCGCATATTATAATTACCATTAATAGTGGACTGTTCGGATTTGGGCGATTGGATGCAACTCACCGTCTCCTCGTTCTTATCAGTATCCGTGTGACTGCACTTGTGACACACAGGTTTCATCAGAATCTGACGGTACGTGTGGATTTCCCTCTGCAACTCCTCCAACTGTTTCTGAAATTATAAACCAAATTATAAAACCAGTGAGGGTGCATTGAAACCCAAAATTTACCTTATAATCATCAATAATTTGCCCGAGACGTTCTTGCGTATCTGATTTGAGAGGTACGAGGCCATCATCGTCCAGCGTCGTGTTGCATTGATATTTGGGCGTCGTGCTGTTGCAATATAGGAAGGTGCTATCCCAGCCGTTAGCGCTGGGTGTTCTCGAATACAAAGGAGGCGTTGAATACCTCGATGTCTTTCCGCTCATGTTACCACTATGATGGCTACAAAATTAAAATAAATTAATCTAAAACTAGCTTCAATTCAAACAAATTACTTTGGTTTTCCATGAATGAATTTGATGTTCTGCACGCAAACCCGGCAAAAATCACTGTTGCCGTTATAGGCGTCCGGACTGGATAGTTTCTCAAAACCGTTGAATTCTTTCGAACTGGAACTGATTTGTGAATTGAAGTAACAATTAATTAAAGCGAAGCGAACCTTACCTGCACACATTATCGGAAACCAATGTTTCCGTGCTCGTTTCGACCGAATTGACGACCAAACGCTTCAGGTTGCTATCACATAGTACGGTGGTGACGTTCTCCGACCGGCTATCGCTGGTCGGTTCGGTGCACTCGGTGTCGGAATCGAGATCGTCGCTTTTTAATAAGTCCCCGTTATGGTTAATATCACTGTTGAGCAGCTGGCTCTTGTCCAGGCACACGCTGTACATCAGATCCCGAACACCACCATCAACCTCCTCGTTGTTGCCGGCACTACACATGAGGTCCGTAGCCGCCTTATCACTATCACTATAATACAGAGTCAGCGGACCGAAATCCTCGTCCTGATGGACAACTTCAACACTCGTAACAGCAGCAGCAGCAACAACGGCTACATCATCCACTACAATTTCATTAATAATTGAGGATGTGTCGTATTGAAAAAGCTTACCTTCATCGTCGACGGATATGTTTCTAATTGGCTTCAGGCTGCAGGCACACTCGTCGCTCCGGTAGCCGCACTCATCACATGTTTCAGTCTTCATTATCACATTATTGGGGACGGGGGCGTCGGAGGATGAGGAAGCGGCGACGCCATTGCACGCCTCCTTCGACGTCTCCTTCTCCAGTATCTCGGTCAGATCGTCGCGACACGAATCCTTGTAGATGCAATCGCTTTTACAATCGTTCTCGTCCACTTCGCATAAAAAATCGGCGCCGTTCGTCGGCGTCGTCCTTCCATTCAGCAACACCGGCGCACTCTTCTTATCCTCCTCGTTGCTACTACTGCTCGATTTCATCGTCAACGCAGACATTTTACTGCAATCAAATCAAATTAATTGATTGTGATTTGACAATTAATTTAATAATAATTACATTGTGTCGACGACGATGTTTGGATCGCTGCACCTTCTTACCAAGGTGCCCCCGTTGCTTTCAGATGCTTGGGGTAGGTCGCCGTAGGATCTGGTTTTCGTCATGTGCTGTGACAGTGATTCGGAAGGCACGGGACGCGTCACGGAACCACCAGTTTCGCTGCTCGTGCTCGTCGGCTGCATCTCCATCGAGCCCAGATAGACCTTCGTCCATAGCTTCAGGTCGCGCACGTTAAACTGGGGCCACAGCACCTGTAAGACAAAATCACACTTAAAACACATTTTTCAGATCATGTGTGCAAAGCTACAAACTTTTATAATCGCAAAATGACATATATGATATAATCAGTTGATTAAATGACAGTTGACAAACTGACATTTACAATGTTATTAGGTTATTGAAACTTGTTTGTTTACAATAAAACTAATTTTTATTTATTTCCGTATTTAGTGACTGCTCTGTAGTCTACATTTATAATTAATTGTGACTACTACCATCAGATCATTATAATAAAAATTGTTTTATATCCTACCGATTGCGCCAAAACTGTTTGTATGTTATTGCATTTTTTTGCAATTCTACCGACTGCACCATATTTGTTAATTGCACTTTAATTAATTTTTATTTTGATATACGACTGTCAATCGGTGAAGCTGTTTCAGATCCTACCGACTGCGCCAAATTTATTTTCTTTACTAAAATATCAGTTCTTGCGACAATTTGACGCATCTGACTATTACAAGCAACAGATCAAAT
Organism: Tachinus rufipes; assembly: GCA_963932245.1. NCBI lineage: Eukaryota > Metazoa > Arthropoda > Insecta > Coleoptera > Staphylinidae > Tachinus > Tachinus rufipes. The sequence goes on from OZ010748.1 coordinate 96,093,121, forward strand.
GTTAAATGACATTTTTGACAGATTTTAATAAATTTATCAGCTACCCACCCGAGGTCCGTCGCGTTGCGGCGGTGTGTAGAGATGATTCTTGAAGTTGGGCGTGTTCAAAAACAGCCACACTGAGAAGGTGGTGTCGTAGACCCGTTCCCTTTCCTGTTTCGTGTTGCACAGAAACGTTCCAAACAAATTGGAATAGGTGTGCTGGGCCAATTTAACCTGAAAAAATAATTGACAGTTAACATTAAATTACTTTAATAACATCTTTTAATATTTTGTATTCAACCAACTTACCAGATAGGTGTGTGAAAACTCAAAAGCACACTCAAACTGTTCGAGCAGTTGATGCACGCAATCGAGCCACTGCAGGAAAACGGGACAACGTTCGTTGGGATCCTCGCTACCAGTAGCGTGGCCGCATCTATCGGCGAACTTATGTCCGAACGCCAACCATTCCCGCTCGATCAATATGCGGAATCCCTGCAATCAACAAACGGTTACAATTCAAACTTTCACAATAATCCGCACTCAAATTACATCAATGGTTCGGTAGTACGGATCCAATAGCAATTCGGCCAAAGCGACAATTTGCGGCGTCCTATCCCAACCATCGGAGCAATGCACCAACACGGGTCTCTTATCGTGCTCGACAGCCGTCACCAGAGTGACGGCGGCGCGCATCAAACCAGACATGTGCTGCAACCAACGGGTACCTTCCAAAAGACTGAACCAACTGAAATGTAGAATTGTTAATTATAAGTTGCAGCAATGGATGCAGTTAGGAAATAGAATTGTCGGTCTAGTTTCCTAAACGCATACAATGTTTGGTTTGTATTTACTTGGCCTGATCAGCAGATGAAGTGCAAAGTTGTCTCAAAGCATGGAAACTCTTACGAATTGAATGAATATTTGCAAGATTCATAAATTGTATCTCGCAATTCGGGTAGTATTCGGGACATTCGCATCCGCCTCCTCTCGCTCGATTGGCCACCGCCGTCGTATACGATCTTGCGTCCATAATCAACACTTTCTAAAATAAAGTAAATTATTTAAAACAATTTTGATTGATTGAAAATACCAATTACCTTTTTCTCGGTATTCTTGTTATCCGTCTTAATGTGCGTCGAATCCTCCGAACTGGAAGCGGGCGAATGCGATTCGTAAAGCGTGTGAGGTCCTAGATCCTGAGTGCACGCTTCCGAAATAGCCTTAATGAGTTCCTCGTCCTCCGTCGAACGCCAACCCAACCAACCGACTTCCGGTTGACTGCAACGCGCAATCACGGCTCCGTTACCGACGTGCCTCCACACCACGGCCGGTATACGTCTCGAACTACGAAATTTCGCAACAGTTTCCAAAACTTCATCGGATATGTAAGCGGGGACCAATATGTGCGGCGGATAGCTGCCGCATAATTTGTAATTTTTATTGATTGAGGTTATGCGCCAGGTGCCGTGCAGATTGAATTCGAGTCGATCGACTTCACCGTTGAAAGTGCGTTCGTCGTACACTAAAGCGCGTTGCAGTTCCATTTTGGCTGTAATTTCTAATTGCGGTCGCTCCTGTTTGCTCCAAACAAAATAGAAAAAAGCGAATAATTCCTCCAAATGACTCGGAGGCGATGATGCTCTTAGTAAACGACCGAACCAATCCAGACAAGCTTCGTTATTTTCAAACGGTAATCTAAAAAAATATTCACAAAAGTCAAAATTCTGTTAGGTTAGGTTAAGTTATTTCAATATTAATACTTTACCTATAGGTTCGTGCGTCTTTACATCCGATATGAAGATAAAACAGATCTCTATGCTCGATAACTTCAAGTAATCCAAGTGGGATGTGGTGTTGCGTATCGCAAAGTTGCAGAAATAGACGATAATTGGTGAGAACAAGTCCACCGTAACCTGAGTGTCCCGAATGGACAACTCCTTCGCCAGGTAGAAGCACAAAAGGTGGTGGTGTTGCTCCGTCTGCCGTTGGTATGGGGTACATCTGCAGCTGATTGACGTGCAGTATCGAATTGGGTTGATCAGAATTATCCATTTTCTATAATGCAAATAGTGAGTGAGTGAGTGAAAGTTATTGGAATGCAGCCAGACAGCAATTGAAACCCGCATCAGCTTTCATTTCAAACAAATAAATTGATGTCACTTGATATGTGTATGTTGTTGTGAGCTTACTAGACATAACATATTGTTTGAATGTGTGGTTTTGGCCAAACCACGATAATAGATAAGTCGGCTATTTTTATTCCATTCATGCCAACTATTAAAAATGAAAATAATTCAAATGGTGAATGCAATTATCTATAATTATGCAATTTGATAAGATTAATTGCATCCGCCAATCATAATAAGCCACTGATAAGATAGCAACTAATTTTGACGGTCAGATTTGTTGTTTTTCTTTTTTATCTATAGACGAGTGAGTTAATAATAGATTAAATTGCATTCTGCACTAAACATTAAGATAAATTAATTATGACATTTAATTCAAGTGTCAACAATCAATTTTATGATTAATAATTATGACAGATCAAAAATTAATATAAAAACATTTTTATCTTATGTCATTTTATCTACATATGTCAAGTTATGTAATTTTCTTCACAACTGTCACTTTTCATCTAATATAACAATGTTTTGACAGTTCATTTTTGATTAGTTTTGTAGCAAATTTAATTCTCCACTAGTTTTACTTGAAACTATTTTTAAAACTCAAAACCCTTTTCAAGTTATTTTATTTATACTCAATAAACATTTTAAAAACTCAAATAAATCAATAATTTTCATAAATTTCAATAAATTCAACTTAAAACTTTTTGTATCAAATTTAATTCTCCGCAAATTTTATTTGAAACTATTTTCAAAATTCGCAACCAATTTTGAATTATTTTGAAAATACTTTTAAAAATCCTACCGACTGCGCCAAATTTATTTTTTTTGCTAAGCAAACTTATTTGTCGCTTTTCGATTGCCAAACTAAAAATTAATTAAAGTGCAATTAACAAATATGGCGCAATCGGTAGAATTTAAAAAAAATACACTAGCATACAAACGGTTTTGGCACAATCGGTAAGGTATAAAACAGTTTATTAATTTTTATTATAATGATCTGTTGGTAATAGTCACAATTAATTATAAATGTAGACTAATTAGAGTGTAGTGCGTAAATATGGCGCAGTCGGTAGATGTTTTTAACATTCCATTAAAAAAAAAAAACAATTAATTATTTCAATCAAATTAAATAGCTTAAAAGTAAGAAAATGTTAACAATTTCTAGGTTATGTAATCCTTCAAAGTCAACCTTTTTTGAGCTAAATAATGTCATTTTTTACTAGTGCCAATTTACGATTAGAACATGTAAATATTTTTTAGCTTATGTCAAATACCAACCGCAACATTTATGTCATTTTAGTTAGATAATATCAATTTTTCACAAGTGACTAATTAGAAAATGTGAATATTTTTCCAGAGTTATTAACTGAAGTAGCTTTGACAGATACACATTTAAATAAAGCACCAAATGTCAAAAAAAAATTGCACCAACATACAAACCGGCACGATTTTGGCGCAGTCGGTAGGATATGAAACAGTTCAACAATTTTTATTAAAATGTTCCAATTGCTACAGCCGCAATTGATGATAAATGTAGACTAGTTAGAGTGCAGTCACCAAATACGACGTGGTCAGTAAGATACAATTTTAAAATAAACTAAAATTAGTTTTATTGTAACCAAACAAGCGTCAATAATCTAGTAACATTGTAAATATCATTTTGTCAACTGTGGTTTAATCATAATGTCAACTGTTGTCAATTAAACAAGTGACAACTATCACGATTATGAACTATAACACTAGAGAATGTAAATTATCATATGCTCTGTCAATTGATGTCACATTTGTAAACAATCATATGTCAACTGTCGAGATTGACAGATCCGATATCAATTTGACAGATTTCACAATACATAAAATAAATTATAAACAAATTAGAGTAGTTTGACAGATTGAGACATTTCGACAGTTGTAAAATAAAAACATTTAATTAGTTTGACAGTTACAGCCAATTATGACATTTGTTCCAATTTGACACAATTACAACGATTTTGATCCTATTTAAACTTGACAAACATTTGTATTGTTAAAATACACACTTTTGACATGTATAAAACTGTTACTAAGAAACTGTGAACTATTGAAACAGTTGCTATTTATAAATTTTGATTGACAGCTATCAATTATTAGTAAATAACATTAAAAATCCATCCTATTTGGTCTCAAATAAAAATTAATTTTGACTAAACTGTTAATTAATATTGTTACAGATGACATATGTTTTAATAATTGATTGACCTTGATTGTTTGACAGCATGTCAAACTTTGACAGGTACAAAGATGTGTCAAAACGCACAATCAAATTGAATTTAGTTGATTGATTTTTGTCCAACATGTTGCAATCAATAAATATTTCAATTAACAAAAATGTTGTCCAATATGCGGGAGAATAAAAAACAAACATGGCCTAACCTTGAAATTTATTGACATTTATAACAAGGGGGTCACATTCTGACAGGACAATAAGGTGCACCCGAATATCAATCATTGGGGACCCAAAACATTAGTTATTATGTAATTAATAGGTAACGGGGTCGCCTCTCTCCCCCCCCCCTCTCTCTTCTGCCACCCATCAAATAAAGAGATACAATTTTTTTGTCTTTGGCGTTTTCACTTTTGTTTGTCTGCAGTGTCAGAATTTTCAATTGAGTCGATTGAATTATGATAAACTCACCCAAGTAAATTAGTTTGTTGAGACGTTCCCGGGAAATGTTCCCTTTTCTTTTCCCGACCGTCGGTCGGTCGGTGGTACACAGCACGAAAAATTCCTTTTCTATTGCTGGCGGAATCGGTCGGGTTGCATTTTAGTGGCCGCAGCCTTGCAATCCAGCCCGTTTATTTGTATTTTTTTTTAATTTTCCTTCGATTTTGCACAAAATACACAACACGACAGTCAACTCGGGAACACAGAAACGACCTTGGAGTAACAAGATGGTTGACAATGACGTAGCCGCGCCGTGAATTTCATTGCGGTGGGAGAACTCAGTTGGCAGCAATGATTTACTCAAATAATAAAACTAAAACAAATCAATTCATTCGATAATCGCTAAATTATCACGAATTAATCAATAAATAATATTATTTAATTCAAAACAAACTGGAGTGATTTTATTATTAATTTATATTAAAAATAATACAATGCTGCCAATTGCAATCGCGTCCAATTATTGGCGGGAAATTTAAATTAATGCCAAAACGCAATGACTTGTTCATTGTATTATTCCAACAAAATCTATTTTAGTTGAATTAAAACGCAAAAATTTCACGTCCAATTTTATTCTTTCTTCTTGAATAATTTGGTTGTTGATATGACATTTAATGATAACAAAAAAACAAGTTTCTTGATTTATATATTAAAACAAAAAATACGGTTAGCAAAACTATTGAAAAAATATTCTGAAAATAACAAAACTACATTTATACAATCCCCTAAAATAGAAAGATAAAAATCATGTTCTACAATACATAATTCAATTAACAATTAACAAAAAATTCATTAAGACTCGGCATTACTATGTTCCGCCTGTTCGCTAATCATCTCTTCACTAACACTTTTCACAACAACAACATTGTCTGTCAGCATAGCTGTATCTTGACTTGTTTCAGTCGTACCGGCGGCCTCTACAACTGCTGAAGCTTCTTCTAATTGAGGTTGAGGTTCATCTGCTCCACCAACTTCAACATAACGACCGTCCACAAATCTTAATCTTAGATCCTGGTCCTCGTTATCCGCAATGTCTTCATCATCGTCATCATCCTCATCATCTGTAATAATTCAAACAAATTGTTAACAGGGAAATAGATGGCTCAATGATAAGAGTGCTAGCTAGATATCAAATATAACAAGAGTCAAATGAGTGAGAAGTAACAGTTGACAGCTGACAGTTCACATTCTATAGTATTGCAGTTCCTAATCTTGACAGTTGACATATGATTGATAACAGTTGATAACACTTTGAGTGACAGTTTACAAATGTGACATTAATTGACAGTTCACATCCTTTAGTGTTACAGTTCATAACAGTTGTCAGTTGTTTAAATGACAAAGTTGACATTATGATTAAACGACAGTTGACAAAATAATAGAAGAAATGTCATTTCAGCTATTGTCATAAATGTGTGCACAGAAAAGTAAACTGTCAAAATAAATAAAGACATCAAAATTAACTGTCAATTGGCCGTTTTCTGTATATTTTTAACGCTGATGTTAATAAATAATAAGAACGTTGCTAGGTAACATTCAAAAAACTAGGTAACTGATTGGCTAAACATTGATTTTAACAGCAATTTTAACTAACATCGATGTTAAAATTATACAGAATAGGCCCGAATATGTTTTTATTTCAAATTCTGACATATGCAAAAGCTTGTAGATAAGAACAGTTTTGAAAGAATTGAATAACTCCAAACAGAGTAACATCTGTCACTTTGCAATTGTCAGATGTTTAAAAAATTACTTAACCTAACCTAAAAAATGCCGATATTTGTCAATTGTCAAAAAAAGAAATGACATAATTTATTTCTTTTAATATTTTCTAATCTATCACTTTACAATTGATAGTTGTGCTATAATGACTTAGTTAAAGTTCAAAACTACCGGCGTAATTCTTTTAAACAGTGTTCCCGCCCACCCACCCAAGTGTTATCAAGAAACTAGTTACGACACCTCTTTCTTGTAATTTAATGACATCTGTCAGTCATTCTGTCATGTGTCTTAGCTGCAGGACACAGTAGGTGGTAGTAACTTTAATTTTTTTGGTAATAAACACTTGGGAAAGTGGGGGAGAACACAGTTTGAAACCACCGGTCCAATTTTTCTAAACTTTGTTCCCGCCCGCCCAAGTGTTTGTTAACAAGAAATTGTTTACATTATCACTCTCTTGTACTTTAATTACTTCTGTCAGTCCTTCTATTAGGTTTTTAGCTGCAGGAGCATGGGGGGTAGTAGTAACTTCAAATTTCTTTATGACAAACACTCGGGCGGGAACACAGTTTAAAACCACCAATCCAATTTTTATAAACTTTGTTCCCGCCCGCCCGCCCAAGTGTATGCCACAAAGAATTTTGAAGTTACTATCACCTGTCGTGTTCCTGCAACATCTGTCAAAGTAGGCATAAAAATCAAATCAACTGTTAAAATTGTCTAAACATTTCAAACTGTCAATCTAAAATATTGAATAAATTTCGTATTTATCAACTGTCAAATGTAGATGTGATAATATTTGTTTAAGTTTATGTCATATTGACTTCTGTCAAAACGTTGATTTGACAAATTGTTACACTTTTAAGGTTAATATTGATCTGTCAAAACCGTATTACTCTACTGTGACATTTAACCAATGCATTATTATTTATAAAAAAGCTTCTAGTAACTGTAGCCAGTAATAGTTTAGGTAATTGTTTTTACACTAAATTGATTGTAACAGTTCCAACTAACAGTAATAGTTTAAATAGCTACCAGTAATAATTTAAATGACAGTTACTAGTTATAACTATTAACTGTTACCATAGTTTAGATAAAAACTATTTAAAATGTCAAAAAGTTACAATCTGCAAAATGTCAAATTTTATACAAAAATGTTACTATATTTGGCATAAAGTTACTAAAACTGTTTACAATAATATCATAGTTTGACAGAAATGTATCAGATCTGTCAAGTAAAATTTTAAACTGTCAAATTGTTTGTAGTAATGTATAAAATCATTATAAGTTTGCAGATGTGTACAAGATTTGTAAAGTTGTATATTAGACTGTCAAATAGTTTACATGTTTAATGTATACAAACATCATAAATGTAGCAAATCTGTCAAATAAGTAATAAAAACTGTAAGAGTGGCTGTAATGTATCTCATAAGTTGGCAAAAAAATTACTGAATCTGTTAAACTTATTCTAAACTGTCATACAAAACACTAACTAACTGTCAGATATGTTACAGAAATATATACAAACATTGTAAGTTGCAAAAAATATCTGAACTGTCAAAGAATGTGTAAATATATTACCAGACAAGTTGAATTACAATATAAATTATCAAAAAAATTACTAGAACTCTCAAACTGTAATGTAATTGATTGTATTTTATAACATATGTCACTAAAACCATTAAAAATAACTAAAGCTCTCAAAAAGATCTAAGACTGTACATTCTTGAATTATTTCAAAACGTTTTGTGTAAAAAAGTTAGAAATCATTTACCAGAACTGTCAAAATTTCAATTAAAACTATCAAATTATGTTCTAAACCTGTAAACATATTTCAAAATATATCAAAAAACTGTTGTTAAAAGCCACAACTGTCAAATTGTTAATTGAAAAGTTAAAAATCTAAAATCAGTCAAAGCCTACTCAGTCAGCTATCAAAAAAGTTACACTAAAACTGTCCAAAAGTTTACATTAATGGATCTGTTTGTACTTTATAACTCAAACTACTCAAATCAGTTACTAGAACCTTTAAAAATTAATAAAATTGAAAAAAGTAATTAATTTGTGCACAAAAATTAGCAGCAATTATCAAAATTGAGTTTCTAACCCAAAGAGGAAATACTCAAACTATTATCAATTATTTAAACTATCACAAATAATTGATATCAATCTATTACTGATAATAGATGACAAAATTGGTTAACTACTTATATCGTTTTCCACTGGTATTATATAAGCTCGAACTAGCATTCGCACGGTTCTCCGTTTTTGGACCGCAATCGAATTTCAATTAATTCATCGTCGCTACTATCTGTCGATTCAAAAATTATCCCAGCAACAATAGCTGATAAAATACTGAAATCCATTATTACAAAATGTATCAAAATAATCAAATGTCAATGTCAATATAGGTTATGTCAAGTTGCACTGTAGTATGATCACGGTTCTAAAAATTCAAGCTCTCAGGGAGCAAGAGTTTTGGATCAATGGAAAACGACTAGCTCGAGTTTAAAATCGTCGGTGCTACCCAGTGGAACATGCACGGCTCGAGCTAACTCGCACCAGTTCTGCTCCGAGCAACGAGTGGAAAACGCTATTAAATTTGTGAAAAATAAACTAATAAAAATCTAATGTCATCTGTCAAAAACAATTGTCACAAATATAACAACCAAAACATAAAGTTTTCTGCAATTTTGCAATTAATACTTTTAAACTAAATAAAACCTGTCACCTAGCGGATTGTAATCCTCATCGTTATCATAATGCTCATTAAAATTAAAAGCCCATCCATCGTCTTCATCCTCTTCATCGCCGTACCAAAGCAACACGGCACCGACCTCATCCCCATCACCATCTTCGTATTCCAATTCGTCATCGGTAACATATTCAACCTTATTCGGATTCCCGATAAAATCCTCGTCACTACCGCACATTGTAAATAACTAATTAATCCTCGGCCAAATCCACCTCCTCAGTTTTAACCTTCCTGTTGCGTCCCTTACGTAAAAAATTAACGTATAAACGTTTCCCGTTAATACGATGAGTCCTCAACTTATTCCTGACTGAAATGCAGGTTTCAATGTCTTCGAATTTAATTTTGCACCACCTAGCCGACTAGAATAGATATAATTAATAATAATAAGTTGAACGATTTCATACAATACCTGTCGTGGTAAAACAACCGTTTTAATATCAGGATGGAGCTCCTGCACTTGTTGCGGATCGGTAATTTTTGTTGGTAGTCGCAAATAGAGTGCTAGATTCTGCTCGGTTGTTTCATGACTGTAAATATGTTACAAAATTTAACCTAACATTTTTTATTTTGATGCAATTATTAATATAAACTATTAAAAGCATGTCCTGAATTGTTTTGATGGGTTTTGTTGTTGATTAATTAATTAAACTTACCCCATAATGCGAAAAATACGGAGAAAAATAAGAGAAATGAAAACATGTGACGAATGAGTTGCTAAGTTCACTTTATTTAACTTCAGTGTTACCAATCTAAGCCCGAATTAATAAAACGCAATTGAATTAATTTTAATTTAATTTAGATTCTAATTTAATTAGTAGGATTGTTATTAATTGTTTTAATGATTGTGCTAAATTAATTAATTTAATATTAAAGAATTGTGTTAATTTTGTGTGGCTAACTTCACTATAATGTAACTACGAGGGGATATCAATATATTTTTTGTTTGAATTGTAGGTAAAAATAAATCAATTATTTTATTAATATGTCGCATTGTGTTTTTAGATTTTTCAAAATTTTTATTTATTATTCAAGCCAAATATAACAAAAATATTCACATATCATTTCAACAATTCTTGTGGCTGATTTTTTTTCTTCATTTATTTCACAGATATATGTATATATAATTTTTTTTGTTTTGCTTATTCATTATTATTATATAACATTATTATTTTCCATACAAACAATAAAGCCTCACGTTCACTAAAATTAAAGAATTTGACGGGGGTTATATGTGTGTATGTATGAGGGAGGGAAGGAGGGATTAATATCTCAAACGAAAACAAAAAAGACACAGAATTTCAAGTATTGTCGCTTTAGATGAAAACAAATGCATTATACATTTAATATATAATTTTATTGTGTGTTGATTGTTGGGGAGAACTAATTAATTAGCAATTTGTGATCAATTTTGCAGTTTATTGAGCTTTGATTTGACATAAAAATTTTGTGACAGGTGTCAAATATTAATTCGCCCCATCATCAACAAAATACATTCACGGTATGCAAAAATTGGACAATCGTGTCCTTGTCATAATGTATATATTCATTTGTTTATGTTCATAATATAATATATTTGATATTTATAATCTAAGCAACGCTTCGCGCCCCAATTAATTCGCAATCCAACACACTTTGATATATTAATGATTATTACAATTAGCGGCAAGCGGCTTCTCATTCACAAAATGGCAGTAGTCTCGTCCGACCGGTCGACCAATCAGCGCGCAAAGCGTCGAAACAAAAAAGTCAACAACAACCACCCCTTTTAATACTTGTATACACATTCGCACCGGAAAACCATATCTAATTAAAATATGTGTTTTAAATGTGTTGAGGTGTAACAGTGCTCTTTATCAAACAATCTCTCACTACTTGGATGTAATCTCAATTAGGCTCGTTGAAATTAATTAATTAATTAATGATGTTGTTTGTAATAATAATTAAAGGCCGTTCGAAAGCTGATTAAATTAATCCTAGGGGGCGAACCGCAACGTCTCTTTTTTTTTGTAGTTAGTAGGCGTTGATTTTGTTGTGTATCGGAGGCGTTGTGGCTCGAATGCATTCTTGTGCAATGTTATTACTCAAACCGTTGTTATTGCAGACAAAAGCAGCTAGTATTTAAAGTTTCTTGTACCAGAAGAGGTAATGATCGCCTTCTTCGATTAACAAGTCATCCACACCTAAAAACAAAAAAGAATTAATTATAATCAAAACAAAAATTTGTGCATGGTTGAATTGGCTATGCTTGTTTTGATAGATTAAAGTCAAATGTGTATAACTTCAATCTACAAAGTTTATCATACAAACTGTCAATTGTTTCTTAACAGATTTAAACGCCACTTTGACATTTGTAACTAAATTTTGTAGTGTAGCATTATAATAACATTTAATTGACAGTTACTAACGCAAGTTTGGCAGTTTATAAAACAATATTATGACATTTTGTAATGCTATATTATTAATTTTAGTCAATTTGGCACTCTAAGCGTTTCGTTAAATTACGTCAAACTGAACGTATCGATTTTATTTATTTTAACTCAATTGGTACTTATAATATTGAGGTATATTGATACCAAATTGCATCAAGTTTCAATGAATCGTTTTTAAGTTATGCACTTTAAGTTGCATTTTAGACTATTGATTGAATTAAGTCAGATCAATTAATTTGAGGTTATATCAAAGTGAGCGTATCGATTTTGTTTATTTTTACACAGTTGGTACTTATGATATTAAGATACATTGTTGCCAATTTGCATCAAATTCCAATAAATTGTTTTTAAGTTATGCACTTTTAAGACTATCAATAGAATTAAATTAGTTAAAAAAAAATGACGTTATATCAAAATAAGCCTATCAATTTTGTTTATTTTTACACAGTTGGTACTTATAGTATTGAGCTACATTGTTGCCAATTTGCATCAAGTTTCAATAAATCGTTTTTGAGTTATGCACTTTTAAGTTGTCTTTTAAGACTTTTGATTTATTTAAACTAGTTTAAATAAAATGACGTTACGTCAAATTAAGCGTACCAATTTTGTTTATTTTTACAAAGTTGGTACGTAGGTTATAGAGGTACATTGATGCCAATTTGCATCAAGTTTCAATGAATCGTTTTTGAGTTATGCACTTTTAAGTTGTCTCTTAAGACTATTGATTGATTTAAATTAGTTCAAATAAAATGACGTTATCTCAAATTGAGCGTAGCGATTTTGTTTATTTTTGTACAGTTGGTACTTATAATATTGAAGTACATTGTTGCCAATTTGTATAAAATTCCAATAAATTGTTTTTGAGTTATGCACGTTTAAGTTCTCTTTTAAGAATATTGATTGATTTAAATAAGATCAATTAATTTGAGGTTATGTCAAATTGAACGTATCGATTTTGTTTATTTTTACACAGTTAGTACTTATGATATTAAAGTCAATTGCTGCCAAATTGCATTAAATTCCAATGAATTGTTTTTTAGTTATGCACATTAGCAGACTTGCAAACTTCAAAACTATAAATTAATATTTGATTGAATTACATATTAGTTTGGAAGCAAACCAAAATTAGCCAAGTTGTAAACCACAAAACTGCAAACTAATCTTGATTGAGCAACGCAACAATATTTTGAGCACCTTAAATGAATTTTATTGGTTATTTCCAACAAATATACAATTTAATCAAGTTGCAAACTAAATTTAGCCAAGTCGCAAACCACAAAAATGCAAATTAATCTTGATTGAGCAACACAAAAACATTTTGAGTGCAATAAACTGATAATTTCAAACAAATATACAATTTAGTCAAGTTGTGAACCAAATTTAGCCGAGTTGCAAACCAAAATTGCAAATTAATCTTAATTAAGGAACACAACAATGTATTGAATGCAATAACTGAATTTCATTCGCTAATTTTAAACAAATTTTCAATTTAGTCAAGTTGCAAACCAAATAAGCCAAGTCGCAAACCACAAAACTACAAATTAATCTTGATAGGGCAATACAACAATGTTTTGAGTGCAATAAATGAATTTCATTAGTTATTTCAAACAAATTTACAATTTAGTCAAGTTTCAAACCGAATTTAGTCAAGTCACAAACCACAAAATTGCAACTTAATCTTAATCGAGCAACACAAAAATATTTTGAGTGCAATAAATAAATTTCAGAAAGAAATTTACAATTTAATTAACTTGCAAACCGAATTTAGCAAAGTTGCAAACCACAAAACTAAAAATTAATCTGGATTAATCAATCAACGCAACAATATTTAGAGTGCAATAAATAAATTTCATTTTTAATTTCAAACAAATTTATAATTTAGTCAAGTTTCAAACCGAATTTAGTCTAGACACAAACCAGAAAACTGCAAATTAATCTTCATCGAACAACACAAGAATATTTTGAGTGCAATAAACAAGTTTCAAAAACAAATTTACAGTTTAGTCAAGTTGCAAACCGAATTTAGCCAAGTTGCAAACCACAAAACTGTAAATTAATTTTGATTAAGCAACAGAACAATTTTTGAGTGCGATTAACAAATTTCATTGATTATTTTGAAGAAATTGACAATTTAGTCAAGTTGGAAACCGAATTTAGCCAAGTGGCAAACTACAAAACTGCAAAAAAATTGATAAAATATCAAAAAACAGCCATTTCCGGCCATAAAATATTAAAATGTTGTTAGACAACATTAAAGTCCGGCCATAAAACTGTTAAAATATGCAAAATTCTATTTATAAAATAGAAAAACACTAAAATATCGCTATAAAGTGTTAAAAATGCATTTTTTTTTCATAAAATAGCAAAATTGGGCCTTAAAACATATAAAATTTTAAAAATGACCAACTACGGTTTAGAAGTGCAAAATTTTATTCGTAAAATGTCAAAAACAGCAAAATTTAGTTTTGAAATATCAAAATATTGTTCGAAAACACCAAAACTCACTCAATAACTATTAAAAAGCTTAAAAAACTTCAAAAAAATTTGAAAACTCCAAAATTCGGTTAAAATATAATTAGAAAGCACCAAAATCCTGCTATAAAACTGCTGAAAAGTACAGTTTTATTTTCATAAAATGTCGAAAATATTGACTTGTCTTGAAACATCAAAATACAGTAAAATCCGGCTAAGAAATATCAAAATAAAAAGAATTATTAATAATAAGTCAAAAATGTCAACCAAATTGAACCATAACTAATAAAAAGTGCAAAATTCTATTTATAAAATGTCAAAAACAACAAAATCCGGCCTTAAAACATCAAAATATTGCCAAAAAGCACCAAAATCCGGCCTTTATTTTGATAAAATATTAAAAATAGCCTAATCCGGCCATAAAATATCAAAATGTTGTTAGAAAACATTAAAGTCCGGCCATCAAAACATTAAAAATAACAAAATCCGGCTTTAAAACATTAAAATATTGTAATAAGTGTAATACCCTTTATAAAAAACTGTAAAATTTGGCTAAAAAACATCAAAAAATTAATCAAAATTGAAAAAATCCGGCCATAAACTGTTAAAAAACGCAAAATTATTATCAAAAAAGTCAAAAATAACTAAATCCGGTCATGAAACATTAAAATATTGTTAGATAGAATAAAAATTCGGCCAACAACGTTTTAAAAGCGCAAAATTTAAACAAAAAACTTGAAAACAGCAAAATCCGGTTAGAAAATATTAAAATATATTTAAAAAAACACCAAAATCCAGCCATCAATTGTCAAAAAAAGCAAAATTCTATTCATAAAGTGTCAAAAATAGCAAATAACATTAAAATATTGTCAGAAAGCACAAAAATCCGGCCGTTAACTATTAAAAACTGTAAAAAAAGATAATAAACATCAAAAATATTGTTAGAAAAAACCAAAATCCGGCTTAAACTGTTAAAAAGTGCCAAATTCTTTTAACAAAATGTAAAAAATAAGAAAATCCGGCCATAAAATATGATTACTCTGTAAAAAAAGACAAAAATCCGGCCATCAAGTGCAAAATTTTGTTCATAGAATGTCAAAAATATCAGATAGAACTAAAACCCGGCCTATTAAAAATTGTAGAAAAAATCACAAAATCCCAAAAATCCGGCTATAAAATATCAAAATATTGCTAAAAATTGTAACATTTTAGTAATAACTCAAAAAAAAGTAAAATTTGTTAAAAAATATTTAAAAAATAAATAAAAATCCTGCCAAAACCGGTTAAAAACTGCAAAATTCTGTTTATAAAATGTGACATTGTTGAAAAGCATGAAAATCCGGCCATAAACTGTTTGACAAAACTATTATAAAATCTCCAAAATATTAAAATCTAGTTTTGAAATATCAAAAATATTGTTAGATAAAACCAAAATCCGGCCTTAAAATGCCAAATTCTGTTCACAAAATGTCTAAAATAGCAAAATCCTGCCTTCCAAGTTTTGAGACATTATTGAAAAGCACCAAAATAAAAGAATTCATGATCTAAATCATAAAAATTAAAATGCCAATCAACAGTTGTTTAACAGCTGTCAAAATAACTTAAAACTATAAAACAAAACAGTTGTCATGACAACCAAATCATAGCCAATTACAATTTTTCAATAATTCCTCTCTTTCTCTTACCGACTGGTGCTACTAGTTGATTAGCAGGCGGCGCTAACGGATCAGGCAATTCAGGCAATCTATACAACAACCAATAATGATATCCCATTGGTTCCTCCTTATATCCAGCTAATGTATGAACATAATGACCGTTAGGCCATTCGGACGCTTCAAACGCAAAATGAGCATCGGTTTCCGAAGCAATCTGCATTATAGTATAAAACGAAGTGTTCCTCAAAGCGGTCACTTGAATCGTATGATTTTCGGAAACATTAGTCCCTACCCAAAGGGTATAAGTTATCGTTATATTTCTAGGATCCGAATCGTTGATGTAATGAGGAGAAATCGATTTTGTAATACCACCAAAATCAACTAAAAATTTTAAAAATTAATTTAACAATAATTTTCAACAATTTAACCCACCATGATTGTCCATATCTTGATCCTGTCTATCGCATTCCAAATTCCTAACAGCTCCCAAACCTTTTGAACTTAAAGCCAATATAACATCTGCGGTTAAACCAGGATCTGTAAAAGCACCATCCGGGTCTTGTTTGGATTCAATATATAAAATAGCTGACGTTTTGTTCCAATAGTTTCCAATATCTTGAATATCTTGTAGAGCCTGAAATTAATCAAATTGCAATTCTGTTAATAATTTTGTTAGAATCAACCTGCATGGCTAAAGCTGTGTTGTAAACATTTCCAAAACCACCATCTGATAACTGTTGTCTTCCTAAACTAATCGCAGGTCTTCTTATTGAATGTTGCAGATTCCTATGTCGGTGATCCTTTACAATACATTTTAAAGCAATTATGGTCATAGATACTGTATCTGCAAATAATATTAATGAAATTTTAGTGTTTCAAGATATGCATCCTTTATCAGTGTGATAAGAAACAATTATTATGTTCACCTATATTATGATCCTTTGCAGTATTAGCAATATCCAGCAACCTTCTAATCTGCTTTTTCCTAACATGCGCTTTAGAAGAACAAGCCGCTAATGTAGCATAAGCAAAATCTAAATCCTGTTGAGGTTCATGGTGTTGCAACGTTCCTATCAGATCGTGTCCGTGAAATTGTCGCGGATCTTGACACAAACTGTTCAATGCTAATGTATACTGCGCCAATTTCGGTGGTGTTATTGGTATTTCGTGGTGCCTCCACAACAATATAACAACCTCAACTTCCAGTTGCTTCGTGCTCAATTGCGTTTCCAATTGTGTCGGTAGAATACTCGAGACGTCTTCTAGTTGTACCAATTGTAATGCCACCAGTACTTTAGCCGTGTCGTTTCGCCAACCGTAATCGGGGTCGCGTTGTGTTACCAGCCATGCTAACGCCCGCTGCATGCTTCCCTCGTATTCGATGGGGATTAAGGAGCTATTGTAGAAATCTGTTGTTGATGAATCCGTCGTCGCTAGAAAGAAATTTAAAACAATTTAAATATAATATTAATAATTTAACACTTATGACAACAATTTGAGAGTTAATTGTGGTTTGTGACTTGCCTAAATTGGGTTTGCAACTTGACTAAACTGTAAATTTGTTTCTGAAATTAGTTTATTGCACTCAAAATATGATTGCGTTGCTCAATCAAGATTAATTTGCAGTTTTGTGAATTGCGACTTTGTTAAATATGGTTTGCAACTTGACTAAACTGTGAATTTGTTTATGAAATTCGGTTATTGCACTCAAAATATTATTGAGTCGCTAAATCAAGAATAATTTGCAGTTTTGTGAATTGCGACTTTGTTAAATATGGTTTGCGATTTGGCTAAATTTGGTTTGTAACTTTACTAAATGTAAATTTGCTTGAAATTACCAATAAAATTCGTTTATTGCACTCAAAATATTGTTGAGTTGCTCAACCAAAATTAATTTGCAGTTTTGTGGTTTGCAACTTGGCTAAATTCGGTTTGCAACTAGACTAAACTGTAAATTTGTTTCTGAAATTAGTTTATTGCACTCAAAATATGATTGCGTTGCTCAATCAAGATTAATTTGCAGTTATGAGGTTTGCAACTTGGCTAAATTGTGAATTTGTTTAGAAAATTCGGTTATTGCACTCAAAATATTATTGAGTCGCTAAATCAAGAATAATTTGCAGTTTTGTGGATTGCGACTTTGTTAAATATGGTTTGTGACTTGGCTAAATTTGGTTTGTAACTTGACTAAATTGTAAATTTCTTCAAAATAATCAATAAAATTCGTTAATCGCACTCAAAATATTGTTGTGTTACTTAATCAAGATTAATTTGCAATTACGGTTTGTGACTTGGCTAAATTCGGTTTGTAACTTGACTAAATGTAAATTTGTTTGAAATTACCAATAAAATTTGTTTATTGCATAACTAAAAAACAATTCATTAGAAATTGATGAAAATTGGCAACAATGGTCCTTAATATCATAAGTACCAACTGTGTAAAAATAAACAAAATCGATACGCTCAATTTGACATAACCTTAAACTAATTGATCTGACTTAAATGAACCGATAATCTTAAGAGACAACTTAAAAGTGTATAACTCAAAAACAACTTATTAGAATTTAATGCAAATTGACTACGATGAACTTCAATATCATTAGAACCAACTGTGTAAAAATGAACAAAATTGATACGCTCAATTTGACATCGTCATTTTATTTGAACTGATTTGAATCAATCAATAGACTTAAGAGACAACTTAAAACTGGATAACTCAAAAACAATTTAATGAAATTTTATGCAAATTGACAACAATGGACTTCAATATTATAAGTATCAACTGTGTAAAAATAAACAAAATTGATACGCTCAGTTTGACATAACGTCATTTTTTGTAACTGATTTAAATCAATTAATAGACTTAAGAGACAACTTAAAAGCGCATAACTCAAAAACAATTTATTGGAATTTGATACAAATTGACAACAATGTACCTTAACATCATAGGTACCAACTGTGTAAAAATAAACAAAATCGGTACACTCAATTTGACATAACCTCAAATTAATTGATCTGACTTAAATCATTCAATAGCTACAAGACACAACTTAAAATTGCATAACTCAAAAACAATTTATTGAAATTAGATGCAAATTGGCAACAATAAACTTCAATATTATTAGTATCAACTGTGTAAAAATAAACAAAATCGATACGCACAATTTGACATAAATTCATTTTTTGTTAACTGATTTACATCAATCATTAGCCATAAGAGACAACTTAAAAGTGCATAACTCAAAAACAATTTATTGGAATTTGGTGCAAATTGGCTACTATGGACTTCAATATCATTAGTACTAACTGTATAAAAGTAAACAAAATCGATACGCTGAGTTTGACATAACCTTAAATTAATTGATCTAACTTAAATCAACCAATAATTAAAAAAGACAACTTAAAAGTGCATAACTCAAAAACGATTCATTGAAACTTGTTGCAAATTGACAACAATGTACCTCAATATCATAAGTACCAACTGTGTAAAAATAAACAAAATCAATACGCTCAATTTGACATAACCTCAAGTTAATTGACTTAACTTAAATCAATCAATAGTCTTAAAAAACAACTTAAAAGTGCATAATTCAAAAACAACTTATTAGAATTTAATGCAAATTGACTACGATGGACTTCAATATCATTAGTACCAACTGTGTAAAAATGAACAAAATTGATAAGCTCAATTTGACATACCGTCATTTTATTTGAACTGATTTGAATCAATCAATAGCTTTAAGATAACTTAAAAGTGCATAACTCAAAAACGTTTGATTGGAATTTGATGCAAATTGACAACAATGTACCTCAATATCATAGGTATCAACTGTGCAAAAATAAACAAAATCGGTACGCTCAATTTGACATAACCTCAAATTAATTGATCTGACTTAAATCATTCAATAGTTAAAAGACACAACTTAAAACTGCATAACTCAAAAACAATTAATTGGAATTTGATGCAAATTAGCAACAATAGTCCTCAATATTATAAGTACCAACTGTGTAAAAATAAACAAAATCGATATGCTCAATTTGACTTAACGTCATATTTTGTAACTGATTTAAATCGATCAAAGTTTTAAGAGACAACGTAAAAATGCATAACTCAAAAACAGTTTATTGAAATTTAATGCAAATTGGCAACAATGTACTTCAAAATCATTAGTACGAACTGTGTAAAAATAAACAAAATCTATACGCTTATTTTAACATAACCTCAAATTAATTCATCTGACTTAAATCAATCAATAGCTAAAAGAAATAACTTAAAAGTACATAACTCAAAATTAAATTATTGGAATTTGATGTAAATTGGCAACAATGGACCTCAATATCATAGGTACCAACTGTGTAAAAATAAACAAAATTGATACGCTTAATTCGACATAACGTCATTTTTCTTAAACTAATTTAAATCAATCAATAGACTTAAGAGACAACTTAAAAGTGCATAACTTAAAAACATTTGATTGGAATTTGATGCAAATTGACAACAATGTACCTCAATATCATAGGTACCAACTGTGTAAAAAGTAAACTAAATCGATACGCTTAATTTGACATAACCTCAAATTATTTGATCCGACTTAAATCAACCAACAATCTTAAAAGACAATCTGTCAAACTGACAGCTGTCAAAATGCAGTATTTTAACAGAATGCTAACACGTTCTTGTTTTTAAATGTCAAATGACGTAATTCAATTTATTAAGCTCATACTAAATCTGTCAAAATGCAGTATTTTGACAGTTTTAAGATGTGAGGTATCAAATAAAAGTATTTTTAAAATAAGATTAGATTATTAAATACAAACTTTGACTGTTTTAATCTGCATATTTCCCAATTAATGTTGATGCAAATATTAATAACTTGTGCAAATAAAAATTGAATATATTTGCGGTTATATAGATCTCAGTAAAACATTAAAACTCAATTTTTATTCAGTTATGCTTGCCGGGATTTATTTACCATGCATACATATCCCCCAAGAGGATTTAATTTCTTGCGTGCTTTACGCTCGGCGAATATAAAATTTGCTTCGCAAATCCCCGCCCGATGAGCGAAACTAAAAAAATATAAAAATAAAACAGCTCCGCATAGGGTCAAACGGAAATGGCAATCATAAATGCCTTCAAGCGCAATTAAGTTCCAGCAACGATTGAAAAATAAAAGGTCCTGACATTTTATTTTAAAGGGCGACATTTACCTTTTCCACCTCCGCCGCCGCCTGCCGAGTAGCTTGTTTGTAGTTCGAGGTCCTGTGTATAGCCGAAAGCTACAAGCGAGAAGCCCACTATCAATGGTATGTAAACCATTGCAAGTCGAATCGATTAATCTGAAATGAAATTAATTATTAGTTTAGTTAATCCCATCCAAGATGTATCACTGTCGTACTTCGTCTCCCCCATAAATTATGCTAACTACGTCGAAATGTTTGAGAAATGTGCGGAACACCTTGCAAGGCGTTTAGTATGCAGTTTGCACCCTCTTAAATTATATCCGGACCTTGATGAGAATACCTCAGGCGATATGAGGAACGGAGAGAATTTGATTATTAAAGTTAATATATTCAATACATGGAAAGAACCACATTAATGCATTTATGCGTGTCAATTGTGGACAATGGTTACATTGAATTTATGGATTCTGTTGTCTATTAATATTGTAGCGCGCACGACACATCACTGATGATGACGCGATTAGGAATCAACGGCCAGAAGGGTTTATATTAGGGGACGATTTATATCACATGGAACATTTGATTGAGTGGAAAATTGTCAACTAATTCAGATTAAATATGATTTTTTGTTCAATTTAAAAATAAATTTAAAAAAATTTAAAAAATCATTTATTGGCGCCCAACTTGGGGATTTTTAAATAAACATTGTTGCCAGATAATACGGCAATTAATTTATAATATGCAATGTTACCAATTTTTTTTTTTTTTTTTTTTTAATAAAATAAAATGTATAAATATATTTATTATGTATTAAATTTAAAAAAAAAAAATTAAAAAAAAATTTGCTTTTTTAAACCAGTTGAAAAAAATTGTAAATAAACATTGTTGCCAGATAGTAGGGTAATAATTTAATGTATATGCGTTGTTGCCAAATTTCTATTTTTTAATTAGTTATGCCAAAAAATTAAAGAATTTTTTTTCTGATTGGAAATTAAAAATTTCTTTAATAAATAACGATTTTCCGGAAAATTGTATTAAATAAACATTGTTACCACATAGTAGGGCAATAATTTAATTTATATGCATTGTTGCCAAATTTTCGTTTTTTACTAGTTATGCCAGAAAATTAAAGAATTTTTTTTCTGATTTGAAAAAAAAATTTTCCTCAATAAATAAGAATTTTCCGAAAAATTGATTTAAATAAATATTGTTGCCACATAATAGGGCTATAATTTAATTTATATGCATTGTTGCCAAATTTACATTTTTAAACTAGTTATAGCAGAAAATGATTTTTTTTTAATTTAAATTTGAAATAAACATTTTCCTCAATAAATAAGAGTTTTCCAAAAAATTGATTTGAATAAATATTGTTGCCACATAATAGAGCAATAATTTAATTTATATGCATTGTTGCCAAATTTAGATTTTTAAACTAGTTATAGCAGAAAATGATTTTTTTTTAATTTTAATTGGAAATAAACATTTTTCTCAATAAATAAAAGTTTTCCAAAAAAATGTTTTAAATAAACATTGTTGTCAGATAATAGAGCAATAAGTTAATTTATATGCAATGTTGCCATATTTGCACTTCTAAATTAGTTGTGGCAGAAAATTTAAAAAAATTCTTTTGAATTTAATAGGCAACGGAAGATCAGCAAAGTATTTGCCTAGTAAACCCCTAGTAGTGTGGTTCTGATTCTACGATAAACTGTAGGTCCCGCATGTTTGTGTAGAACTACTATCGCACACCACAAACATACGAGATGGGAGCCTACGCTCGTAGCAAGTACGGCACTATAAGAAGAAGATTGTAAATGAACAGTTTTCTTAATAAATAAGTGTTTTCCAAGAAATTGTTTTTTATAAACATTGTTGCCAAATTTGCTTTTTTAATAAAAAACTGAAAGTTTCTCTTTTTTGCAAGTATTAAAAATCTTTTTAGTTAGTGGTGTACGATAATAGTTTTTCATAAATATGTGCCATTTATAGTTAGAGTTTGAACTGCACTACTTGAGGAGGTTACTAGACAGATACTTTGCTAGTTTATGTTGTAGTGAGTGCATTAAAGTATTTTTGACAAATAGATATTGCCGATGCTGTGAGATGAACTCAAATATTAGCGCAACAGTTTTTGCACTAGACTATTGCGCCACGTTTGCTTCATACAGTTAACTATTGACTGCAGTATAAGGCAGTTTTGGCTCCAATTATGCAAAAGTTAGAAGTTCCTCGCTCAGAGAAGGAAAAGGTTATATTCAATCTTTCGTTAACCAACACTTGGGCGGGTAAGTGAGTTACTCCAGACCATGAGTACCATTAAAAAGTTTGAATTGAAATGCCCACCTACTCACCCAAAGGTTTGTTAACAAAAACTTTAAAATTTCTCTTCTTTGCAAGCATTAGAAGTCTTTTATTCAGAGGAAAAGAAAGTTATATTAAATCTTTTGATAAGCAACACTTGGGCGGGTGGGTGGGTCACTCCAGATTATGATTACCAATAAATAGTATGAATTGAAGTGCCGACTCACCCACCCAAAAATTTGTTAACAAGAAATTAGAAATTGTTAGTCTTTGCAAGCGTTAGAAGTTTCTTAGTCAGAAGAAGAGAAGGTAATATTTAATCTTTTGATAACCAACAGATTTTAATTTTTATTACCCACCCACCCGCCCAAGAATTTGTTAACAAGAAATTTGAAGTTATTTTTCTGTGCAAATGTTAGAAGTCTTTTAGGCAGTGTAGTATTCAATCTTTTGATAACCTGCACTTGGGTTGGTGGGTAGGTCACTCCAGATCATAATTGTCATCAAATAGTTTAAACTAAAGTGCCCACCCACCAACCCCAAGAGTTTGTTAATAAAAAATTAAAAGTTTCTTTTCTTTGTAAGCGTTAGAAGTCTTTTTAATTAGTAGTGTACGGTAATAGTTCTTCACAAATATGCGCAATTTATAGTTTAAACTACATTACCTGACAAGGTTACTAGACAGCTACTTTCCTAGTTCACCTTATAGTGAGTGCATTAAAATATATTTGACAAATTAGATATTGCCGCTGCTGTGAGATGAACTCAAATATTAACGCAGCAGTTTTTGCACTATTTTATTGAGTTTAGTATACGATGATGATCATAATCTAGAGTGACCCACCCACCCGCCCAAGCATTGGTAATCAAAAGATTGAACATCACCTCCTACTACTCCAAATAAAGCACTTCTAACACTTGCAAAGAAGAGAAATTTCTAAGTTGTTAACAAACTCTTGGGTGAATGGGTGGACATTTCAATTCAAACTTCTCAATAGATCTCATGATCTGAAGGAACTAATGCTTGCAAAATTGGCGCCCAATACGTCATATACTAGAGTCAATAGTTAACTATATGAAGCAAACGTGGCGCAATAGTCTAGTGTAAGAACTGTAGCGCTAATATTTGAGTTCATCTCACAGCATCGGCAATATTTATTTGTCAAATATATTTTAATGCACTCACTATAAGGTAAACTAGAAAGTAGCTGTCTAGTAACCTTCTCAAATAGTGTCTCCAACTATAAATTGCGCATATTTGTAAAGAATTATTATTGTACACCATTAACTAAAAAGACTTCTAACGCATGCAAAGAAAAGAAACTTTTAATTTCTTGTTAACAACTCTTGGACTGGTAAATGGGCGCTTTAGTTTTAACTATTTGATGATAATCATGATTTGGAGTGTATATATTTTGTATATAAACTCTTCCTTCTCTGACCAAGGAACTTATATTGCTTGCAAAAAAAGAAATAACTTTCAATCTCTTGATAACAAACTCTTGGCAGGTAGCTAGGTATTCCAGTTCAAACTACTGAATAGTAATCATGATTAACTACTCTGATTAAGAGACTTCTTACACTACTCCAATTTCTTGTTAATAAACTCTTGGGCGGCTGGATAGGCACTCCATTTCAAACTACTGAATAGTAATCATGATCTGGAGTAACCCACCCACCCGCCCAAGTGTTGGTTATCAAAAGATTGAATAGTACCCCCTCCTCCTCTGACTAAAAGACTTCTAACGCTTCCAAAAAGTACAAACTTCTAATTTCTTGTTAACAAATTTTTGGGCTACTTAAATTTAAACTACTTATTAGTAATCATAATTTGGAGTAACCCATCCACCCGCCTAAGTATTGGTTATCAAAAAATTTAATATCACTTCTTCCTCTTCTGAATAAAGAACGCTAACGCTTGCAAAGAGGAGAAATTTCTAAGTTTTTGTTAACAAATTCTTGGGTGAATGAGTGAGCACTTCAATTCAAACTACTAAATGGTAATCATGATCTGAAGTGACCCACATACCCGTCCAAATATTTGTTATCAAAATATTGAATATTGGCTCCTCTATTTCTGCCTAAAGAACTTCTAAAGCTTGCAAAAAGCAAATTCGGCCATACACTGTTGAAAAATTGTAAAATATTTCATGAAATCTTCAAAATAGCAAAATTTGGCTATGAAATATCAAAAATATTTTTAGAAAAAAACAAAATCCGGCTATAAACTGTCAAAAAGTGCAAAATTCTATTCATAGAATGTCAAAAATAGCAAAATCGGCCCGATATTTATAAAATTTCAAAAATAGCAAAAAAATGTAAAATTAAGTAATAATAAACTGTCAAAAACTATAACTGAAGTACATTAAAAATTGCACAAAAAACATTTTTTGCATAAAATTTGCAAAAAACTACTATTTGCCACATAAAGATCGTTAAAATTTGCACAAAATTAGATAAAATTCACATAAAAACCTTACTTAAATCATAAAATTCACTTAAAATCGCTCATAAAATTATTGTTTAGTTTCTCAAACTGGTTCTACATGTTTTAAAAACAATTTTTATTAATTTCTCAAAACTATTTTTAAAATTTTAAAATTAATTCTACAATTTTCTCCAATTACACCAATTGTTTTAGAAACAAATAAAAACATTTTCAATTTCTCAAATTACAAACAAATTTAAAAGCAATTTTTTTTTCAATTTCTCAAATTGTCCTTCAACATTATTTCGATTTCTCAAATTGATTCTCATGTAATATATCATTCCCTTCACGTTTCGATCAAACTTGAAACTTTTTCCGAACAAATACGCACACACAAGAGGTCAGCAACAAAAAGAAGAAAAACAAAAATGTAAAATGGAAGCCCTTAACCCAAATACGATTGGAAAACAATTTCGATTAAGTTGTAATAATAATAATAATAATGATAAATGAATTATAAAACAGTTGCGTATTGATGTAATTGTGTAATTGTCAATCTGGCCATGACCACCTCGATGAATATCAATAAATTTGGGAGCCGTTGTTTTATAACTTGTTAACTTTTGTCTAAATCTAAAATAATAATTACAACTCACCGGATTATTAATTATGTCTTCGTTCGGTTGAGACTTGTTAGTTCGTGGGGGGAATGAATGAGACCTCGCCGATGCGTTGCACAGTGCTGGACGGCAAGGGAGGAAGGGTGTTGAGTGGACGTCGACGATTGTGCTGCCGAGCGGCGGCGGCGACAGCAGTTTTCATATTATCGATCCGTCCCCGATCTAACTTCATTCATAAGGGTTTGAAGTTGTTGAGGAAATGGGGATCACACGTACATACACACACAGACGCTCACCACTAGTCATCAGGGGTATTACTCATGTGTGATGTTTACCTCTCCAACCACCCCCCCCCCCCTTCGGAAATAACCCGCCGCTTATTAACATTGGGGTGGTGATTCATTTTCAAGAGATTAAATATTTATCGAATGGTCATTTCGGAAATTTAATGCTGCAACCCTTATTAGATCTGCAAAAAAAATATTTTAGTCAAATTACACAAAATTTAACAAATTAAATTAATTAATGAAAAAAACTATTTATAAAAGTTTGTTCCCGCCCTCCCGCCCAAGTGTTAGTTATCCAGAAATTGAATGTTACTATTACCTCCCGTATTGTTGCAGCTAACAGACATGACTGACAGATGTCATTAAGTTACAAGACAGAAGTGACGTATCCAATTTCTTAATAACAAACGTTTGGGTGGGCGGGCGGAAACACAGTTTAAAAGTATTAGGTCGGGAGTTTTAAATTTAGTTCCCGCCCACCCGCCCAAGTGTTGGTCATAAAGAAATTAAAAGTAACTACCACCTGGGGTGTGCCTGCGGCTAAAAAACATGTCAGAATGACTGACAGATGTCATTAAGTTGAAAGACAAAATTGACGTAACTAATTTTTTGATAACAAACGCTTGGGCGGTGGGCGGGAACACAGTTTAAAGGCTGATAGATGTCATTAAGTTACAAAAGAAAGGTGAAGTGTCAAATTTCTTAATAAAAAAGCCCTAGGACGGGCGGGCAGGAACACAGTTTAAAAGTATTGGGTCGGTGGTTTTAAATTTTATTCCCGCCCACCCGCCCAAATAATTGTCATAAAAAATTATAAACTAGTAGCACTTTTCGTGATCTTCCAGCTAAGTTACAAGACAGAGGTGACGTAACCAATTTCTTGATAACAAACACTTGGGAAGGCGGGCGGGAACACACTTTAAAAGTATTGTGCCGGTAGTTTCAAACTTAGTTCCCGCCCAAGTGTTAGTCATAAAGAAATTAGTAGTTACTACCACCTCTCGTGTTCATGAAGCTAAAAAACATGACAGAATGACTGACAGATGTCATTAAGTTACAAAAAAAAAAGTGACGTAACCAATTTCTTGATAATAAACGCTTGGGTGGGCGGGCGGGAACACAGTTGATAGTATTGGGTTGGTGGTTTTAAACTGTGCACCCGCCCAGGTGTTTGTCACAAAGAAATTAGAAGTTATTACCACCTGGGGTGTTCCTGCAGCTAAAAAACATGTTAGAATGACTGACAGATGTCATTAACTTACAAGACAAAGGTCAAATTTCTTGATAAACACTTGGGTGGGCGGGCAGAAACACAGTTTAAAGCATTGTACCAGTAGTTTTAAAATTAACTCCCGCCCACCCGCCCAAATATATGTCACTAAAAAATTACAAGTTACTATCACTTGGGGTATTTCTGCAGCTAAGAGACATGTCAGAATGACTGACAGATGTCATTAAGTTACAAGACAGAGGTGACGTGACCAATTTCTTGATAACAAACGCTTGGGTGGGCGGGCGGGAACACAGTTTAAAAGTATTGTGTCGGTAATTTTAAACTAAATTGCTAGTTACCACACAAACATTATTAAAACTTGCAAAAAAATTGTCTAAAATCGCGCAAAACCACAGTTTACTAGATAAAATTCACACAAAAAACCTATTTACTACATAAATTCCATTAAAACTTGTGCAAAAAAAATATTTATCACACAAAAATCATCAAAAAGCGCATAAAAAAACTCATTAATTAAACAAAATTTAGCAAAAATCACGTAAAAACATAAGAAAATTTAATCAAATTCACGTCAAAAACCCCAATTGTTGCAACTCAGAAAAAAATTTCAAACATTAAGCATGTTTGAAGACAATAACCGCACAAAAACTTAATTAATATACAAAACGTATCTAAAATCGCTAAGAAAGCATCACAAATTGCATATAAGACCCATTTATTGAATCAAATTTACAAAATACCGCACAGAAATCCCATTTAGTTATAAAAATCGCGCAATAACCCATGTTATAATGTAAAAAAAATCAAAAATTGTAAAAAAAAAACAATTATTAAACAGAACTTTACCAAAATTTCTAATGGAATCATAAAAATCACCAAAAATTGCAAAAAAAAAAACTCATCTATAATTACAAAAAAAAATTGATTATAATTGAAAACATGCGAGATCAATATACTATAAACACAATATTTAAAAAATTACTAAAGATATAAATGAGAAGGTTGTTTTCCTATAAAATTGCAATTTAATATTTATTAATCAAGGTCAATACACATAAATAAAACAACAACTAATTAATCGAATTTATTCGGCCCTAATAAAATGCTTTAAATCTATTTAATTACCTTAATATAATCCATCGATGCTTAATCCAATCCATTAATCCTTCACACTGAACGTCAGAAGCACAAAAACACTATCAATTTACTGCACAACACATCACGCACGGACGACCGAAAACACTCTACTGATCCCGTGATGCGCGCTCACCGTTTATATAGCCTCGGTTTCTCCCACTCATTGACCGTTGCTATTTTGAATAATTACAATTTCTACAAATTGCATTTTCGTTAAGAAAATGGCATTTTAGAGACATCCCGATTAAGGGATTCATACAGAAAAATCCCAGCTTTCGTATGGGCTAAACCAGAATTTGCTACGATGTCGCATTCATCCCCTAAGCAACCCTTAAACTTTAAAGGCAATAAAAAAATAGTAAACATTTTTTTTAAATTATGAAATTAATACAGGGCAATTCTATAATTATCCTTAACAACATCTCAGTTGCATAATTGCAATTAATTAAGTATTAATTAAATTATGGACCCCCATTAAATACAATTATTATTGCAACCCTATCAAATCATCAAATGATCTGAAAGTATATCAAATCAACATTATTTAATCCCCTGATTACGATTCTGCAAGTTACAAAGCTCTAAATTATGTAATTTGGCCAATTCGGCTACATCAACATTATTTAACCTCAATAATTAATTAAGAAAATATTCAATGAAAACGTTTAAATCCAGAAAAACCAATATGATATTCTTGTTGGCGTACTCAAACATGTTATGTTAGCATACATTTCAGCACCCAAAACGATTACGTAATGATTCGGTTTTGTTAATGTACACGTTCCAAATTGAGCACTTCTGGGGCTCCTAGAAAGTTGAATTTTCTTTTGTGTACATTTGAAAATACCCCAATCAATTTGGTATAAACAGCAAAGGGTTTAAAAGTTTGCATGATATAATACAAATTACACAACCTAAAAATACACATATCTGAAACCCCAATTAGGAGACTTTTAAATCATTAGCTATTAATGCCAAATTGGTTGGGGTAATTTAAAACATACACAAAATAAAATTCGGCTCTCTAGGAGCTCCAGAAACCCCCAATTCGAGACATGTAGATTAACGTAATCAAATCATTACGTAATCATTTTGAGGCTGAAAATGTATGCTAACATAACATATTTAAGACCCCCAACACAAATATAATACTAGTTTTACATTACAATTTTCGATTTTCTCAATTCGGCTACATCAACATTGGCTAACCTCAATAATTGTTTAAGAAATGATTTAATAAAAACGCCAACATCATGCAAAACCAGTATCATATTCGTGTTAAAGGACTTAAATATGTTATGTTAGCATACATTTTAATCCTCAAAATGATTACGTAATGATTTCATAACGTTAATCTACATGTCTCAAATTGGGGGTTTCTGGAGCTTCTAGAGTGCCGAATTTTGTTTTGTGTATGTTTTGAATTACCCCAATCAATTTCGTATCAATACCTAATGATTTAAAAATCTCCAAATTGAGGTTTCAGAAATGTGTGTTTTTAGGTTGTGTAATTTGTATCACATCATGCAAACTTTTAAAGCCTTTGCTGCTTATACCAGATTAAGTGGAATATTTTAAAACATAAACAAAACAAAATTCAGCTCTCTAGGCGCCCCAAAAGTGCTCAATTCGAAACGTGTACATTAATAAGCTTGACCAACAAACTTCCAGTTTGCAAGAGCATCTGCCGGGGTCTGTTGGCTTGCCACAGGAGCAATTGCGTCTTCCTCGGCCTCTTAAAACTATATTTGTTTCACACGTTTTCGTAATAAAAATACACCGAAAAACAGCTATAAACTAGAACGTGAACGGTTAAGAATATCGAAACGGCGATTCCGGAATCGTAATCAGGGGTCCAAATTACCCCAGTAACCAAAAAATTACCAACATTGGTCCACGTTTGCGAGTTTTAGTGTGGCGACGTGAGCTTATGTACGTATTCGCGATAAAACCGAAATTTTCGTTCGTCGATCGCCGAAGGAAAACCCTTTGACCTACGGACTTCCGGTTTGGCAGGAATTTAGATGGGTCTGTTGACTACCCTCAGAAGCAATTGCGTCCCTGCCCTTTACCGTTTAGTGCCTTTTTTGCCATTTGAAACGCAAAAAAACCGTGTTTTTGGCGGTTATTTTAAAATTGTCGCCAGGGTGCTAGGAATATCGGAGTCGGACCCCCAAAATCGTAATCAGGGGTTCATTTTACGTCAGGAAATGCAAAAAAACCGACCTTTTTTTCCAAAAATTGAAAAAATCCTAGTCCAAATAGAAGAAAGACCCCCCCCTTTGGTATGTTTTGACTCTTTCAATCGCCGAAGGAGAACCCCTTGAAGCACGGACTTCCGCTTTCTCCGACAACCTACTGGGGTCAGTGGCTTCACACAAAAAAATCTGGGTCTTCATCGGCCGGCTAGAAGTATGTTAGTTTCACGCATTTAGAACTTGCAAATTGACCAAAAATAGCCATTTTTGCATAAGAAGGGGATATGTTGGGAACATCAAAACGACGATATTAAAATCGTAATCAGGGCTCCAAATTACCCCAGAAAACAAAAAATTACAAACTTTCATCCACATTTGTAGATTTTACTGTGATAAAACACGAGCTTACGTACGTACTAAGCGATACAATCGATCGCCGAAGGTAAACCCTTTGACCTACGGACTTCCGGTTTGCAAGAGCATCTGCCGGGGTCTGTTGGCTTGCCACAGGAGCAATTGCGTCTTCCTCGGCCTCTTAAAACTATATTTGTTTCACACGTTTTCGTAATAAAAATACACCGAAAAACAGCTATAAACTAGAACGTGAACGGTTAAGAATATCGAAACGGCGATTCCGGAATCGTAATCAGGGGTCCAAATTACCCCAGTAACCAAAAAATTACCAACATTGGTCCACGTTTGCGAGTTTTAGTGTGGCGACGTGAGCTTATGTACGTATTCGCGATAAAACCGAAATTTTCGTTCGTCGATCGCCGAAGGAAAACCCTTTGACCTACGGACTTCCGGTTTGGCAGGAATTTAGATGGGTCTGTTGACTACCCTCAGAAGCAATTGCGTCCCTGCCCTTTACCGTTTAGTGCCTTTTTTGCCATTTGAAACGCAAAAAAACCGTGTTTTTGGCGGTTATTTTAAAATTGTCGCCAGGGTGCTAGGAATATCGGAGTCGGACCCCCAAAATCGTAATCAGGGGTTCATTTTACGTCAGGAAATGCAAAAAAACCGACCTTTTTTTCCAAAAATTGAAAAAATCCTAGTCCAAATAGAAGAAAGACCCCCCCCTTTGGTATGTTTTGACTCTTTCAATCGCCGAAGGAGAACCCCTTGAAGCACGGACTTCCGCTTTCTCCGACAACCTACTGGGGTCAGTGGCTTCACACAAAAAAATCTGGGTCTTCATCGGCCGGCTAGAAGTATGTTAGTTTCACGCATTTAGAACTTGCAAATTGACCAAAAATAGCCATTTTTGCATAAGAAGGGGATATGTTGGGAACATCAAAACGACGATATTAAAATCGTAATCAGGGCTCCAAATTACCCCAGAAAACAAAAAATTACAAACTTTCATCCACATTTGTAGATTTTACTGTGATAAAACACGAGCTTACGTACGTACTAAGCGATACAATCGATCGCCGAAGGTAAACCCTTTGACCTACGGACTTCCGGTTTGCAAGAGCATCTGCCGGGGTCTGTTGGCTTGCCACAGGAGCAATTGCGTCTTCCTCGGCCTCTTAAAACTATATTTGTTTCACACGTTTTCGTAATAAAAATACACCGAAAAACAGCTATAAACTAGAACGTGAACGGTTAAGAATATCGAAACGGCGATTCCGGAATCGTAATCAGGGGTCCAAATTACCCCAGTAACCAAAAAATTACCAACATTGGTCCACGTTTGCGAGTTTTAGTGTGGCGACGTGAGCTTATGTACGTATTCGCGATAAAACCGAAATTTTCGTCGATCGCCGAAGGAAAACCCTTTGACCTACGGACTTCCGGTTTGGCAGGAATTTAGATGGGTCTGTTGACTACCCTCAGAAGCAATTGCGTCCCTGCCCTTTACCGTTTAGTGCCTTTTTTGCCATTTGAAACGCAAAAAAACCGTGTTTTTGGCGGTTATTTTAAAATTGTCGCCAGGGTGCTAGGAATATCGGAGTCGGACCCCCAAAATCGTAATCAGGGGTTCATTTTACGTCAGGAAATGCAAAAAAACCGACCTTTTTTTCCAAAAATTGAAAAAATCCTAGTCCATATAGAAGAAAGACCCCCCCCTTTGGTATGTTTTGACTCTTTCAATCGCCGAAGGAGAACCCCTTGAAGCACGGACTTCCGCTTTCTCCGACAACCTACTGGGGTCAGTGGCTTCACACAAAAAAATCTGGGTCCTCATCGGCCGGCTAGAAGTATGTTAGTTTCACGCATTTAGAACTTGCAAATTGACCAAAAATAGCCATTTTTGCATAAGAAGGGGATATGTTGGGAACATCAAAACGACGATATTAAAATCGTAATCAGGGCTCCAAATTACCCCAGAAAACAAAAAATTACAAACTTTCATCCACATTTGTAGATTTTACTGTGATAAAACACGAGCTTACGTACGTACTAAGCGATACAATCGATCGCCGAAGGTAAACCCTTTGACCTACGGACTTCCGGTTTGCAAGAGCATCTGCCGGGGTCTGTTGGCTTGCCACAGGAGCAATTGCGTCTTCCTCGGCCTCTTAAAACTATATTTGTTTCACACGTTTTCGTAATAAAAATACACCGAAAAACAGCTATAAACTAGAACGTGAACGGTTAAGAATATCGAAACGGCGATTCCGGAATCGTAATCAGGGGTCCAAATTACCCCAGTAACCAAAAAATTACCAACATTGGTCCACGTTTGCGAGTTTTAGTGTGGCGACGTTATATTTTTACATTTGTTTATTTCACTTTGACAAACACGAGCATGTGTACGTACTAAACAATAAAAAAAAAAAAAAAAAAAAAAAACTTAACTTAACTTAACTTAAAAATTTTGATTTTACGCAAGTTTATTGATATGCTACTTACATTGCACATGTGAGTAAATAGTTATATAATTTAAAACTCAAACAAAGATTTAATAATACTCAGCAGCTCGAGACTTATTGAGCTTTGCATCGAAGTCGAAATTATATATAATTAACATTAGGAATTAATTTATAGATGGAAACTGTATGATATATTAGAGTATACAGAATACACAATTATGTGTACATCGATGCCTGATGGTGTCATTGTGGTTGCCCTTCATTACAGCAAGCAGCAACTTTACTTACACATAACGTAACTCGTAAATCGTGATGCAGATATCTATGATGCAGATATTGCAGATAAATCAAATCATTTGCAAACTGTTTGTATTTTGAAGAAATTAAAATTGTTTAAGTAAATAGTTATTACTTTGTTTGATTAATAATTGATTTATTTAATTCATGGTAGTTTTATACTTTTAAAGGTTATGGAAAGTAATGTTTGTTTTTATCTTAGAAATGTAATTAAATACTAATATGTGTAGTGATGTGATGAGATAATGTATATTTTGTAGCTTTAGTCTGATTGTAATGTATGGATTAGGTCGATAAATTGGAATTATGTAGATACGTAAACTGAAATATAATATTTTTGGTGGAATGGAAGGATGGAATCTAGGATCTATGAATTGTAACCTACTTAAAATATGATGTGATTAGATCCAATGAATTGCTGTGATCCAACTGATGATAAGGATTCGATCCAATAGGAGACATGAAACAAAAAGTGAAACTGCTTAATCAGGTCACACAAGATGCAAATAGTAAGTATACTAACTGGGGGTTGTGCCCCCTTGGCTGATGCACCAGCACCTCCCTATTCTCTCTTCATATATGCTAACTTATCCTTTTCCTTCTATAGATCATTTGGTTTCTTTGAGGATCATCAGCTTACTTCAATTACGATGAGGCTGAATTTTTAATTAAATTAAAGCATTTTGTTATCATTGTCCAATGAGTAGGCTGATGTCAATTAAAATAAATTGAATTATTGTTGCTATGGTTACCACAAATAAATTATTTTGCAAAAATTAAAAAAATGTTTCATTCATTTGCAATTTTCTAGTTCTCTAAAACAAATATGTTAATTACAATATTTTAAATTTACTTACGATGATTGCTGAAATTAAAAAGGTTAGTTATGATTACATTAGAAAGTTATCTGTAACATAATTTCATTATTATTGAATGTATTAAGTTGCTTATTTTATATTTAAATTCTGCTTCCTCCAAATCCTTATCTGAAAACCCTACCTAACAAGACACCTAACGATTTGAAACAATGTTGGCTGAAAATCAAATTCCTAATCACGACGCTTTAACAATTAATATAAAACTAAACATAACAATATTGTAATTGTGCTCCCAAAATTGAATTCAAGTGACTTGATACATCATAAGTCACTCAATTAATTAAAATATTAAGTTTGATAACTTGGTCCAACTGATGCAGTCAAATACCGCAACAGCGAGGTGGCAAGTTTTAATTTTTTACCAATATTAATTATTATTAAATTTAGTATTTATTATCGCTTATGATATCAAGATATCGGCAAGTTGGTTTGACGGCCAAGTGTACTATTACGTCACGTCCAATCAAACCTACCAACCACAAACTGTCAAGCATATAGACGCTTAACCAATTAACAACGGCTTCACTCCTAGCAAAAACTTAGCCCAGAGATCCATCCGTCTTGGAAGCAAAATACTGTGTTCAGAAAGTGGCCCGATAAGAAATTAAATTTATTAATAAAAATTATCAGCAAAAAACTAATTTATTGATAAAAAATTTAAACGGTAAAGCACTAATGAATTGTTATAATAATTTAAATTAAGCACTTTAATCAATATTTTTATCTAAAGTTTTTAAATAAATATTATAACCGGTTCAAATCTACAATTCTCCTGTTGATCAAACCCTAAATTGACTTATCACGTAATTAATTTAAACACTTACTCATTCTGTCTTGGAGTCTTGAACTATGTTGGCCTACCTGTATTCTTGTGATTTGCTAAAGTTGCTGGGAAGTTCTGGCCGAATCTTTGCTACCATTCCCATATATCGAGCAACTGTACTATTTTCATACCATTTCACATAACTTTAAATTATATTTTAAACGTAAGATGAAAGTTTAGGTGGTTTAGTAAAATTAATTTGGGAAGCTAGTCATTGCATATTTTTTAAATAATAAAATACATCTTCACAACAGAAGTTTGGTCCACATAGCATGTTACAAGACACACATGGCTTACATCAGATTACTGAAGTTTCAGATGATCTATTACACAACATACATTATGAAAAGCTATAGAATATTTAAAGAAAATGATTTTATACATAAACAGCTTAACAAATTGAAATATTAAGAATTTAAAGTGAAACAAAAAATATTATTTTAGAATTTATATAATAATAATCAAATTGAATATTTTTTAATCAATTTCATTACTTACGAATTAATTTTATGAATCATAATAAAATGTTTACAAAAATTAAAATTCCAAAGTCATTGACACTCATCAGTACCAACCTCTAGAATCAAAATTTTACTAAGACAACCTGAATTTTGATCTTATCCGAACCGACGCCAACTTCATTATGATGCTACTATGATCCCGATTTTAAATACTTTTTAAACACTAATATTTCACTTAATTTTAATTTTCCGGCAAAAAACTCGCGGCCACGGCACGGATTAACTATTAACTTTGCTTTGAACACTCTCGGGCCTCAATCAGGCACTAAAATCACGGAGCGTAAGACCGACATGCGCGTAGTCGAAGACACCGTGAATACTGAATTATCATATGATTTTTGCAACATGGCCGACCTTTTCGTACGATCTGCGCATGCTCCTGAATTTAGGAAATAAATTAAATTATTTTCAAAAATTATTTTTTTATGTTTAGAAAGCGATTTAAGCAATAATATTCATTTTATAATAATAAAAAAAGCTGAATTTTTCGAATCTTTTATTTTCAAAATTCGGTATTTATGGAATCGATTTTTAAAAATTACTCAAACTCAAAATTTACAAAACTAAAGTTTAAAAATTTCTAAATACTATTTACAATTTTTTAAAATAAACAAAAATTTCAAAATTCATCCTTAATAACATCTAATTTATCCCAAAAAAATCCGAATAGCAAAATTTCTTTTTTGACGGAGTTATTTCATATTTTTTGGTCAATAATAAAAAAAATCATCTCTGCTTTATTTTTGAAAGGGGGATGATGAAATTTGCACAGTGCATCAAGGGAGGACCCAACTTTTATTCTCCAAAAATGATTTCTAGCCTCACAATTAAATATAAAAGCAAACATTTTTTTTTTTTTTTTCAATTTCAACTTTTAATAACTTTTACAATTTTATTTAAAAAAAAATCCAAAAGCACCTCTACATTACAAGTACTAAAATACAACTTTCCTGAAAAAATTAGATTTTTAGCTTCAAATTTGACAAAACCCCGAAAGTTTTTCAAAAACCAATTTCATTAAAAAAATAAATCAACTCTTAATTTTCAACTATTTTAAACAATAGACCCATCATTTTAAAGCTCCTAATGTGTACTTTCCAATGGTTTTTGAAAAAATTTTGTAAATTGAAAATTTGCATCTCTATTTTGATTTTAGTGATTTGACTTAAATTAACCCTCGTGAGGTTATTTTTCAATTTGTTTAAATCAAAACTGGCACACTTATTAAATCAAACGCAAGGATTTCAAAAATCAACTTTGTTTTATTATAATATGCACCCAATTCGAGTTATTAATTTATTTTCCAAATTTTTTTTTCAAAATTAAACTCAAATTTAAAATATTTTTTTTCAACTTTTATAAATGTTTAAACTAAATGTTATTATACATCGTTGTAAAGCCTGAATCATTAGCTTTAAAATTAAGTAAATATTTTTGAATTTTGTTAAGTTTTAAAACTCAAAATTTGCCGAAATTCGGTTAGGGGTACTTATCTTCACAACGACATTATGGATTTAAATTAAGCGCTACAAATTGCTACAGGAGTAATTTAAGAACCAAAAATGAGTTTGCCATCATCAAAATTGCGTAATAATTAAGGCTAACTTGATAATTTCAAAATGTTCTCCATGTATTTCTTATGGGTGAAAATAGTAAATTTCCAAACTCATATTTTGATCAATTTAAACATGTTTGGGATAATGTAATGCATTTTAGGGTAGTTTTGGACGACTAAGATCATGTTAGGGTACATTGAAAGG
Source organism: Tachinus rufipes (assembly GCA_963932245.1). Classification (NCBI taxonomy): domain Eukaryota; kingdom Metazoa; phylum Arthropoda; class Insecta; order Coleoptera; family Staphylinidae; genus Tachinus; species Tachinus rufipes. The sequence continues at coordinate 96,131,456 of OZ010748.1, forward strand.
CTTGGGCAAGCAATTTTTATAAAATTGTATCTTTTGTGATTATAACCTCAAAATCTGAGTTTTAATTGAAATTACATTTTAATAATACAGTTTTGGCTCGATTAAATTTTATAATTGTAATCTGGGATTAAATAGAATATTTTGTATGTCATTAAATATGTTTAATTAAGCCAATATGAGAATTGGGTATTTGCAATGGTTGAAATTATCGCACGCTTAATACATTGAAACCAATGAATGAAACTGTATGTTGTATACAGAATTAACATATTACTAGCAGTAGTATTGACTAGTTTAATAAGATTTTCTTAATATAATGCTTATTTTACAGAGCAACTTGTAAGTTTTTTTATGCTTACAATGAGTAAATTGTAAATAACTCAAAATTTACTGAATAATTTGAAAATCTGATTAGTGTACAGTGGATTTGAGCCAAAACTGCTTTGAATAGATGTATAATACATTATATTGTATAAAGTAATAATCAAAATTCAATTTTAAGTTACGATTTAGTTTGAATAGTGATTATTTCCACGTAATATAAGTTTTATGAAAATAAGCTTAGGTTATCCTATAGAAATGCAAACTACAAATTTTTGTTGTGTTTGGTTATAATCTAACAAATTAATCAATTGTTTTTATTAATAAATAATTACAACCTAACCTAATCTTAATAAATGTTTGTACAATCGTTAAATTAAATTGGATTGCTTATGTTTTAAATGTGATGTATTTTTCCATACAACTATTTAATCTTAAATTTTACAGGAAACATTAATAAGAATAAAATCTAGATAAATTGCTTTTTTTTCTTTTATTTATATGATTATTTACATTATTCTCCATAGTTTTAGAACAATTTGTTAAAAATCATCCTAGAAATCATGTTGAACATACGGAAAACACATGAATTATGTAAGCTTTATTAATTGCAGATTGCATAGAAAAACAAGCAATTTGTAAATAGCATCTTAAGCCTGCATTTACATATCAAAATGTGTTCAATCTTTTGATTGATGTACATATTGTTGATATATATTGGCAAAAACGATAACATTGAAGATAAATTGATAAATGATAATAAATAACAATAATTTGTGCTTCTCAAGAATTTAGTGTTTTTTTGTTTTTGAATTTGCGATTGGGTGCATTGTTGAGTAGCTGTATATGCAGCATGCTTCATTTCTGTACGTGGAGTAGGCAACCAACATTACTTTATTAAATTTGCTTCAGATTTATACAGGGTGTTTTAAAATTGACGCTCTTGCTTTTGGATTTTGATTCGAGGGGCTAAAACAAATTGAAAATGTTCCTTTTGTTCCTTGTTACAGAGTTATTGATAAAAAAACAAAAATTTATTAAAAATAAAACAAGATTTTGTCTATTAAATAATGTAATATTTTTTTAGCAATTTTGTAGAAATTTTTTATATTAATTTAAATTTAAAACAGGAAATCTGGGTAACGGGAAGAAACAAATTTTAAATAATATTAATCAGTTATAAATGGCATTGAAAATGCAAATTTAGTTTGCGAAACTAGTAAAGTAAAATATTTTTATTATTAATAAATAAAATGAATACTAAATAATGTGCTCAAATAGGCTTCCTTCTACTTCAAGGCAAACATTTACACGATTTATCATGGAAGTATGAACTCACTGTAGCATATTATTGTCTATTAACGCCACAGCAGCGTGAATATGAGTTACTAAATTTTCTGAATTTAGAACAGGTTTGTGGTAAACTTATTATTTCAAGTAGCCCTAGAAAAAGTAATTTAACTGATTTAGATCTAGGAGGCCATGGTATTGGCCCACCTCTTTCAATCCACTTTTCTGGGAATTTTTCATTCAGGGTATTTCCATAATGCGCCAATGCATTATTATATTGAAACCAACAATTTAATCTATCTGCTAATGGAAATGGTAAATTTTAATTTAAGAAATAGAATGGTGGTGGCCGTTACTATGTGATAGTTTATTTTAAGATAAATGAAACACATTTATTGTGTACTATATCACGAATATACAGGGTATTTAGAAAAGAATGTAACATATTTAAGGGGGTGGTAGTACGAACCACAACAAACAAAAATGTCTTAATAAACATGCGTTGTCATAGCAACGGTTTGGTGATATGGAACATGATTTATTTGTATATATTTTTACAAAGAACAGAGTTATAGAAAATGTTCAAAGTGCATTCTTTCCATTTCCAAATAGGCACGACATCTTTGTCTGAAGGACGTTCGTACTCTTTAAAATTCGCTCAGATTTCTTGGCACTTTTTATTAATTTTTAACTGCAACTCTTCAAGGCTATTTTCAGGAGTAGCATACACTAATGATTTCAAATATCCCCAAAGAAAAAATTAAGACGGTTTAAATTAGGCGATCTTGCTGGCCATAGAACTGGTCCGCCTCTTCCTATGTGGAAAAGTTTGGTCTAAATGCTCTCTACTGGCAATCGAAAAATGAGCAGGAGCACCATTATGGTGGAACCACTCATCCAAAAGATTATACATTGTGTTCTGCAGAAAGTTGAGGTAAGCAGCGCCTTTTAATCGGTTTGGTAAAACAACAGGACCTAGAAACCTGTCGCCTACAATACCAATCCAAATGTTTAATGAAAAACGTATCTGATGTCCACATTCAGTTACAGCATGAGGGTTTTTGTCGGCCCAACGATGTGCATTATGAATTAACAACTTTATTTTGTGTGGACCCTGCTTCATCCGTAAAAAAGAATTTTGGCAAGAAACTGCGGTTCTTCAGCATCCTAGAAACCAGCGACAAAAAAATCAAACGTGCCTGATGATCAGTTAAATTTTAGGCCTGTACTTGTTATACATGGTATTGATAGAGCAGCTGCTCATGGAGGGTTCTCCAAGCAAGAGTAGCACTAATTGATATTCTCCGTACACTCGTCTCTGGATTATGCTCTATTTGTGCTATAATTTCTTGTTCTGCTCTGGGAGTAGATACCAACTTTGGTCTGCCGGAAAGATAACACTGTTTTCAAAGTGAACCGGTATCTTTCAATCTCTGGTGAATTTCTCCAAACATACAATGTAAAGGAATCTGGCAATTTAGATAAGCTTTTACATAAAAACGTCGCGCTTTGGTGGCAATCCCATTAGCACGACCACATACATGAAATGCATGTTGGCTTGTTCTGAATTAGAGTAATCAGTCATAGCAATGAAAACTTGTGCACTAACAACAACTGTCAAATACGGAATGTTTATTTCACAAAACATCAGCCAACTATGATAAGAAAATGCACGTTTTTGCAAAATAAAAAATGGATGGAAAAAATAAATAAAAATAAATAATGTTCTATAACTCTGAAACCTTTGCTATGACAACCCATGTTTATTAAGACTATTTTGGTTGTTATGGTTTGTACTACCACCTCCTTAAATATTTTACTTTTTTTTTTAACACTATATATAAATATTTACCGTTGGAAATGCAATGGGTTTAATTGAAGGATTGAGAATATTAAAAAAATAACTTTGTCTTTATTCTTTCTCTCGTTTAAGCATTAAATATTATATTATTAAGGTAAATGTGTTCTTTCTTATGTTAAATCCACAATTATTATTCAAGAGAGTAGAAGCTAATCTCAAAAGATGCAAAATTAACGTACATTTATGTGGTTAACTTGGTTTTTATTAGCCCAGTACAAAGTTTTTGAGTAAAATGTCAAAACTGTCGTGTTTTTTCTTCATTTTTTTGATAATAAACACTCGAACGGGTGAACACTCTAGTTCAAACTACTCGCCGGTAATTATAATATGTAATAGCAGCCTCCCCCCAAGTATTAAGCTTCCTTGCGTTTAAAATAGGTGGGATACTACTCTTCAAACACTGAATGTGTTTACTCAAACCCTAGCTTCGAATGCCAGAATAACAGATTCAGTTCTTCTGCATGTACCAGTACCCCTGTTTTTATTGAATATTTTCTTAAATGATTATTGAGGTTAGCATATGTTTTACATTTTAAGCTTCAAAATGATTACGCTATGATTTGATTACGTTAATTTACATGTCTTGATGTGGGGATTTCTGGAGTTCCTAGAGAGTCAAATTTTGTTTTGTGTTTGTTTCAAATTATCCCAATTAATTTGGTATAAATAGCTTATGATGTAAAAGTCTTTAAAATGGGGTTTTAAAAATGTGTATTTTTAGGTTGTGTAATTTGTATTATACCATGCAAACTTCTAAATTTCTTGCTGCTTATACCAGATTAATTGGGATATTTTAAAACATACACAAAACAAAATTCAGCTTTCTAGGAGTCCCAGAACTGCTCAATTTGGAACAATTATTAACAAAACCGAATCATTACATAATCGTTTTGAGCCTTAACATATATGCTAGCATAAAATGTTTGAGTGCGCCAACACGAATATCGTATTGGTTTTCCAGGATTTGGACGTTTTTATTGAATATTTTGTAAATCAATAATTAAAGGTTAGTTAATGTTGATGTAGCCGAATTGGACAAAATACATAATTTAGAGCTTTGCAACTTGCAGAATCGTAATCAGGGGATTAAATAATGTTGATTTGATATATTTTCAGATCATTTGATGATTTGGGGGACTTGTCCTGAAATGAGGATTTCTGGAGTTCCGAATAGAGCACTTCTGGGGCTCCTACACTGCCAAATTTTGGTTTGTGTATGTTTTAAATAATCCCAATCTCAATTTGGTATAAATAGTTAATGATTTAAAAGTCTTCAAAATAGGTTTTCAGAAATGTGTATTTTTAGGTTGTGAAATTTGTATCATATCATGCAAACTTTTAAAACCTTTGCTGCTTATACCAAATTGATTGGGGTATTTTCAAATGTACATAAAAGAACATTCAACTTTCTAGGAACCCCAGAAGTGCTCAATTCGGAACGTGTACATTGACAAAACCGAATCATTTTGAGGCTTAAAATGTATGCTAACATAACATGTTTGAGTACGCCAACACAAATATCATATTGGTTTTTCTAAATTTAAACGTTTTCATTGAATAATTTCTTAATTAATTATTGAGGTTAAATAATATTGAAGTAGCCGAATTGACCAAACTACATAATTTAGAGCTTTGCAATTTGCAGAATCGTGATCAGAGGATTAAATAATGTTGATTTGATATATTTTCAGATCATTTGATGATTTGATAGGGTTGTAATAATAATTGTATTTATGGTTGTCTATAATTTAATTAATACTTAATCAATTGCAATTATTTAACAGAGATCTTGTTAAGGATAATTATACGATTGCCCTGTATCAATTTTATATTTATAAAAAAATGTTTACTATTTTTTTTGTTGCATTTAAAGTTTAAGGGTTGCTTAGGGGATGAATGCGTCATCGTAGCTCATTCGGGTTATAACCATACGAAAGCTGGGATTTTTCTGTATGGATCCTTCAATTGGAATGTCTCTAAAATGCTATTTTCTTAACGAAAATGCAATTTGTAAAAATTGTAATTATTCAAAATATCAACGGTTAATGAGTGGGGGAAGCCGAGGCTTTATAAGCGATGAGCGCGCAGCAGAGCTCAGTACTCGGTTTTCGGTCGCCGTTGCGTGATGTAGTGTTAAGTAAAGTGATCGTGTTTTTGCTATTTTGTGAGTGTTTAGTGTCTCGGAATAACGGATTAAGGTGCTTCCTTCTATAAATCGATATTATTGGAGTGGATTAAGTTGATTTTTTCCATTGGTGGATATTATATTAAGGTAATTAAATTGATTGATTGCATTTTCCCAATATTTGTGTTATTAATAATTGCTAAATTAATTATAAATTTAAATAATTTGTTGTGTTAATAATGTATACTCTATTGATCTTGATTTAAATATTTTAAAATGCATTTTTATATGAAAATAAACTGATCTTTTATGTCTGTAATAATCTTTTAAATGTAAATGTATTTACTTTTTTTTATATGTCTATATTTTATCAATTTTCTAATTTTGTTGTGCTTTTTCAATTTATTCTCAATATTCTAGTTTTTTTTAAATTTTATTAATTTTTCAATTGTATCAGTTAAATTAAATTTTTATCAACTTCATCAATTTGATTAACTTTTAGCTTTATAAACTATTTATCTTTATCAGTTTTAGTTAAACTTTTTTCAATTTTGTTAATTTTATCATCTTTTTAACTTTACTAGCTTTATCAGTAGTTTAGCTGAACTTTTATCAATTTCATAAATTTTGTAAGCTTTATCAATATTTATTAACTTTCATCTTATCTACTGTTTTAAGTGCATATATATAAGTTTTTTATTTATTTATATATGGGCAATCCCATTTCAAACGCACTAGGGCAGGGGGGAGGTGCATTGAGAAATTTGCTTTAGTATTTTTGTTTTAGTTTTTATAACTTATTAGTAGTTTTTTGATTGGTTTTATTAAAAACCTTAAAAAAATTCTACGGTTTTTTTTTTAGTTTTTTTGTTGTTTCTTAACTTAATTTTTTGTTTAAAAATCGCAAATTTAACACACACACAAAAATTACTAGTGAAATCAATCAGAAATTTTCCGTAGAATCTAAATCTGGCGCCATTTCAAGTCTATACCCTGCCAATAAGCCGCAAAAGTTATAAAACCATGTTTTTGTTCTCAGGCTGGGCAAAAAGGAGCATTTTTTATTATTTTTTTTAACCGTCAAAGTTGACGTATTTTTTATGTAAATTAATTGGAAAATATAAATTCGTTCTGTGTATTTGGGTTTTAAGGGTCTAAAATTAAAAAAATCTACAAAGTAGGCCTATTCTTCAACATAAACTCTTACAAATACAAGTTTAGCCGCACTCAGAGGAACAATACACCAAATAGTATTAAAAATTTGAATTCTGGGGACAATTTTACATAGAAAATAGTTAGTGTTGTACTCATCGGCCGTAGAAAAGTTCATCTAGAAAAAAAAAATTATGCAAAAATGCGTCAAATTTTTTTTTTTTTAATTTTTACAAAAACTATTATAATCACACTAGGGTGTGGTTTAAAACTTTTTTATAATCAAATTTTTATAAGCGCCGGGCGGATTTATGTTTGAATACGAAAAATAATTATATTCTCAAATTTTGGCGCCGGTAGATTGAGCCTAAATTTGTGCCGCAGACGCAAAAACTATCAATCAAGGAGTAAAATGGCCCGAAATTAGTTTAAGCGATAAACGATATCTTTGTTAAACTTCTGGAATGAGCTTTAAAAAATATAAGCTAAATATTTTTTAAGTAAAGAATTTTTTTTCTAGATGGCTTTTCTACGCTAGATAAGCACGACACTGACTATTTTTCATGTAGAATTGTTTGCAGAACTCCCGTTTTTAATAATCCTTTGAAAACTGTTAAATGTGTATTTGTAAGAGTTTATGTTGAAAAATAGGCTTATTTTTGCTTCCAGCTGAATCTTGCAGGTTGAATCTGTCAAGGATTCGATTTATAAATCTACTTAATTTGATTGAGATCAAGCCGCTTTGTGGATTACGTTCGATTTCCAGTCCTATGAAGTTTCAAGGTTTACAGATTGTAATTTTGAATTCTTGTTTTAAGTGTTCGTTCACTTTCTTGAGTGTCTCGCATGTTCTTGAGAAAATTAGTCCATCGTCCACATATATGACAAGAATGACTGCTTCTTCATTGATCACGCCTGAGTATACACACATGTCCATCAAGCATTGATGTAGTTCAATTTTGTTTAAGTATTTATTGAAACGCGAATTCCAACATCTCGGGGATTGTTTTAATCCATATAGAGATTTCTTTAGTTTGCATACCATGTTTTGCTTAGTTCACACCTTCTGGTGGTTCCATATATATTTCTTTGTCTAGTTTTCCGAATGCGGTCTTATTGACTTATGACTGAGCTTGTAGTGTGCTGCAAGTGCTAACAATGTTCTGATGGTGTCATATCTTGCGAAAGTTTCTTTGTAGTCTATCCCTTGCACTTGGCTGTAACCCTTTGCACATAATCTTGCCTTGTAGATGGTGTCGTCATCTTTGCTTTTGACTTTAAAGACCCAACGTGAGCCGATAATTTTCTTGTTACTGGGGCGATGCTGTAACTCCCACGTATTGTTGTTATCTAGTGATTTTAACTCCTCTTGAATTGCTCGCTTCCATTTGTCCTTTTCGTCGCTTTTAATCGCTTATGCGTAGGTAGTGGGTAAGTAAACTTCAGTAAAATTTATCTTACCTTGTTCAAAATCATTCAGGTACTTTGGTTTCGGAATTTTATTTCTTGCTCGCAGATTGTGTGTTTTTGGCTCATCATTGTCCCATCTTTAGATTTTCATTAAACATATCATCATCGGGCTTGTTATATTCTTCTTCTTCATTTCTTTCTTGAGCCTCTTCTTCGTGGTTGACTTCTTCAATTCTCTCTTGATCCTCTTGTTCATGGTTGATCACTTCAATTGATGTGTCGATTGCTATGCTTCGTGGAGTCGGATTTTCAATGGTTGCATTTTCATTGAAAATAACTTCTCTGGAAGCTTTAATGCTGCCGGTCTCAGGATTGAAAAGCCGATAGTTATTTGAATTACCTTTGTATCCGATTAACACGAGCTTTTCACTTTTCTTATCTAGTTTTTTTGTAGATGATCGGGCACATGTAGGTAAGCAATGCTGCCAAATACTCGTAGATGAGAAAGTGATGGCTTTTTGCCACACCACTTTTCGAGTAGTGTTCCGTCCTTGATTTGACTGTTGAAAGTTCTGTTGAGAATGTACACTGCTGTGTTTGCTGCTTCTCCCCACAATTCCTTCGGTAGTTCTTTGGTGAAGAGCATTGCTCTTACACTTTCCATTATTGTGCGATTTTCCCTTTCGCTCCTGCTGTTTTGTTGCGGCGTTTATCGTCCGGTTGTTTCTAGAATTATGCCTTCATCATTAAGGAATGAAGTGACACGATCATTTATGTATTCAGTGCCACGGTCAATTCTCAAACGTCTTATTTTGTGACCTTGAGTGATGCACATCTTAGTGAAGTTTTTAAATGCTTTAAAAACATTGCTCTTGTTTTTCAGCAACTTAATTACTCTGTAACTAGTGCAATCATCCTTAAATAGCACATAGTATTTTGCGCCTCCGAGCGATTCCACGTTTATTGGACCACACACGTCAGAATGAATGAGTTCACCGGGTTGCGTTTCATACCTTTCGATTTTGTTGTATTTAAGCTTGTGTTGTTTTGCCAACACACAACTCTCACAAAAGAAGTCTTCTTGACTGTAATATTTCCGTAGTTTTCATTCAGCATTTTCTTGAGAGTTTCTTTATTCACGTGTTCGAGGCGTTCATGCCACTGCTTGAGAGTACCACTCACTACATTTGCTTCTGCATCGAGTCTCTTTGATTTACGAAATGACATCTTATACAAATTATTGTCAGTTCGGCAACCTTCTGCAACAACAGTTTTACCTTCGTAGATTATAACCGTCGATTTATCTTTGATGACTGAGAACCCTTTCTTTGTGATTTGACCTTCAGAAAATAAATTTTGCCACATCATACATTTGTCCTTCATACCAAACATCATCGATTTGTTTTTCGAATCTAATTGTCCTTTTTGCTGAGATTTCAAGGATGGTATCATTCCCTAATTTGACATTGACTCCATTTAGTGGCGTTATGTCTTCGAACCATTCCTTATTGGCCAACATATGGTATGATGCACCGCTATCGAGCAGCCAGATTTTTTCTCTTTCTTCGACTGCTGACAGTCCTTGTTGGTTTCTTTCCATGTTGAAAGCACCTCCTTTTTTTTTGGGTGATTTCTGTTCGTGCTTTGTGTTTCTTGTCCTTTTTTCGATGGCGCCCTGCACTCGCTTGCGAAATGGCCTTTCTTGGAACAATTAAAACACGTTATTCTTGAATTCAAATTTCTTCTTGGTCGAATGCGAATTGTTTCCGCTTGTTGTCATTGCTCTCGCTCCATCGGTTTCATTTCCGCGGTTTAAATTGAAGAGAAGTCTTGCCGTCAAATTCACTATGGTTTGCTTAGTCTCATCAAGCGAGAGCCATGCCTGACGAAAAGCATGATATTTGCTAGGCAATGTACTAACGATTTTTGTCACGATTGCAACATCACTAATTGCATCTCCCGACTCCTTAATTTGTCGCGCTAAGGATTCTATTTACGCAATATGTTGTGCTACTGTATCAGTGGTTTGCATCTGATATTGGTAAAATCTTTCATGCACTAACATTTTATTCGTTTCCGATTTTTGTTCATAAATGGAATCGAGTTTAATAAGAATTTCATTTGCTGACTCACATGTTTCATTGCTAGCGCGTCGTCTTTATTCCACTTGTAGAATTTTTCTTTCTCGTCGGTTGGGACGCCTGCAGGTTTCGGTGACGCTCCGATGGCGACGTCGTACACGCATTTTGCACGCAAAGCACATTTTATCTGGAACTTCCACTGTCGGTATTCTTTTCCATTGAACTTGCCAATATGAATGAGGCTGCTTGAGTCTACCATTTTCACCTTTCGAATTAGTTTATCTTTTGGTGTCGCGAACTGTTTCACACGGAGGACACGCGGAATGGTCTCTTTATTCTTTGTTCACTACCAGTTCATATAAACCACGTGCTCTTCTTTTCACTTTAATATTTCTTGTTCACTCGCGACCACTGGGCCCATAACCTGTTGAGAGCTGAAGGTTCCTATCAGTGGAATTAAATACGTTTTATGCGGAGAGAACAATTTAGTTTTTTTAAAATACTTTTTATTGACATAAGATTGAAATCACTAATTTCATTTTTTTTTTTTATATACAAATCTAACAACCACAGCTAACTACGTAATATATTAATGTGTCAGTTGTAGGAGAGCAATTTAAACACTACTACTTACAACAAATAATTCCAACATAGCCTGTCTCTTTCACTTGACAACCAACCAGTTGGTTAATAAATTTAATAGTATTTTAGAACATGCAGAATTCTAGTATCAAGAAAAATACAAAAAGGACTTATAATGGATCATTACACATAGCAGCCCAGTGAACGCAAACAGTTAAGATTAATTTATACGCCAAATTTTTTGTAGTTATGTAAAAAAGGTTAAGTGGAAGACCAGCCTTAGGCTGAACTTCGCCGTTTTCTTGTAGTAAATATAAAGAAATAAAGACTCTATTATTATTATTATTATTAATTGTATTGTTCACTTTCAGGTTTATCTGATTACAGTTTTTATTTTTGTTTTTAAATATTATATATTCTGTTTTGTTTTTGTTCATTGTTTGTCTATTGCTTACAAGGCCATTTATTCGGGGCTATTCTCTACGCATATTGCTTTCATGTAAGCAAGTATTGCTAATAATAATAATCTATATAAAAAAATAATTTTGTTAAACTGACATGTCATTTTGTTAGCAAGCAAGATTTGTTAAAAATTCAGCTCATATTGTTAGCTAGCAATATATTTTGCTTACATTCTAGCAATGTACATAGAGAATAGCTCCCATTATATGTATATGCACATCATCTTGGTTGATGGAATCACTTATTTTGTTTATATCACTACCGGTGTATAGTAATACTGTATCATCAGCATAAACTATGTAACTTCTTTTAAGGTCACCGTTTTAGAGGTTTTGTATGTATAGAAGATACTATATTGATCCTAACACTGATCCTTGTGGGACTACTAGTTTAACAGTTCTTTCTTCACTTAGTTCTCCATTAATGTTTGTTTGTTGTTTTTGATCAGTGAGCTTTTTAGAAACTGGTGTGGTTTTCTTCTGATGCCCATTGTCTCCAAGTAGTTTAATTGGGTAATATTAATTTGTTTCAATGCAATTTAAGTTGCTAAAAACACTTTTCCTGGATAAATTCTATATTAAATCTTTCAGAAAACGCATTAGATGCTCAAAATAAATCAAAACTTGCAAATTATCTTTCAAAAATCGCTTAGAAAACACAAATAATGTTTAAAATTAATTAATAATCAGCTAATAACGTGCGATAATTGCAAAGAGTCGCTTGAAAAACACATTTCCTATAAGAAATTTGTCAAAAACCTTCCAGAGAACGCATTAGTTAAAATACATCCAAATCCGCTTAAAAAAACGCATGTAATGTTTAAAAATTGATTGTTAATCAATCGTAAGAAAACGCAATTATTGCTTAAAATAAATTAAAAATCTGTTACAAAACACGTACAGTGTCTAATATTTGCAAAGTATTGCTCGTTATTGTATTTTTTGCGCTGCTGATACAATAAAAATCAATTTTTGTGGCCAATTTTACGCAAATTAACATACAATTTAGAAATAATCATAGAACTTTTGTACAAATTTGTTTCTTTGTCTTGATAATCGGCTATATTTATATAATATATATATATATATAACATAGTGAGAATAATATGGTGGTTAGCATCTTCGAGGAATTTCAGTAATCCCTTTACAGATGCACCTAAATTTTATTATTTAATCATTGCAGGTCTATTTCGGGTATTACTTAATGTTTTTATAATTATGCACCCTTTCGGTAATCCTACTATAATTTTAATTATACAGGGAGTTTATAAATGAATGGGATTATGTAATCATTTTAAATGTGCCGCTTTTTTTTAAATTGTTTATTAAACTATTTGTTTTGACAGATCAACTTTGACAGCTGTCAAGCAAACATATGAAAACATATGTAGTATAGTGGACGATTTTAAAAAGACGGCATATTTAAAGTGATTACATAATCCCATTCATTTATAAACTCCCTGTATTACAAATTTTAGAAATATTTGCAATGCATTAATATTTCTCGTAAGCATAAAAGCTATAAAACTTCTTATGCATATCTGTATTTGTGATTGCATACCCATTAGTTCAATGAAATTAACAATAGATGGCACAGACAGACAGGCTAAAATACATAACATTCGTTATAATAAACGGTTACTTTTACTTATATGAAGATAGAAAAAAATGGCAGTAAATGTGTAAGAAAATAGCTATTACTTTGCTTCATTAATTAATTCAGAAAAACAAAGCATCTTTAATTTAAGCATAGTAAGCTATGATTGTTTCTTACTTTTAGAGCATTAGAGGTTATGAAAGCAATGATTGTTTTCATTTTAAAAATGTGTAGTAATGTGATGATATTTTATAGCTGTATGGTGAAATTCATGAAAGCCAGAAAGTGGTTTATTAAATTTGACAACTACAAAACTATGGTAATGCTACCACAAAAGCAAGTTTGGCACAATATAGCTGATTAAAGATAATCAGCTTTCATGAATTCCAGCATTAGTGCCGTAGTATTGGAAGGATTGGGTTATCAATATATAATAATAAATATTTTAGGTTCAATGGAGCGATGGAATTTACAAAATATTGGAATTGGAACCTGCTTAAATAAAATATGCTGTGATTCGACCGAATTAATGAAGATACACAAGATACAAATGGTAAGTGTACTAATTGGAAGATGTGTCTCCTTGCCCAACCTCATCTCCCCATGTTATCCACTAACTTATCCTCTTCCTTCTGTAGATGTTCTGGTGTTTTCGTGGCCATCTATACGATCCTAAAAATAATTATTGAAAAAAGTTTGTTAAGATAAACTAAATTAAATAAACGCAACCTACTTCAATTAATTGATCATTATGCGGCTGAGACTGAGAAAGATTCAGTTATATAAAAACATTTTGTTTACAAATTTACCAAATCAGTAGGCTGATGTCAATTAAAATCATTGCTGTGGTTACTATAAATAAATTGTTTATAAAAATTAAAAAATGTTTTATTTTTGTATGTTTCATATCTAATAAAAATGATAAATATTAAAGAAAATATTGAATATAAAAAATGTTTCTATTATTAAATTTTCTAGTTCCAATGTTTCCAAAAGGTACGTTATTACACTTATTACAATTTTATTTATTGAATTGTAAATTGATTTTTCATGGCTGGGATGATGCTAATTGACAATTGATTTGGAGGTTATTTTAAACATAATTTTATTATTGATAGTGAGTTTGCGCACGTCACTTATTTGCTTATGATTATAACGTTATAAATAGTGTAAGTGAAACAATTTTAAAAGTGTTGCGGCGCATGTGTAATATAACGTTACGATAAAAACTGACAAATTACTTGCATCTTATTTTGAAAATGAATTGATTAAAAAGTCTTTTAATGTTTGGCAAAACAGTATCAATTGCAATTTATATAAACACAGAGATAAGAAAATCTTACGATTGCGGTTTATGGCTATATTCATTATGTCTAATACACATCAAGTAGGCGATATATTTAACGTAAGGTTTTTTGATTGGTTTTGCTAATTTCATAAATAGCGTAACAAACGATAATGTTATACTTATATGGTATAATTATAAGTATAACGTGGACTTTTATAAGCAAAAAAAGTGACATGTGCAAACACTATTATTTGATGCAAAAGATATTATAATTTTATATTTAAATTCTCCTCTTTCCTCTAAATTTTTTAGAAATCCCCAAAAAACAAATTCTTAACCGCAACGCTATAACAATTAAGATAAAACTTAATACTAGCATCAGTAAAATAATTTTCCAACCAATTATTTAAAAATTTTATTTTGTGATGTTTAAAAGGTGCTACATATTATTTATATACATACAATATACACATTTTTACACAAATTTAAAGACATTACAGAGTAGTACAGTTTTTTTTTTAAGTTCAACGTAAATTATATTATTGCATTATATTATGTTTTCGGGAACTTCACTGTATACTTTTTGAGATGTTTTCATTTATGGTTCCAGTGTTAATTTTATATTCTTCTATTTTAATAATTTTTTCAAATTTTAATTTGTTTTTGTATAATGTTTTTGAAGGTGTGAGATATGGTAAGTTAAATAGTGTTTTTATATATTTTCAATTCTGATTTTTAACGGCCCTGGGTTTATTTTTGTGGGTTTAATAATAATTAATATAGTTGACGTTTTAATATTTATTTCTTCACTGTTTTTGTCTTATCTTTGTGTTTACTTGCTTTTCTATATTTTTTTTTGAGATGGACATTTGCTCTATTCTATCAAGTATTTCTTTATTTATTTTATTAACCTCACTTTTGTTACAATTACGGCCATCTTGTAAACCAACATTGCCATTCGCGTTTTTCCGATCTTTCTTATTATTGATCGGGGACCAAAAGTGTTCATAGACAAAATGTTTGCCGGAACGGTCCGCAACTTTTTTGTATTTGACGCGGTAATCCAACCCAAACCCAACGGCGCAAAACGGCCTCGAAAATTGACTTCCGGTATAGGTCGGCCATCTTGGGTCCGGGACCGAAAACGTCCACGGACAAAATGTTCTCGGTGACGGCCCGCAACTTTTTTGTATTTGACGCGGGGCTCCAAACCCAAACCCAACGGCGCAAAACGGCCTCGAAAATTGACTTCCGGTATAGGTCGGCCATCTTGGGTCCGGGACCGAAAACGTCCACGGACAAAATGTTCTCGGTGACGGCCCGCAACTTTTTTGTATTTGACGCGGGGCTCCAAACCCAAACCCAACGGCGCAAAACGGCCTCGAAAATTGACTTCCGGTATAGGTCGGCCATCTTGGGTCCGGGACCGAAAACGTCCACGGACAAAATGTTCTCGGTGACGGCCCGCAACTTTTTTGTATTTGACGCGGGGCTCCAAACCCAAACCCAACGGCGCAAAACGGCCTCGAAAATTGACTTCCGGTATAGGTCGGCCATCTTGGGTCCGGGACCGAAAACGTCCACGGACAAAATGTTCTCGGTGACGGCGCGCAACTTTTTTGTATTTGACGCGGGGCTCCAAACCCAAACCCAACGGCGCAAAACGGCCTCGAAAATTGACTTCCGGTATAGGTCGGCCATCTTGGGTCCGGGACCGAAAACGTCCACGGACAAAATGTTCTCGGTGACGGCCCGCAACTTTTTTGTATTTGACGCGGGGCTCCAAACCCAAACCCAACGGCGCAAAACGGCCTCGAAAATTGACTTCCGGTATAGGTCGGCCATCTTGGGTCCGGGACCGAAAACGTCCACGGACAAAATGTTCTCGGTGACGGCCCGCAACTTTTTTGTATTTGACGCGGGGCTCCAAACCCAAACCCAACGGCGCAAAACGGCCTCGAAAATTGACTTCCGGTATAGGTCGGCCATCTTGGGTCCGGGACCGAAAACGTCCACGGACAAAATGTTCTCGGTGACGGCCCGCAACTTTTTTGTATTTGACGCGGGGCTCCAAACCCAAACCCAACGGCGCAAAACGGCCTCGAAAATTGACTTCCGGTATAGGTCGGCCATCTTGGGTCCGGGACCGAAAACGTCCACGGACAAAATGTTCTCGGTGACGGCCCGCAACTTTTTTGTATTTGACGCGGGGCTCCAAACCCAAACCCAACGGCGCAAAACGGCCTCGAAAATTGACTTCCGGTATAGGTCGGCCATCTTGGGTCCGGGACCGAAAACGTCCACGGACAAAATGTTCTCGGTGACGGCCCGCAACTTTTTTGTATTTGACGCGGGGCTCCAAACCCAAACCCAACGGCGCAAAACGGCCTCGAAAATTGACTTCCGGTATAGGTCGGCCATCTTGGGTCCGGGACCGAAAACGTCCACGGACAAAATGTTCTCGGTGACGGCGCGCAACTTTTTTGTATTTGACGCGGGGCTCCAAACCCAAACCCAACGGCGCAAAACGGCCTCGAAAATTGACTTCCGGTATAGGTCGGCCATCTTGGGTCCGGGACCGAAAACGTCCACGGACAAAATGTTCTCGGTGACGGCCCGCAACTTTTTTGTATTTGACGCGGGGCTCCAAACCCAAACCCAACGGCGCAAAACGGCCTCGAAAATTGACTTCCGGTATAGGTCGGCCATCTTGGGTCCGGGACCGAAAACGTCCACGGACAAAATGTTCTCGGTGACGGCCCGCAACTTTTTTGTATTTGACGCGGGGCTCCAAACCCAAACCCAACGGCGCAAAACGGCCTCGAAAATTGACTTCCGGTATAGGTCGGCCATCTTGGGTCCGGGACCGAAAACGTCCACGGACAAAATGTTCTCGGTGACGGCCCGCAACTTTTTTGTATTTGACGCGGGGCTCCAAACCCAAACCCAACGGCGCAAAACGGCCTCGAAAATTGACTTCCGGTATAGGTCGGCCATCTTGGGTCCGGGACCGAAAACGTCCACGGACAAAATGTTCTCGGTGACGGCCCGCAACTTTTTTGTATTTGACGCGGGGCTCCAAACCCAAACCCAACGGCGCAAAACGGCCTCGAAAATTGACTTCCGGTATAGGTCGGCCATCTTGGGTCCGGGACCGAAAACGTCCACGGACAAAATGTTCTCGGTGACGGCCCGCAACTTTTTTGTATTTGACGCGGGGCTCCAAACCCAAACCCAACGGCGCAAAACGGCCTCGAAAATTGACTTCCGGTATAGGTCGGCCATCTTGGGTCCGGGACCGAAAACGTCCACGGACAAAATGTTCTCGGTGACGGCCCGCAACTTTTTTGTATTTGACGCGGGGCTCCAAACCCAAACCCAACGGCGCAAAACGGCCTCGAAAATTGACTTTCGGTATAGGTCGGCCATCTTGGGTCCGGGACCGAAAACGTCCACGGACAAAATGTTCTCGGTGACGGCCCGCAACTTTTTTGTGTTTGACGCGGGGCTCCAAACCCAAACCCAACGGCGCAAAACGGACTCCAAAATTGACTTCCGGTATAGGTCGGCCATCTTGGGTCCGGGACCGAAAACGTCCACGGACAAAATGTTCTCGGTGACGGCCCGCAACTTTTTTGTATTTGACGCGGGGCTCCAAACCCAAACCCAACGGCGCAAAACGGCCTCGAAAATTGACTTCCGGTATAGGTCGGCCATCTTGGGTCCGGGACCGAAAACGTCCACGGACAAAATGTTCTCGGTGACGGCCCGCAACTTTTTTGTATTTGACGCGGGGCTCCAAACCCAAACCCAACGGCGCAAAACGGCCTCGAAAATTGACTTCCGGTATAGGTCGGCCATCTTGGGTCCGGGACCGAAAACGTCCACGGACAAAATGTTCTCGGTGACGGCCCGCAACTTTTTTGTATTTGACGCGGGGCTCCAAACCCAAACCCAACGGCGCAAAACGGCCTCGAAAATTGACTTCCGGTATAGGTCGGCCATCTTGGGTCCGGGACCGAAAACGTCCACGGACAAAATGTTCTCGGTGACGGCCCGCAACTTTTTTGTATTTGACGCGGGGCTCCAAACCCAAACCCAACGGCGCAAAACGGCCTCGAAAATTGACTTCCGGTATAGGTCGGCCATCTTGGGTCCGGGACCGAAAACGTCCACGGACAAAATGTTCTCGGTGACGGCCCGCAACTTTTTTGTATTTGACGCGGGGCTCCAAACCCAAACCCAACGGCGCAAAACGGCCTCGAAAATTGACTTCCGGTATAGGTCGGCCATCTTGGGTCCGGGACCGAAAACGTCCACGGACAAAATGTTCTCGGTGACGGCCCGCAACTTTTTTGTATTTGACGCGGGCTCCAAACCCCAAACCCAACGGCGCAAAACGGCCTCGAAAATTGACTTCCGGTATAGGTCGGCCATCTTGGGTCCGGGACCGAAAACGTCCACGGACAAAATGTTCTCGGTGACGGCCGCAACTTTTTTGTATTTGACGCGGGGCTCCAAACCCAAACGCAACGGCGCAAAACGGCCTCGAAAATTGACTTCCGGTATAGGTCGGCCATCTTGGGTCCGGGACCGAAAACGTCCACGGACAAAATGTTCTCGGTGACGGCCCGCAACTTTTTTGTATTTGACGCGGGGCTCCAAACCCAAACCCAACGGCGCAAAACGGCCTCGAAAATTGACTTTCGGTATAGGTCGGCCATCTTGGGTCCGGGACCGAAAACGTCCACGGACAAAATGTTCTCGGTGACGGCCCGCAACTTTTTTGTATTTGACGCGGGGCTCCAAACCCAAACCCAACGGTGCAAAACGGCCTCGAAAATTGACTTCCGGTATAGGTCGGCCATCTTGGGTCCGGGACCGAAAACGTCCACGACAAAATGTTCTCGGTGACGGCCCGCAACTTTTTTGTATTTGACGCGGGGCTCCAAACCCAAACCCAACGGCGCAAAACGGCCTCGAAAATTGACTTCCGGTATAGGTCGGCCATCTTGGGTCCGGGACCGAAAACGTCCCACGGACAAAATGTTCTCGGTGACGGCCCGCAACTTTTTTGTATTTGACGCGGGCTCCAAACCCAAACCCAACGGCGCAAAACGGCCTCGAAAATTGACTTCCGGTATAGGTCGGCCATCTTGGGTCCGGGACCGAAAACGTCCACGGACAAAATGTTCTCGGTGACGGCCCGCAACTTTTTTGTATTTTGACGCGGGGCTCCAAACCCAAACCCAACGGCGCAAAACGGCCTCGAAAATTGACTTCCGGTATAGGTCGGCCATCTTGGGTCCGGGACCGAAAACGTCCACGGACAAAATGTTCTCGGTGACGGCCCGCAACTTTTTTGTATTTGACGCGGGGCTCCAAACCCAAACCCAACGGCGCAAAACGGCCTCGAAAATTGACTTCCGGTATAGGTCGGCCATCTTGGGTCCGGGACCGAAAACGTCCACGGACAAAATGTTCTCGGTGACGGCCCGCAACTTTTTTGTATTTGACGCGCGGCTCCAAACCCAAACCCAACGGCGCAAAACGGCCTCGAAAATTGACTTCCGGTATAGGTCGGCCATCTTGGGTCCGGGACCGAAAACGTCCACGGACAAAATGTTCTCGGTGACGGCCCGCAACTTTTTTGTATTTGACGCGGGGCTCCAAACCCAAACCCAACGGCGCAAAACGGCCTCGAAAATTGACTTCCGGTATAGGTCGGCCATCTTGGGTCCGGGACCGAAAACGTCCACGGACAAAATGTTCTCGGTGACGGCCCGCAACTTTTTTGTATTTGACGCGGGGCTCCAAACCCAAACGCAACGGCGCAAAACGGCCTCGAAAATTGACTTCCGGTATAGGTCGGCCATCTTGGGTCCGGGACCGAAAACGTCCACGGACAAAATGTTCTCGGTGACGGCCCGCAACTTTTTTGTATTTGACGCGGGGCTCCAAACCCAAACCCAACGGCGCAAAACGGCCTCGAAAATTGACTTCCGGTATAGGTCGGCCATCTTGGGTCCGGGACCGAAAACGTCCACGGACAAAATGTTCTCGGTGACGGCCCGCAACTTTTTTGTATTTGACGCGGGGCTCCAAACCCAAACCCAACGGCGCAAAACGGCCTCGAAAATTGACTTCCGGTATAGGTCGGCCATCTTGGGTCCGGGACCGAAAACGTCCACGGACAAAATGTTCTCGGTGACGGCCCGCAACTTTTTTGTATTTGACGCGGGGCTCCAAACCCAAACCCAACGGCGCAAAACGGCCTCGAAAATTGACTTCCGGTATAGGTCGGCCATCTTGGGTCCGGGACCGAAAACGTCCACGGACAAAATGTTCTCGGTGACGGCCCGCAACTTTTTTGTATTTGACGCGGGGCTCCAAACCCAAACCCAACGGCGCAAAACGGCCTCGAAAATTGACTTCCGGTATAGGTCGGCCATCTTGGGTCCGGGACCGAAAACGTCCACGGACAAAATGTTCTCGGTGACGGCCCGCAACTTTTTTGTATTTGACGCGGGGCTCCAAACCCAAACCCAACGGCGCAAAACGGCCTCGAAAATTGACTTCCGGTATAGGTCGGCCATCTTGGGTCCGGGACCGAAAACGTCCACGGACAAAATGTTCTCGGTGACGGCCCGCAACTTTTTTGTATTTGACGCGGGGCTCCAAACCCAAACCCAACGGCGCAAAACGGCCTCGATAATTGACTTCCGGTATAGGTCGGCCATCTTGGGTCCGGGACCGAAAACGTCCACGGACAAAATGTTCTCGGTGACGGCCCGCAACTTTTTTGTATTTGACGCGGGGCTCCAAACCCAAACCCAACGGCGCAAAACGGCCTCGATAATTGACTTCCGGTATAGGTCGGCCATCTTGGGTCCGGGACCGAAAACGTCCACGGACAAAATGTTCTCGGTGACGGCCCGCAACTTTTTTGTATTTGACGCGGGGCTCCAAACCCAAACCCAACGGCGCAAAACGGCCTCGAAAATTGACTTCCGGTATAGGTCGGCCATCTTGGGTCCGGGACCGAAAACGTCCACGGACAAAATGTTCTCGGTGACGGCCCGCAACTTTTTTGTATTTGACGCGGGGCTCCAAACCCAAACCCAACGGCGCAAAACGGCCTCGAAAATTGACTTCCGGTATAGGTCGGCCATCTTGGGTCCGGGACCGAAAACGTCCACGGACAAAAATGTTCTCGGTGACGGCCCGCAACTTTTTTGTGTTTGACGCGGGGCTCCAAACCCAAACCGAACGGCGCAAAACGGCCTCGAAAATTGACTTCCGGTACAGGTCGGCCATCTTGGGTCCGGGACCGAAAACGTCCACGGACAAAATGTTCTCGGTGACGGCCCGCAACTTTTTGTATTTGACGCGGGGCTCCAAACCCAAACCCAACGGCGCAAAACGGCCTCGAAAATTGACTTCCGGATAGGTCGGCTATCTTGGGTCCGGGGACCGAAAACGTCCACGGACAAAATGTTCTCGGTGACGGCCCGCAGCTTTTTTGTATTTGACGCGGGGCTCCAAACCCAAACCCAACGGCGCAAAACGGCCTCGAAAATTGACTTCCGGTATAGGTCGGCCATCTTGGGTCCGGGACCGAAAACGTCCACGGACAAAATGTTCTCGGTGACGGCCCGCAACTTTTTTGTATTTGACGCGGGGCTCCAAACCCAAACCCAACGGCGCCAAACGGCCTCGAAAATTGACTTCCGGTATAGGTCGGCCATCTTTGGTCCGGGACCGAAAACGTCCACGGACAAAATGTTCTCGGTGACGGCCCGCAACTTTTTTGTGTTTGACGCGGGGCTTCAAACCCAAACCGAACGGCGCAAAACGGCCTC
Organism: Tachinus rufipes; assembly: GCA_963932245.1. Taxonomy (NCBI): domain Eukaryota; kingdom Metazoa; phylum Arthropoda; class Insecta; order Coleoptera; family Staphylinidae; genus Tachinus; species Tachinus rufipes. The sequence continues at coordinate 96,153,486 of OZ010748.1, forward strand.
GAAAATTGACTTCCGGTATAGGTCGGCCATCTTGGGTCCGGGACCGAAAACGTCCACGGACAAATGTTCTCGGTGACGGCCCGCAACTTTTTTGTATTTGACGCGGGGCTCCAAACCCAAACCCAACGGCGCAAAACGGCCTCGAAAATTGACTTCCGGTATAGGTCGGCCATCTTGGGTCCGGGACCGAAAACGTCCACGGACAAAATGTTCTCGGTGACGGCCCGCAACTTTTTTGTATTTGACGCGGGGCTCCAAACCCAAACCCAACGGCGCAAAACGGCCTCGAAAATTGACTTCCGGTATAGGTCGGCCATCTTGGGTCCGGGACCGAAAACGTCCACGGACAAAATGTTCTCGGTGACGGCCCGCAACTTTTTTGTATTTGACGCGGGGCTCCAAACCCAAACCCAACGGCGCAAAACGGCCTCGAAAATTGACTTCCGGTATAGGTCGGCCATCTTGGGTCCGGGACCGAAAACGTCCACGGACAAAATGTTCTCGGTGACGGCCCGCAACTTTTTTGTATTTGACGCGGGGCTCCAAACCCAAACCCAACGGCGCAAAACGGCCTCGAAAATTGACTTCCGGTATAGGTCGGCCATCTTGGGTCCGGGACCGAAAACGTCCACGGACAAAATGTTCTCGGTGACGGCCCGCAACTTTTTTGTATTTGACGCGGGGCTCCAAACCCAAACCCAACGGCGCAAAACGGCCTCGAAAATTGACTTCCGGTATAGGTCGGCCATCTTGGGTCCGGGACCGAAAACGTCCACGGACAAAATGTTCTCGGTGACGGCCCGCAACTTTTTTGTATTTGACGCGGGGCTCCAAACCCAAACCCAACGGCGCAAAACGGCCTCGAAAATTGACTTCCGGTATAGGTCGGCCATCTTGGGTCCGGGACCGAAAACGTCCACGGACAAAATGTTCTCGGTGACGGCCCGCAACTTTTTTGTATTTGACGCGGGGCTCCAAACCCAAACCCAACGGCGCAAAACGGCCTCGAAAATTGACTTTCGGTATAGGTCGGCCATCTTGGGTCCGGGACCGAAAACGTCCACGGACAAAATGTTCTCGGTGACGGCCCGCAACTTTTTTGTGTTTGACGCGGGGCTCCAAACCCAAACCCAACGGCGCAAAACGGACTCCAAAATTGACTTCCGGTATAGGTCGGCCATCTTGGGTCCGGGACCGAAAACGTCCACGGACAAAATGTTCTCGGTGACGGCCCGCAACTTTTTTGTATTTGACGCGGGGCTCCAAACCCAAACCCAACGGCGCAAAACGGCCTCGAAAATTGACTTCCGGTATAGGTCGGCCATCTTGGGTCCGGGACCGAAAACGTCCACGGACAAAATGTTCTCGGTGACGGCCCGCAACTTTTTTGTATTTGACGCGGGGCTCCAAACCCAAACCCAACGGCGCAAAACGGCCTCGAAAATTGACTTCCGGTATAGGTCGGCCATCTTGGGTCCGGGACCGAAAACGTCCACGGACAAAATGTTCTCGGTGACGGCCCGCAACTTTTTTGTATTTGACGCGGGGCTCCAAACCCAAACCCAACGGCGCAAAACGGCCTCGAAAATTGACTTCCGGTATAGGTCGGCCATCTTGGGTCCGGGACCGAAAACGTCCACGGACAAAATGTTCTCGGTGACGGCCCGCAACTTTTTTGTATTTGACGCGGGGCTCCAAACCCAAACCCAACGGCGCAAAACGGCCTCGAAAATTGACTTCCGGTATAGGTCGGCCATCTTGGGTCCGGGACCGAAAACGTCCACGGACAAAATGTTCTCGGTGACGGCCCGCAACTTTTTTGTATTTGACGCGGGGCTCCAAACCCAAACCCAACGGCGCAAAACGGCCTCGAAAATTGACTTCCGGTATAGGTCGGCCATCTTGGGTCCGGGACCGAAAACGTCCACGGACAAAATGTTCTCGGTGACGGCCCGCAACTTTTTTGTGTTTGACGCGGGGCTCCAAACCCAAACCCAACGGCGCAAAACGGACTCGAAAATTGACTTCCGGTATAGGTCGGCCATCTTGGGTCCGGGACCGAAAACGTCCACGGACAAAATGTTCTCGGTGACGGCCCGCAACTTTTTTGTATTTGACGCGGGGCTCCAAACCCAAACCCAACGGCGCAAAACGGCCTCGAAAATTGACTTCCGGTATAGGTCGGCCATCTTGGGTCCGGGACCGAAAACGTCCACGGACAAAATGTTCTCGGTGACGGCCCGCAACTTTTTTGTATTTGACGCGGGGCTCCAAACCCAAACCCAACGGCGCAAAACGGCCTCGAAAATTGACTTCCGGTATAGGTCGGCCATCTTGGGTCCGGGACCGAAAACGTCCACGGACAAAATGTTCTCGGTGACGGCCCGCAACTTTTTTGTATTTGACGCGGGGCTCCAAACCCAAACCCAACGGCGCAAAACGGCCTCGAAAATTGACTTCCGGTATAGGTCGGCCATCTTGGGTCCGGGACCGAAAACGTCCACGGACAAAATGTTCTCGGTGACGGCCCGCAACTTTTTTGTATTTGACGCGGGGCTCCAAACCCAAACCCAACGGCGCAAAACGGCCTCGAAAATTGACTTCCGGTATAGGTCGGCCATCTTGGGTCCGGGACCGAAAACGTCCACGGACAAAATGTTCTCGGTGACGGCCCGCAACTTTTTTGTGTTTGACGCGGGGCTCCAAACCCAAACCCAACGGCGCAAAACGGCCTCGAAAATTGACTTCCGGTAAAGGTCGGCCATCTTGGGTCCGGGACCGAAAATGTCCACGGACAAAATGTTCTCGGTGACGGCCCGCAACTTTTTTGTATTTGACGCGGGGCTCCAAACCCAAACCCAACGGCGCAAAACGGCCTCGAAAATTGACTTCCGGTATAGGTCGGCCATCTTGGGTCCGGGACCGAAAACGTCCACGGACAAAATGTTCTCGGTGACGGCCCGCAACTTTTTTGTATTTGACGCGGGGCTCCAAACCCAAACCCAACGGCGCAAAACGGCTTCGAAAATTGACTTCCGGTATAGGTCGGCCATCTTGGGTCCGGGACCGAAAACGTCCACGGACAAAATGTTCTCGGTGACGGCCCGCAACTTTTTTGTATTTGACGCGGGGCTCCAAACCCAAACCCAACGGCGCAAAACGGCCTCGAAAATTGACTTCCGGTATAGGTCGGCCATCTTGGGTCCGGGACCGAAAACGTCCACGGACAAAATGTTCTCGGTGACGGCCCGCAACTTTTTTGTGTTTGACGCGGGGCTCCAAACCCAAACCGAACGGCGCAAAACGGCCTCGAAAATTGACTTCCGGTACAGGTCGGCCATCTTGGGTCCGGGACCGAAAACGTCCACGGACAAAATGTTCTCGGTGACGGCCCGCAACTTTTTTGTATTTGACGCGGGGCTCCAAACCCAAACCCAACGGCGCAAAACGGCCTCGAAAATTGACTTCCGGTATAGGTCGGCCATCTTGGGTCCGGGACCGAAAACGTCCACGGACAAAATGTTCTCGGTGACGGCCCGCAACTTTTTTGTATTTGACGCGGGGCTCCAAACCCAAACCCAACATCGCAAAACGCCCTCGAAAATTGACTTCCGGTATAGGTCGGCCATCTTGGGTCCGGGACCGAAAACGTCCACGGACAAAATGTTCTCGGTGACGGCCCGCAACTTTTTTGTATTTGACGCGGGGCTCCAAACCCAAACCCAACGGCGCAAAACGGCCTCGAAAATTGACTTCCGGTATAGGTCGGCCATCTTGGGTCCGGGACCGAAAACGTCCACGGACAAAATGTTCTCGGTGACGGCCCGCAACTTTTTTGTGTTTGACGCGGGGCTCCAAACCCAAACCGAACGGCGCAAAACGGCCTCGAAAATTGACTTCCGGTACAGGTCGGCCATCTTGGGTCCGGGACCGAAAACGTCCACGGACAAAATGTTCTCGGTGACGGCCCGCAACTTTTTTGTATTTGACGCGGGGCTCCAAACCCAAACCCAACGGCGCAAAACGGCCTCGAAAATTGACTTCCGGTATAGGTCGGCCATCTTGGGTCCGGGACCGAAAACGTCCACGGACAAAATGTTCTCGGTGACGGCCCGCAACTTTTTTGTATTTGACGCGGGGCTCCAAACCCAAACCCAACGGCGCAAAACGGCCTCGAAAATTGACTTCCGGTATAGGTCGGCCATCTTGGGTCCGGGACCGAAAACGTCCACGGACAAAATGTTCTCGGTGACGGCCCGCAACTTTTTTGTATTTGACGCGGGGCTCCAAACCCAAACCCAACGGCGCAAAACGGCCTCGAAAATTGACTTCCGGTATAGGTCGGCCATCTTGGGTCCGGGACCGAAAACGTCCACGGACAAAATGTTCTCGGTGACGGCCCGCAACTTTTTTGTGTTTGACGCGGGGCTCCAAACCCAAACCGAACGGCGCAAAACGGCCTCGAAAATTGACTTCCGGTACAGGTCGGCCATCTTGGGTCCGGGACCGAAAACGTCCACGGACAAAATGTTCTCGGTGACGGCCCGCAACTTTTTTGTATTTGACGCGGGGCTCCAAACCCAAACCCAACGGCGCAAAACGGCCTCGAAAATTGACTTCCGGGATAGGTCGGCCATCTTGGGTCCGGGACCGAAAACGTCCACGGACAAAATGTTCTCGGTGACGGCCCGCAGCTTTTTTGTATTTGACGCGGGGCTCCAAACCCAAACCCAACGGCGCAAAACGGCCTCGAAAATTGACTTCCGGTATAGGTCGGCCATCTTGGGTCCGGGACCGAAAACGTCCACGGACGAAATGTTCTCGGTGACGGCCCGCAACTTTTTTGTGTTTGACGCGGGGCTCCAAACCCAAACCCAACGGCGCAAAACGGCCTCGAAAATTGACTTCCGGTATAGGTCGGCCATCTTGGGTCCGGGACCGAAAACGTCCACGGACCAAATGTTCTCGGTGACGGCCCGCAACTTTTTTATATTTGACGCGGGGCTCTAAACCCAAACCCAACGGCGCAAGACGGCCTCGAAAATTGACTTCCGGTATAGGTCGGCCATCTTGGGTCCGGGACCGAAAACGTCCACGGACAAAATGTTCTCTTAGTTTTAATTATACTAAATTAAGTATTATTAATTATAAGTTAAAATTAAATTACAATTAATTTATTAGAATCAATTTTCTTTGTTGTGTATGTAATATTTAAACTGCACATGCAAGTCATTTTTCTGAATTTTTTTCAACTATAAAGTTAGTATTTGATAATTAAGAAATTTTCAATGATTTTCTAATGTTATAATAGTTGATATTTGAAAATGGTAATTGAATAATTATCTTTTTTTGTATTTACAGGATTTAAGAATTTCAATCTAAATTATGAGGATTGTTGCCTCCAAGGATGTTTCTAGCATAAAGAAAAGCAAGGACCATCAAGATTGAAACTACTGTCTACCGCCAAGTAAGCTATTAGTGAAATGCTTCATGGAGATAGGATTTTAGGTAAATAAACTATATATAAACAAACAAACAAAATTAGTAATTATAATTTTTTTTCGTTTAAAATGAATTGTAATTATTTTAATATTGTTAATAATTATTTGTGTTTTTTACAGACAGACTTTACTATCTTAGTCAATGGAATAGAATCATCATGGACAAAGCAATACAGGAAGATGAAGCAAAGATTCCATACAGTAAACAATTGGAATATGAAATTACAAATATTGAACCATGAAGCTTTAAATGAAAGAAGATAAATATTAAATATTATAAGCATTCATTTCTGTTAGCAAAATGATTACATTTGTGGTTTTAATTTAATATTTATAATTGAAACTGTATTTTGTTTAAGATAAGTACTACAAATTTAGAAAGTGATTGTAATAGGTCTAAACGTCGCAATTAAGTGCATCAGCAGCAGCCGTTGTCATATTCATTTTATATTCTATATCTGATAATCTGAATAGAAACGCGTTGAGTAAATCACTTTTTAAATTTGTTAGTAATTTTATTAATGTGTGTTAAAAGTTTGTAACAGTTTGTGACTTATTTGTGCTTTTACCAGAGCTGATTCTGCTCTCTACTTTTGCAGATTTTGTTTATTGTTATTTTCTGTATTGGTATTGTTACAACTAAGCCACGTTGAACAGCGGTGTTGCTCACGTTATTGACCTTAAATTTACAGCGTTGAGTGACGGATTGAATGTTGCAAATAGGCGCTTGCTCGTGTATGCAATGTATAAATGTATTTGATTTGCGCGCAAAAGCTAGATGTCTGGAATCGTTCTAAAATGATCCAGAGACACCGAAAATTCGTGTAGCTCACATTCTCTATTGATGTAAGTGTTTTATTAATATTTGACCTCTTTTGTTAAATAAATAGGGAAATGTAGGGAGGGTGGGTGTTTACTAAGTAAGTTATGGGGACAATGGTAGCTCAATTAGCTCTTAGAAGAGCTGATTGTGATATCTACTTTAGGTCCAGAGAAAACAGAACTACACGGGGGATCCCGTGTTGCTCATCATCTCTAGCTTGGCTGGAGGTAAGCTTAATTAGCTCTTAGAAGAGCTGATTCTGCTCTCTACCTTAGGTCCAGGGGAAAACGGAACTACACGGGGACCCCGTGTTGCTCACATTCTCTACCTTAGCATTAGGGGAAAGCAAAATCTGTAGTTTTTTGTTTGTTTATGTTGTTTTTATGAATAAATAATTGTTATACAAAGTACATTTTTTTATTTTCCTTTTTTATCAACAATTTCAGGTTGGAGGGATTAATTTTTAATAATTAATAAAAAACCGTAAGACTACCAAAATTCTTCCGTTTCAACACTAAAATACCGTGGGACTACCAAAATTCTTCCATTTAGACACTAAAAAACCGTGGGACTACCAAATTCTTCCGTTTCAACACTAAAAAACCGTGGGACTACCAAAATTCTTCCGTTTCAACACTAAAAAACCGTGGGACTACCAAAATTCTTCCGTTTCAACACTAAAAAACCGTGGGACTACCAAAATTCTTCCGTTTCAACACTAAAAAACCGTGGGACTACCAAATTCTTCCGTTTCAACACTAAAATACCGTGGGACTACCAAAATTCTTCCATTTAGACACTAAAAAACCGTGGGACTACCAAATTCTTCCGTTTCAACACTAAAAAACCGTGGGACTACCAAAATTCTTCCGTTTCAACACTAAAATACCGTGGGACTACCAAAATTCTTCCATTTAGACAATAAAAAAACCGTGGGACTACCAAATTCTTCCGTTTCAACACTAAAAAACCGTGGGACTACCAAAATTCTTCCGTTTCAACACTAAAAAACCGTGGGACTACCAAAATTCTTCCATTTAGACACTAAAAAACCGTGGGACTACCAAAATTCTTCCGTTTCAACACTAAAAAACCGTGGGACTACCAAAATTCTTCCGTTTCAACACTAAAAAACCGTGGGACTACCAAAATTCTTCCGTTTCAACACTAAAAAACCGTGGGACTACCAAAATTCTTCCATTTAGACACTAAAAAACCGTGGGACTACCAAAATTCTTCCATTTAGACACTAAAAAACCGTGGGACTACCAAAATTCTTCCGTTTCAACACTAAAAAACCGTGGGACTACCAAAATTCTTCCATTTAGACACTAAAAAACCGTGGGACTACCAAATTCTTCCGTTTCAACACTAAAAAACCGTGGGACTACCAAAATTCTTACGTTTCAACACTAAAATACCGTGGGACTACCAAAATTCTTCCATTTAGACAATAAAAAAACCGTGGGACTACCAAATTCTTCCGTTTCAACACTAAAAAACCGTGGGACTACCAAAATTCTTCCATTTAGACACTAAAAAACCGTGGGACTACCAAAATTCTTCCGTTTCAACACTAAAATACCGTGGGACTACCAAAATTCTTCCATTTAGACACTAAAAAACCGTGGGACTACCAAATTCTTCCGTTTCAACACTAAAAAACCGTGGGACTACCAAAATTCTTCCGTTTCAACACTAAAATACCGTGGGACTACCAAAATTCTTCCATTTAGACAATAAAAAAACCGTGGGACTACCAAATTCTTCCGTTTCAACACTAAAAAACCGTGGGACTACCAAAATTCTTCCATTTAGACACTAAAAAACCGTGGGACTACCAAAATTCTTCCGTTTCAACACTAAAATACCGTGGGACTACCAAAATTCTTCCATTTAGACACTAAAAAACCGTGGGACTACCAAATTCTTCCGTTTCAACACTAAAAAACCGTGGGACTACCAAAATTCTTCCGTTTCAACACTAAAATACCGTGGGACTACCAAAATTCTTCCATTTAGACACTAAAAAACCGTGGGACTACCAAATTCTTCCGTTTCAACACTAAAAAACCGTGGGACTACCAAAATTCTTCCGTTTCAACACTAAAATACCGTGGGACTACCAAAATTCTTCCATTTAGACAATAAAAAAACCGTGGGACTACCAAATTCTTCCGTTTCAACACTAAAAAACCGTGGGACTACCAAAATTCTTCCATTTAGACACTAAAAAACCGTGGGACTACCAAATTCTTCCGTTTCAACACTAAAAAACCGTGGGACTACCAAAATTCTTCCGTTTCAACACTAAAAAACCGTGGGACTACCAAAATTCTTCCGTTTCAACACTAAAAAACCGTGGGACTACCAAAATTCTTCCGTTTCAACACTAAAAAACCGTGGGACTACCAAATTCTTCCGTTTCAACACTAAAATACCGTGGGACTACCAAAATTCTTCCATTTAGACACTAAAAAACCGTGGGACTACCAAATTCTTCCGTTTCAACACTAAAAAACCGTGGGACTACCAAAATTCTTCCGTTTCAACACTAAAATACCGTGGGACTACCAAAATTCTTCCATTTAGACAATAAAAAAACCGTGGGACTACCAAATTCTTCCGTTTCAACACTAAAAAACCGTGGGACTACCAAAATTCTTCCGTTTCAACACTAAAAAACCGTGGGACTACCAAAATTCTTCCATTTAGACACTAAAAAACCGTGGGACTACCAAAATTCTTCCGTTTCAACACTAAAAAACCGTGGGACTACCAAAATTCTTCCGTTTCAACACTAAAAAACCGTGGGACTACCAAAATTCTTCCGTTTCAACACTAAAAAACCGTGGGACTACCAAAATTCTTCCATTTAGACACTAAAAAACCGTGGGACTACCAAAATTCTTCCATTTAGACACTAAAAAACCGTGGGACTACCAAAATTCTTCCGTTTCAACACTAAAAAACCGTGGGACTACCAAAATTCTTCCATTTAGACACTAAAAAACCGTGGGACTACCAAATTCTTCCGTTTCAACACTAAAAAACCGTGGGACTACCAAAATTCTTACGTTTCAACACTAAAATACCGTGGGACTACCAAAATTCTTCCATTTAGACAATAAAAAAACCGTGGGACTACCAAATTCTTCCGTTTCAACACTAAAAAACCGTGGGACTACCAAAATTCTTCCATTTAGACACTAAAAAACCGTGGGACTACCAAAATTCTTCCGTTTCAACACTAAAATACCGTGGGACTACCAAAATTCTTCCATTTAGACACTAAAAAACCGTGGGACTACCAAATTCTTCCGTTTCAACACTAAAAAACCGTGGGACTACCAAAATTCTTCCGTTTCAACACTAAAATACCGTGGGACTACCAAAATTCTTCCATTTAGACAATAAAAAAACCGTGGGACTACCAAATTCTTCCGTTTCAACACTAAAAAACCGTGGGACTACCAAAATTCTTCCATTTAGACACTAAAAAACCGTGGGACTACCAAATTCTTCCGTTTCAACACTAAAAAACCGTGGGACTACCAAAATTCTTCCGTTTCAACACTAAAATACCGTGGGACTACCAAAATTCTTCCATTTAGACAATAAAAAAACCGTGGGACTACCAAAATTCTTCCGTTTCAACACTAAAAAACCGTGGGACTACCAAAATTCTTCCGTTTCAACACTAAAAAACCGTGGGACTACCAAAATTCTTCCATTTAGACACTAAAAAACCGTGGGACTACCAAAATTCTTCCGTTTCAACACTAAAAAACCGTGGGACTACCAAAATTCTTCCGTTTCAACACTAAAAAACCGTGGGACTACCAAAATTCTTCCATTTAGACAATAAAAAAACCGTGGGACTACCAAAATTCTTCCGTTTCAACACTAAAATACCGTGGGACTACCAAAATTCTTCCATTTAGACAATAAAAAAACCGTGGGACTACCAAAATTCTTCCGTTTCAACACTAAAAAACCGTGGGACTACCAAAATTCTTCCATTTAGACACTAAAAAACCGTGGGACTACCAAAATTCTTCCGTTTCAACACTAAAAAACCGTGGGACTACCAAAATTCTTCCGTTTCAACACTAAAAAACCGTGGGACTACCAAAATTCTTCCGTTTCAACACTAAAAAACCGTGGGACTACCAAAATTCTTCCGTTTCAACACTAAAAAACCGTGGGACTACCAAAATTCTTCCGTTTCAACACTAAAATACCGTGGGACTACCAAAATTCTTCCATTTAGACAATAAAAAAACCGTGGGACTACCAAATTCTTCCGTTTCAACACTAAAAAACCGTGGGACTACCAAAATTCTTCCGTTTCAACACTAAAAAACCGTGGGACTACCAAAATTCTTCCATTTAGACACTAAAAAACCGTGGGACTACCAAAATTCTTCCGTTTCAACACTAAAAAACCGTGGGACTACCAAAATTCTTCCGTTTCAACACTAAAAAACCGTGGGACTACCAAAATTCTTCCGTTTCAACACTAAAAAACCGTGGGACTACCAAAATTCTTCCATTTAGACACTAAAAAACCGTGGGACTACCAAAATTCTTCCATTTAGACACTAAAAAACCGTGGGACTACCAAAATTCTTCCGTTTCAACACTAAAAAACCGTGGGACTACCAAAATTCTTCCATTTAGACACTAAAAAACCGTGGGACTACCAAATTCTTCCGTTTCAACACTAAAAAACCGTGGGACTACCAAAATTCTTCCGTTTCAACACTAAAATACCGTGGGACTACCAAAATTCTTCCATTTAGACAATAAAAAAACCGTGGGACTACCAAATTCTTTCGTTTCAACACTAAAAAACCGTGGGACTACCAAAATTCTTCCGTTTCAACACTAAAAAACCGTGGGACTACCAAAATTCTTCCATTTAGACACTAAAAAACCGTGGGACTACCAAAATTCTTCCGTTTCAACACTAAAAAACCGTGGGACTACCAAAATTCTTCCGTTTCAACACTAAAAAACCGTGGGACTACCAAAATTCTTCCGTTTCAACACTAAAAAACCGTGGGACTACCAAAATTCTTCCATTTAGACACTAAAAAACCGTGGGACTACCAAAATTCTTCCATTTAGACACTAAAAAACCGTGGGACTACCAAAATTCTTCCGTTTCAACACTAAAAAACCGTGGGACTACCAAAATTCTTCCATTTAGACACTAAAAAACCGTGGGACTACCAAAATTCTTCCGTTTCAACACTAAAAAACCGTGGGACTACCAAAATTCTTCCATTTAGACACTAAAAAACCGTGGGACTACCAAAATTCTTCCGTTTCAACACTAAAAAACCGTGGGACTACCAAAATTCTTCCGTTTCAACACTAAAAAACCGTGGGACTACCAAAATTCTTCCGTTTCAACACTAAAAAACCGTGGGACTACCAAAATTCTTCCGTTTCAACACTAAAAATCCGTGGGACTACCAAAATTCTTCCATTTAGACACTAAAAAACCGTGGGACTACCAAAATTCTTCCGTTTCAACACTAAAAAACCGTGGGACTACCAAAATTCTTCCGTTTCAACACTAAAAAACCGTGGGACTACCAAAATTCTTCCGTTTCAACACTAAAAAACCGTGGGACTACCAAAATTCTTCCATTTAGACACTAAAAAACCGTGGGACTACCAAAATTCTTCCATTTAGACACTAAAAAACCGTGGGACTACCAAAATTCTTCCGTTTCAACACTAAAAAACCGTGGGACTACCAAAATTCTTCCATTTAGACACTAAAAAACCGTGGGACTACCAAAATTCTTCCGTTTCAACACTAAAAAACCGTGGGACTACCAAAATTCTTCCATTTAGACACTAAAAAACCGTGGGACTACCAAAATTCTTCCATTTAGACACTAAAAAACCGTAGGACTACCAAAATTCTTCCATTTAGACACTAAAAAACCGTGGGACTACCAAAATTCTTCCATTTAGACACTAAAAAACCGTGGGACTACCAAAATTCTTCCGTTTCAACACTAAAAAACCGTGGGACTACCAAAATTCTTCCATTTAGACACTAAAAAACCGTGGGACTACCAAAATTCTTCCATTTAGACACTAAAAAACCGTAGGACTACCAAAATTCTTCCATTTAGACACTAAAAAACCGTGGGACTACCAAAATTCTTCCATTTAGACACTAAAAAACCGTGGGACTACCAAAATTCTTCCATTTAGACACTAAAAAACCGTGGGACTACCAAAATTCTTCCATTTAGACACTAAAAAACCGTGGGACTACCAAAATTCTTCCGTTTCAACACTAAAAAACCGTGGGACTACCAAAATTCTTCCATTTAGACACTAAAAAACCGTGGGACTACCAAAATTCTTCCGTTTCAACACTAAAAAACCGTGGGACTACCAAAATTCTTCCGTTTCAACACTAAAAAACCGTGGGACTACCAAAATTCTTCCATTTAGACACTAAAAAACCGTGGGACTACCAAAATTCTTCCATTTGGACACTAAAAAACCGTGGGACTACCAAAATTCTTCCGTTTCAACACTAAAAAACCGTGGGACTACCAAAATTCTTCCATTTAGACACTAAAAAACCGTGGGACTACCAAAATTCTTCCGTTTCAACACTAAAAAACCGTAGGACTACCAAAATTCTTCCATTTAGACACTAAAAAACCGTGGGACTACCAAAATTCTTCCATTTAGACACTAAAAAACCGTGGGACTACCAAAATTCTTCCATTTAGACACTAAAAAACCGTGGGACTACCAAAATTCTTCCGTTTCAACACTAAAAAACCGTGGGACTACCAAAATTCTTCCATTTAGACACTAAAAAACCGTGGGACTACCAAAATTCTTCCGTTTCAACACTAAAAAACCGTGGGACTACCAAAATTCTTCCATTTAGACACTAAAAAACCGTGGGACTACCAAAATTTTTCCGTTTCAACACTAAAAAACCGTGGGACTACCAAAATTCTTCCATTTAGACACTAAAAAACCGTGGGACTACCAAAATTCTTCCGTTTCAACACTAAAAAACCGTGGGACTACCAAAATTCTTCCGTTTCAACACTAAAAAACCGTGGGACTACCAAAATTCTTCCGTTTCAACACTAAAAAACCGTGGGACTACCAAAATTCTTCCATTTAGACACTAAAAAACCGTGGGACTACCAAAATTTTTCCGTTTCAACACTAAAAAACCGTGGGACTACCAAAATTCTTCCATTTAGACACTAAAAAACCGTGGGACTACCAAAATTCTTCCGTTTCAACACTAAAAAACCGTGGGACTACCAAAATTCTTCCATTTAGACACTAAAAAACCGTGGGACTACCAAAATTTTTCCGTTTCAACACTAAAAAACCGTGGGACTACCAAAATTCTTCCATTTAGACACTAAAAAACCGTGGGACTACCAAAATTCTTCCGTTTCAACACTAAAAAACCGTGGGACTACCAAAATTCTTCCGTTTCAACACTAAAAAACCGTGGGACTACCAAAATTCTTCCGTTTCAACACTAAAAAACCGTGGGACTACCAAAATTCTTCCATTTAGACACTAAAAAACCGTGGGACTACCAAAATTTTTCCGTTTCAACACTAAAAAACCGTGGGACTACCAAAATTCTTCCATTTAGACACTAAAAAACCGTGGGACTACCAAAATTCTTCCGTTTCAACACTAAAAAACCGTGGGACTACCAAAATTCTTCCGTTTCAACACTAAAAAACCGTGGGACTACCAAAATTCTTCCGTTTCAACACTAAAAAACCGTGGGACTACCAAAATTCTTCCATTTAGACACTAAAAAACCGTGGGACTACCAAAATTCTTCCATTTGGACACTAAAAAACCGTGGGACTACCAAAATTCTTCCGTTTCAACACTAAAAAACCGTGGGACTACCAAAATTCTTCCATTTAGACACTAAAAAACCGTGGGACTACCAAAATTCTTCCGTTTCAACACTAAAAAACCGTGGGACTACCAAAATTCTTCCGTTTCAACACTAAAAAACCGTGGGACTACCAAAATTCTTCCGTTTCAACACTAAAAAACCGTGGGACTACCAAAATTCTTCCATTTAGACACTAAAAAACCGTGGGACTACCAAAATTCTTCCGTTTCAACACTAAAAAACCGTGGGACTACCAAAATTCTTCCATTTAGACACTAAAAAACCGTGGGACTACCAAAATTCTTCCATTTAGACACTAAAAAACCGTGAGACTACCAAAATTCTTCCATTTAGACACTAAAAAACCGTGGGACTACCAAAATTCTTCCGTTTCAACACTAAAAAACCGTGGGACTACCAAAATTCTTCCATTTAGACACTAAAAAACCGTGGGACTACCAAAATTCTTCCGTTTCAACACTAAAAAACCGTGGGACTACCAAAATTCTTCCGTTTCAACACTAAAAAACCGTGGGACTACCAAAATTTTTCCGTTTCAACACTAAAAAACCGTGGGACTACCAAAATTCTTCCGTTTCAACACTAAAAAACCGTGGGACTACCAAAATTCTTCCATTTAGATACTAAAAAACCGTGGGACTACCAAAATTCTTCCATTTAGACACTAAAAAACCGTGGGACTACCAAAATTTTTCCGTTTCAACACTAAAAAACCGTGGGACTACCAAAATTCTTCCGTTTCAACACTAAAAAACCGTGGGACTACCAAAATTCTTCCATTTAGATACTAAAAAACCGTGGGACTACCAAAATTCTTCCATTTAGACACTAAAAAACCGTGGGACTACCAAAATTTTTCCGTTTCAACACTAAAAAACCGTGGGACTACCAAAATTCTTCCGTTTCAACACTAAAAAACCGTGGGACTACCAAAATTCTTCCATTTAGACACTAAAAAACCGTGGGACTACCAAAATTCTTCCATTTAGACACTAAAAAACCGTGGGACTACCAAAATTTTTCCGTTTCAACACTAAAAAACCGTGGGACTACCAAAATTCTTCCGTTTCAACACTAAAATACCGTGGGACTACCAAAATTCTTCCATTTAGACATTAAAAAACCGTGGGACTACCAAATTCTTCCGTTTCAACACTAAAAAACCGTGGGACTACCAAAATTCTTCCGTTTCAACACTAAAAAACCGTGGGACTACCAAAATTCTTCCGTTTCAACACTAAAAAACCGTGGGACTACCAAAATTCTTCCATTTAGACACTAAAAAACCGTGGGACTACCAAAATTCTTCCATTTAGACACTAAAAAACCGTGGGACTACCAAAATTCTTCCGTTTCAACACTAAAAAACCGTGGGACTACCAAAATTCTTCCATTTAGACACTAAAAAACCGTGGGACTACCAAAATTCTTCCGTTTCAACACTAAAAAACCGTGGGACTACCAAAATTCTTCCGTTTCAACACTAAAAAACCGTGGGACTACCAAAATTCTTCCGTTTCAACACTAAAAAACCGTGGGACTACCAAAATTCTTCCATTTAGACACTAAAAAACCGTGGGACTACCAAAATTCTTCCGTTTCAACACTAAAAAACCGTGGGACTACCAAAATTCTTCCGTTTCAACACTAAAAAACCGTGGGACTACCAAAATTTTTCCGTTTCAACACTAAAAAACCGTGGGACTACCAAAATTCTTCCATTTAGATACTAAAAAACCGTGGGACTACCAAAATTCTTCCATTTAGACACTAAAAAACCGTGGGACTACCAAAATTCTTTCATTTAGACACTAAAAAACCGTGGGACTACCAAAATTCTTTCGTTTCAACACTAAAAAACCGTGAGACTACCAAAATTCTTCCGTTTCAACACTAAAAAACCGTGGGACTACCAAAATTCTTCCATTTAGACACTAAAAAACCGTGGGACTACCAAAATTCTTCCGTTTCAACACTAAAAAACCGTGGGACTACCAAAATTCTTCCGTTTCAACACTAAAAAACCGTGGGACTACCAAAATTCTTCCGTTTCAACACTAAAATACCGTGGGACTACCAAAATTCTTCCATTTAGACACTAAAAAACCGTGGGACTACCAAAATTCTTCCGTTTAGACACTAAAAAACCTTGGTACTACCAAAATTCTTTCGTTTCAACACTAAAATACCGTGGGACTACCAAAATTCTTCCATTTAGACACTAAAAAACCGTGGGACTACCAAAATTCTTCCATTTAGACACTAAAAAACCTTGGTACTACCAAAATTCTTTCGTTTCAACACTAAAAAATCGTGGGACTACCAAAATTCTTCCATTTAGACACTGAAAAACCGTGGGACTACCAAAATTCTTTCGTTTCAACACTAAAAATCGTGGGACTACCAAAATTCTTTCATTGCGTCCCTGCCCTTCACCGTTTAGTGTCTGTTTTGCCCTTCGAAACGCAAAAAAAACGTGTTTTTGGCGGTTATTTTAAAATTGCCGCCAAGGTGCTAGGAATATCGGAGTCGGACCCCCAAAATCGTAATCAGGGGTTTATTTTACGTCAGGAAATGCAAAAAAACCGACCTTTTTATCCAAAAATTGAAAAAATCCTAGCCCAAATAGAAGAAAGACCCCCCCCCCCTTTGGTATGTTTTGACTCTTTCGATCGCCGAAGGAGAACCCCTTGCAGCACAAACTTCCGCTTTCTCCGACAACCTACTGGGGTCAGTGGCTTCACACAAAAAAATCTGGGTCCTCATCGGCCGGCTAGAAGTATGTTAGTTTCACGCATTTAGAATTTTTAAGTTGACCAAAAATAGCCATTTTTGCATAAGAGGGGGATATGTTGGGAACATCGAAACGACGATATCAAAATCGTAATCGGGGCTCCAAATTACACCAGAAAACAAAAAATTACAAACTTTCATCCACATTTGTAGATTTTACTGTGATAAAACACGAGCTTACGTACGTACTAAGCGATACAATCGATCGCCGAAGGTAAACCCTTTGACCTACGGACTTCCGGTTTGCGAGAGCATCTGCCGTGGTCTGTTGGCTTGCCGCAGGAGCAATTGCGTCCTCCTCGGCCTCTTAAAACTATATTTGTTTCACACGTTTTTGTAATAAAAATACACCGAAAATCAGCTATGAACTAGAAGGTGAACGGTTAAGAATATCGAAACGGCGATTCCGGAATCGTAATCGGGGGTCCAAATTACCCCAGTAACCAAAAAATTACCAACATTGGTCCACGTTTGCGAGTTTTAGTGCGGCGACGTGATATTGCTACATTTGTCGATTTTACTTTGACAAACACAAACATGTGCACGTACGTACTAAAAAAAAAAAAAATTAAAACTAAAAATTGTTGATTTTACGCAAGTTTATTGATATGCTACTTATATTGCACATGTGAGTAAATAGTTATATAATTTAAAACTCAAACTAAGATTTATTAGTACTCAGCAGCTCGAGACTTATTGAGTCGCTTTGCATCGAAGTCGAAATTATATGTAATTAACATAAGGAATTAATTTATAGATGGAAACTGTATGATATATAGAGTATTCAGAATACACAATTATGTGTACATAGATGCCTGATGGCGTCATTGTGGTTGCCCTTCATTAATAATAATAAATAATAATAATAATACTCTTTATTTTTTACATATGTACAACATCACAACAACAAACAGATTACAATGGGTACCTAGTGTATAAAATAGTGTCAGAAAAGCATTAATAAACAAAAATAGACTTTAAAATTTGTTATTGAGAAAATCTTCTATACAATAAGGTTCTAAATTAATTAATATGAGTGACAGTTTTCTTTTGCACGCCATAATGTTACCTTCAGATTTTAATTCAGGTGGTAGATGATTAAAAAACCGAATGCTGGTATAGTAAACGCTTTTTTCAGTACTGGTTAGCCTATGAATCTCAAACATTAGATCGGTTTTGTGCCTTGTGTTATAGGAATGAGAAATTTGATTTTTCGTATACTTATGTTTATTTTTGAGCAGAAAAAGGACGCAGTCTAAAATATATATTGCAGGAGCAGTAAGTAAATTATTTTTTCTAAAATGAGATTTGCATGATTCATTTGGTTTGAAACCAAGAATGATTCTAAGTGCTTGCTTTTGTAGAATGAATATTTTTTGTAAGTTTGGCATGTTTCCCCAGAATACAATGCCATATCGAAAAATGGAGACAAAATTTGCAGTGTACGCCATTCTCAGTACTTCAAATGTCAAATTTTGTTTTAATACTCTTAATTGGTAGCATATTTTGCAAAGTTTGGTTGACATATACTTTACATGCTCGGTCCACTTTAGTTTGTCATCTATTTGTATACCTAAAAATTTTGTACACTTCTGAAATTTTACCTCATTTCCATCCAGTTTAATACTAACTGGGGTATCAGTATTTTCATTAGTTTTAAAAAGAATGCAGTTAGTTTTGTTCACATTTAATACCAATTGGTTGTTAAAAAACCATTTCTTTATTAGTACTATAAGCCTTGAGCTACTATCGGCTAGATCAACAAAATTAGGCTCGGAGATTAAGAGATTTGTGTCATCAGCGTAACTTATGATATTATGATTAGACTCTTGTGTTATTTTGAAAATGTCATTTATATAGATATTAAAAAGTAATGGGCCCAGAACACTTCCTTGTGGCACTCCCAGATAAACTTCTAATGGTTCCGACAACACTTTACCATTAATTCCGTTAAGAACTACCATCTGACTTCTATTGTGAAGATATGAGGCAAACCATTTGTACGCCGTTCCGCGAATTCCATATTTATGCATTTTTGACAGTAATATTTTATGATTAATGCTGTCGAATGCCTTAGAGAGATCTAAGAATACGCCACAAGGAAGTACTCCTTTTTCCAAAGCTTTTAACACTAGCTGATTAAATTCAAAAAGAGCTGTATCAGTATTTTTCTTTTTGATAAAACCATGCTGTGATGTTGACAATAAGTTAAATTTTGTGAAAAAATCTGTTAATCTAACAGCCATAATTGTCTCAATGATTTTGGAGAAACATGACAATAGACTAACCGGTCTATAGTTGTTAAAATCTAGAGTATCTCCAGATTTGTAGATTGGCTTTACAATGGCTGATTTTAAACAAGAAGGAAATATTCCTTTTTGCAATGACTCGTTTATTAAATATTCGACAGGTCCGATAATACTATATATAGATTTTTTTAGAATAAACATAGGTATATTATCTAAGCCAGTACTTCGTTTGCCATCCATTTGGTTAACTGTGTTTAAAATTTCCTGTTGAGTGGCAGGGGATATAAACATGGTATATGGGTTGGTCTCTATATTATTGATGCAGTTGATTATATTAATGTCACAACTTGAAGTATTCGAATACGTGTCGTTTAATAAGTTAGCTGCTGCGTTTATAAAAAAGTTATTTAAATTGTTAGACTCATTTATTGGATTCTCACTGATAGATTTATTCTTATTTTTTGCACCCGTTAATTCTTTAACCATCTGCCACGCCGTTTTAGTTTTATTATGGGAATTACTTATTCTATTATTATAATATAGTTTTCTACTTGATTCTAGAAGACGGTGATATTTTTGTTTTAGGTATTTTAATACTGGTCCATATTCAGGATTATAAGTACAAATTGTGCAATATAACTGTATTTTTTGTTTACAATCGATTAATTCAGGAGTTGGTATTATCTTAAGTCGTTTACTAGAATTAAGTAATTTTTTCTCAGGAAAAGCTTGATTGTAATAGAAACAAAACTTTGAAATAAATAAGTTAAATTTATTGTCCACAGTGTCTGCAGATCGAATATAATTCCAATCTTCTTCTAAAAGAGTAGTATTGAATGCATTAACATTTTGTTCAGAAAAGTTGCGATATAGACAAGGTTCAGTTGAAGATCTGCCTGCATGTTTAAATTTAACCAGTTGTCCCTTGTGATCAGAAATATATGTATCTATCACATTGGCCTCTGATACCAATTTAGAATTGCTTATAACATTATCAATGCATGTTTTAGATTTGAATGTAACTCTTGTGTAGTCATTAATTAATAAGTTACTACCATAAGATTCGACAAGATTTTTAAATATAAATGTCGAATTAGAATCAAGTCGAACGTCTATGTTGAAATCGCCCGTTACAAAGTATGTATTGTTATCAATATATAATTTATTTAACAGTATTGTTAATTTAGAAAAAAATATGTTTATGTCACTAGTGGGAGTTCTATAAAGGTTTACAATAGTTATCTTTTTGTTACAACCTGTATTGATATCAACGCCGCAGCACTCGAAGTCGGCTAGCACAGATAGACGGTTGATGTCCTCGCGACAGCTATATATTATTCTTTCCCTACAGTAAATAGCCACCCCTCCGTGGGTGTTAGGCTGACGGCAGTAGTATGATGCTAAGTTGAAATTTATAATATTGAGGGTATGTATCTGATCCTCAGACTTCCAGTGCTCCGATAGACAGAGAAAATCAATTTCGCATTCGTCTGTAATTATTGATAATTCCCCCGTACAATTTCCAAGTGATCTAATGTTGTTGTGAAGAAGATAGAAATTCCTTTCAGGTCCCGTTATGTTTGTGCTTTGGGTGTTCATGTTATTGTTAATATTGAATGATGTTAAGTTGTTTCTTGTGAGATTTCCTTTGATCGAAAATTTTTATCAGCTGGATTACTGGGAAAATTATATCTGCGTATTGCAATATTTTGTGGCCATGTGTCCGGATTCATTAACTTGTCCAGGTATGTATAATCAGCTCCCAGTTTAAATGCTTTATTTCTTCCTTTAGTAGATAACTCATCAATTTCTTTACAGCAAGCAGCAACTTTACTTACACATAACGTAACTCGTAAATCGTGATGCAGATAAACTATGGATAAATCAAATCATTTGCAAACTGTTTCGTGATGATTGTATTTGAGAATTAATTGTATTTTGAAGATAGAATGCAATGCCACTGAAGGCAGTAATAGTGTAAGTAAATAGTTATTACTTTGTTTGATTAATAATTGATTTAATTAATTCATGATTGTTTTCTACTTTTAAAGGTTATGGAAAGTAATGTTTGCTTTCATCTTAAAAATGTAATATAATACTAATGTGTGCATTGATGTGATGCGATATTGCATATTTTATAGTTTAAGTCTGATTGTAATATATGGATTTGGTTGATAAATTGGAATTATGTTGAGTTGAGTGGAATGGAGCGATGGAATCTAGGAATTATGAATTGGAACCTACTTAAAATATGATGTGATTTGATCCAATGAATTGCTGTGATCCAATTGATGATGAGGACTCGATCCAATATGCGACATGAAACAAAAAAAGTGAAACTGCTTAATGAGTTCACACAAGATACAAATAGTAAGTATACTAACCGGGGGATGTGCCCCCTTGGCCGATGCACCAGCACCTCCTTATTCTCTCTTCTTATCTGCTAACTTATCCTTTTCCTTCTATAGATAATTTGGTTTGATCCTCAAGATCATCATAAAATCCTAAAAAATAATTAATGAAGAAAGATTATCAAGATAAATTAATGCAACTTACTTCAATTATGATGAGGCTGAAACTGAAAATATTTAATTAAATTACCATTATCCAATGAGTAGGCTGATGTCAATTAAAATAAATTGAATTATTGTTTCTATGGTTACCATAAATAAATTATTATGCAAACATTAAAAAAATGTTTTATCATTTTCAATTTTCTGGTTATCTAAAACAAATATGTTAATTACAATATTTTAAATTTACTTTTACTACAATAGTTGCTGGAATTAAAAAGGTTAGTTATCATTTCATTTCTTTCATTATCTGAAACATAATTTTATTATTATTGAATGTATTAATTTACTTATTTTATATTTAAATTCTGCTTCCTCCAAATCCTTATCTGAAATCCCTACCTAACAAGACACCTAACGATTTGAAACAATGTTGGCTGAAAATCAAATTCCTAATCGCGATGCTTTAACAATGAATATAAAACTAAACATAAAAATATTGTAATTGTGCACAAAAAATTGAATACAAATGACTTGATACATCATAAGTCACTCAATTAATTAAAATATTAAGTTTGATAACTTGGCCCAACTGATGCAGTCAAATACCGCAAACAGCGAGGTGGCAAGTTTTTTAATTTTTTACTGATATTAATTATTATTAAATTTAGTATTTATTATCGCTTATGATATCGAGATATCGGCAAGTTGGTTTGATGGCCAGGTGTACTATTACGTCACGTCCAATCAAACCTGCCAACCACAGACTGTCAAGCATATAGACGCTTAACCAATTAACAACGGCTTCACTCCTAGCAAAAACTTAGCCCAGAGATCCATCCGTCTTGGAAGCAAAATACTGTGTTCAGAAAGTGGCCCGATAAAAAATTAAATTCATTAACAAAAATGATCAGCAAAAAACTAATTAATAAATTTAAATATTTAAAAATATAACAGTAAAGCTCTAATGAATTGTTATACTAATTTAAATTAAGCACTTTAATCAATATTTGTATCTAAAGTTTTTAAATGAATATTTTAACCGGTTCAAATCTACAATATTCCTGTTGATCAAACCCTAAACTGACTTATCACGTAATTAATTTAAACACTTACTCTTTCTATCTTGGCGTCTTGAACTATGTTGGCCTACCTTTTATCTTGTGATTTGCTAAAGCTGCTGGGAAGTTCTGGCTGAATCTCTGCTACCATTCCCATAATCGAGCAACTGTACCATTTCCATACCATTTCACATAGTTTTAAATTATATTTTAAACGTAAGATGAAAGTTTAGGTGGTTTAGTAAAGTTAATTTAGGAAGCTAGTCATTGCATATTTTTTAAATAATAGAATACATCTTTACAACAGAAGTTTGGTCCACATAGCATGTTACAAGACACACATGGCTTACATCAGATTACTGAAGTTTCAGATGATCTATTACACAACATACATTATGAAAAGCTATAGAATATTTAAAGAAAATGATTTTATATATACACAGCTTAACAAATTGAAATATTAAGAATTTAAAGTGAAACAAAAAATATTAATATGTAGTTTTTAAATAAAAAAATGATTTTTTAATAATAATCAAATTGAATAATTATTTAATCAATTTTATTACTCACGAATTAATTTTATGTATCATAATAAAATGTTTACAAAAATTAAAATTCCAAGTCATTGACACTCATCAGTACCAACCTCTAGAATCAAAATTTCATTAAGCCAATCTGAATTTCCATCCTATCCGAACCGACGCCAACTTCATTATGATGCTACTATGATCCCGATTTTAAATACTTTTTAAACACTAATATTTCACTTAATTTTAATTTTCCGGCAAAAACTCACGGCCACGGCACGGATTAACTATTAACTTTGCTTTGAACACTTCCGGGCCTAAGACCGACATGCGCGTAGTAGAAGGCACCGTGAATTACTGAATTATCATATGATTTTTGCAACATGGCCGTCCTTTTCGTACGATCTGCGCATGCTCCTTAATTTAAGAACAAATTAAGTTATTTTCAAAATTTATTTTTTCCTATTAAGAAATCGATTTAAGCGATAATATTCATTTTAAAATAGCAAAAAAAGCTTAATTTTTCGAATTTTTTATTTTTAAAATCCGATATTCATTCATCATAAAGATTACTCAAACTCAAAATTTGCAAAATTAAAGTTTAAAAATTTCTAAATACTATTTACAATTTTCCAAAATAGCAACATTTTCAAAACTAACCGTAATAACATCTAATTTATCTCAAAAAAATCCGAATAGCAAATTTTTTTTTTTTTTTTTTGGAGGAGATATTTCATATTTTTTGGTCAACATTTAAAAAAATCATTCCTACTTTATTTTTGAAATGAGGATGATGAAAATTGCACGGTTTATCAAGGGAGGACCCAACTACAATCCCCAATTATCGAAATTTTCCACAAATGATTTCAAGGATCACAATTAAATATAAAAGCAAACAATTTTTTTACACACATTACAAGTACTAAAATACAACTTTTCTGAAAAAAATAATTTTTTAGCTTAAAAAAAAAGCCATAGGCATATGCGAAAATTTTGCCAGTGGAAATGCACTTTTAAA
Organism: Tachinus rufipes; assembly: GCA_963932245.1. Taxonomy (NCBI): domain Eukaryota; kingdom Metazoa; phylum Arthropoda; class Insecta; order Coleoptera; family Staphylinidae; genus Tachinus; species Tachinus rufipes. The sequence goes on from OZ010748.1 coordinate 96,177,928, forward strand.
AAACCGTCTTTGTTCTTTCTCTCGTTTAAGTATTAAATATTACCATAAAGAGCTGAAACTAGTCTCAAAAGATGCACAATTTAATGTAAATTTACGTAGTTACCTTAGTTTATCCAAGCATAGTACAAAGTTTTTGAGTAAAATGTCTGAAAGTGGCGCTTTTAATGTAAATGTGTTCTTTCTTATGTTAAATCCACAGACATTATTCAAGAGAGCAAAAACTAATCTCAAAAGATGCAAAATTAATGTAAATTTATGTGGTTAGCTTGTCTTATATGAAGTAACCGACCTAACTAATCATTCGCTTATAAAAAAGATAATTTATTATTTTTCAATATAATACCTCTTAACCTCAACACATTATTACATTGCTTAATTAGTAATTGTATCCCCTCATAACAATATTCAGACAACGGCCCCCAATTCGTGAGCCACAAACTTAAAAAAGCGACAGAGAAATGGAAATGCGGACGAGCTATTATCAATAGCCACCTTTCAACTGGGGGCAAATATCGCCGAACCCAGAGCTTGGGACAACCCGCAACCAATGTTGAAAAACGCGCGGACACACAAGATCGGAACAGTCCACGTACCGGTAACAAGGACTAGCACCCAAATCGATGGGCTCAAAACTGCTATCACATAGGCCGGAAGACATTGCCACTGGGTCAAAGACAACCCGCGGCGCACTGTTTTGAAAGTTCACGTGGACGATATTCGACCAGTTCCACAACCAGACAAACCGGAGTCGTGCAGTCCCCGAACCGGACGAGAATCCCGAACATGAATGCGCATCTACAACCCGCGTTACCGGATCGACAGTAGTAAACAGTGAATCCAGACAGACCTATAGTGTAACCTCAAAACTTTAATGTAAACGGCAAACCACACGCCTATTGTGCTAAACTTCAGAGCGCGAATGTTGGAAAATTTACATGACTTTCCGGGGAGTTACACACACCTTCCTTGTAGGACGGAACGATGTCAAGAAAGTAGACGAGATTGTTGCAGGCAGCTCCAGTGTTTCACAAGCATCGAAAGTATCAGGATCGACAAGAAGAACTACCCTACTGCCTCTTATACGACCACCGCAATGCTCACGGACTTTAACCATGGATTACCGCCAACTACACACTGACGTTCGCCCCAGGAGTTTTCCTTATAACTTCTGTGCTGCATCGGATCCACCAGACTGCACACTCCGCCGTAGACCTACCCCCGATAACCGGGACTCCATCTTGAATTAATTCTACGCCGACCCAACATACACTTATTGCATCGACGGTCATGGCGTCTTGCACCTTTAAAAGTTCACTGCTGACTAACCACTGCAAGTTATGGGTCCACTAAAATGCTTTTGAACACAAGCTGGCTGCCGAGTGCCAGCATCGAATACAGCCGGTGACACGACTCGGCTCACCAGCATTCCGAGCGACAACATTTCGTAACACTCAACTTCCAATTGCAGACTACTAGTCTAGAAGATAATCCGTCCCCGCAACCTGCCAATCACCAATAATTGGCATTGCCGAAATCGACGCCCAGTCTACGCATTGGATTACCGAATGCACCCTGGACGTAAAACAATTAAAAACCAGCTAAAAACAAAGTACAAATAGTACACACAATACCAACCATCTTTTGGGTTGATTTATCGACCCCTGCACCCGGACCACCTCCTTCCAGACTACAGCCAAACACTAATATTGTGGCCGGTGACTCCGTAGACAAAAGTGGGTTGAAACCATTAAGCGAGACCAATAATAATTTAGGTACATTCACATGCAAAATCAATTTTAAATCGCGTCAGTCTAGCATGAACTGCGAGGAAAATAACATCGATGCTGCGAAACATTTATTTGTTATTTTGCGAAGCCGGCGCTACCCGGGAATAAATTCAGTTTGTGTCTCTGAGTGTATTGTTTCCCTTTCTCGCATTATGCATCCTTCATTCTGGCTACCATCGCAAACCATTTGGATCCTGTAAATTTGAAACTCCCAACTAATAATTTTAATCATATATCGTTTTTTTTTAACCCAGTAAATGAAGAAGATATTTCTCGAGCAGTAAAAAAACTAAAAGCATCCACATCCTTTGGTAACGACTATTTAAATTCCAATATTATAAAAAAATGTTGCAATGAACTTGTGATCCCATTAGTAGATATAACTAACTCCTCGTTTGCCCAAGGACGGTTTCCCGACTCTTTAAAAATCTCAAAAATAGTGCCAATCTATAAGAAAGGACCAAAAACTCATATCGAAAACTATCGACCAATAGCACTGTTGAATACCTTCTCAAAAATAATAGAGTCTGTTGTGGTTGACCAGATAGTCTCATTTTTTAATAAATGTAAGTTGTTCAATCCAAACCAATTTGGTTTTCGCCAAGGCAGATCGACGATCGATGCGGTAACTCAATTTATGAATAAAGTTTATAGAGAAATCGACGACGGAAATAACTGTATAGGAATCTTTCTAGATTTACAAAAAGCGTTCGATTTAGTCAATTATGATAATTTACTTAGTAAACTATATAGCTACGGAATCAGAGGACTAGCGCTTGATTGGTTCCAAAGCTATCTTGAAGGACGTCGTCATTACGTACAGATAGAACAAGTTAAATCAGGTTCTTTAGATATGAAGAAAGGAGTTCCTCAAGGCTCTGTCCTTGGGCCAATTCTATTCATAATTTACGTGAATGATTTACAAATCAAGAACTCTGTTATGTACGCAGATGATACGTCTCTTCTGATAGCGTCAAAGACACTAGACACACTAATTCATAATGCAAATCTGCAACTAGATCATGCGACTACCTGGCTTAGCGGCAATAATCTACTAATAAATGAATCGAAGACAGTGTTATTAAAATTCAACAAAAACAAAAAATCTAACGAGAGCATTTTAATAAGACACAACAAAAAATCCATCAAACAAGCTGAACATACAAAATTTCTTGGTATCATAATTGATGAAGGACTAAATTTTAGTGCACATATAGACTATTTGGCAAAACGATTGTGTACTCAATGTTATGTTATTAAACAGCTTAAGCGGAAAGTTGATCTACCGGTAATAAAATCATATTATTTTGCCCATTTTCATTCACTAATAACATATGGAATTACAATATGGGGCTTATCTAAAGACTTTAAAAGGATATTTGTCATTCAGAAAAGAGCAGTTCGTGCCATGCTACAACTAAGCAATACTGTCTCATGTAAAGGATATTTTAAAGAGCTGGGAATCCTAACCTTGCCAAGTTTATTAATTTTTGAACTTTTGAAGTATGTCAAAAAGCACATAAATTTGTTTACAAAACTAAACAATTTTAATAACTATAATACTAGGCACGGTTCAAATCTACTGGAAATCCCGCAGCACAATTTAACGTCATATGAAAAATCTCCGGAATATGCTGGCATTAAAGCCTATAATAAAATCCCTAACCAAATTAAAGAAATGCCAACCAAAATATATAAAAACACATTAAAAAATATATTGATACAAAAATGTTATTATTCATTTGCCGATTTTATTGAAGATTCTCTAGAATTTGAACACATTTAGTGTTAATATCGGTGCCTTGCTGTGGGGGCCTCGTGTGTGCCTTTAGCACTGTTTTGCAGGAGCGAGGGACTTTCTTCTGTAGACTGAAAGTGCTGCTCTGTAATGGTTTTTGGTTTTGTGGCATATTTTAGATTTTGTTGTCTGAAATATGGGATAGAGCTGGGAATCGTTGTGGAGCGGTATTTTTTGTAGTCGATACAAGACAGTTTTTTGTTTGTTCCTGTAGAATGGTGCTGGAAGCGCATGCGGAGTTTTCATAGTGGGGTATCGATATACAGTGTAATATGGACGGGATTGACTTCTCTCTCCACAAACACTCGGGCGCCTTGGAAATGCTATACTGATCATATATTCATAGTTTTATTTTATAAGCAGTTTGATAAATGTATTTAGTCTTAATTAATATTATTTGTTATCTAGTAGTATGTTGTAATTTTTAACCTGTTTGTAAACATGACTTGTCCTCTGTCTTTGATCTTTGAAATGTATTACTGATCATATATTTATATTTATATTTTTTATTCTATAATCAGTTCCTTAAATGTAATTAGTTTTAATTAATATTATCTATTATCTAGTAGTATGTTGTAATTTTTAATTTGTTTGTAAACATGACTTGTCCTATGTCTTTGATCTCTGGAATAAACGATATTATTATTATTATTATTATTATTATTATAGTTTTCTTTCTCTCAAGATGCGCGGAAACGCCTGTCATGGGCCACAGTATTCGTGTTTGGCTGTACAACCACAGGGCCAGGTGGCAACAGAATCAACGCAGTGGTACGCCACCGCATGCCGCAAGAGTTGTTTTAGAAAGACTAGACAATCATTTTAATGGAAAGTGGTTAAGTAGGCGCAGTCTAGTTCATTGGCCTACTAGGTTGTCAGATCTGTATTTCTGTGGTCATGTAAAACAACTAGTTTATGCAGAAGAACTTCACAATGAAGAACAACTAGGAGAATTATGAACGCTTCACTTCAAATTGAAAATGAGCAAGATTTTGCTGCTGTAGTTTTGCGGACTTCTCAAACAGAGTTGTAAATTAAAGTAAAGGTGATTGAATAAAGTTTTTATAAGTTATTTCGTATTTCTTGTTTAGAATCCAATCTCGAACACAAATTTTCATGTTTCGCCTCCTGGTATAAACCACCCTGTATAAATGTAAAGCAAATTCATAAATTAAAAAAGTAATGTTGGTTGCCTAGTCCACATACAGGAGTGCAGTATGCTACACACACAGCTGCTTGACAACTTTGCCAACTGCAGATTATGAAACAAAAAAACACTAAATTAGTAAATTCTTGAGAAGCAGAAATTGTTTTGTTATTTATTATGATTTATCAACAAAATTTAGGATTTATTTCTTCAATGTTATCGTTTTTGCCAATATATTTATATCAGGAATATGTCCATCAATCAAAAATGTGCTGAATATTGACCACATTTTGATATGTAAATGCAGACTTAGGATGCTATTTACAAATTACTTGTTTTTCTATGCAATCTGCAATTAATAAAGCTTACATAATTCTTGTGTTGATGATCTTTAGTAAATTGTTCAAAAACTAACAAATAATCATAGAAATAAAAGGAGAAGCAATTAATCTACATTTTATTCTTATTCATTTTTCTTGCAAAATTAAAGATTAAACTGTTGTATGGAAAAGTACATCATATATATTATAAGGAACAAATTCATTTAAGATTGTATAAACACAACTTATCATGTTAGTAGCAGTTATTAAATTTAGGTTAGGTTGTAATATTTATTAATAAAAACAATTGATTAATTTGTAGATTATAACCAAATACAACAAAAATTTGTAGTTTGTATTTCTATAGAACCACCTAACCTTACTTTCATAAATAAACTTATATTACATGGAAATAATCAATATGTGAACAATCAACCGAACTAAATCGCAACTTAAAATTGAATTTTGTTTATTACTTTATACAATATAATGTATGATACATCTATTCAAAGCAATTTTGGCTCAAATTCACAGTGCACCAATAAGATTTTCAAATAATTCAGTAAATTTTGAGTTATTTACAATTTACTCATTGTAAGCATAAAAAAACTTACAAGTTGCTCTGTAAAATAAGCATTATATTAAGAAAATCTGATTAGACTACTCAATACTACTGCTAATAATATGTTAATTCTGTGTACAACATACAGTTTGATTCATTGGTTTCTATGTAATAAGCATGCGATGATTTCAACCATTGCAAATACCCAATTCTCATATTGGCTTAATCAAACACATTTAGACTGTGTGATGACATACAATTCTATTTGATTCCTAGATTACAATTATAGAGTGCCAAAATTGCGTTATTAAAAAGTAATTTCAATTTCAAAAACGCTTGCCCAAGCTTTTAAATGCAGCGTAACATGATCTTAATCATCCAAAACAACATCCAAAAGTGCATTATATTATCCCAAACTTGCTTAAATTGGTCAAAATATGAGTTTGAAAATTGACAATTTTCTCTCATAAGAAATACATGGAGAATTTTTTTTTTAAATTATCAATCCAGCCTTAATTATTAGGCAATTTTGATGATGGCAAACTCATTTTTGGATCTTATATTACTCTTTTAGCAATTTGTAGCCCTTGCAAATTTTGAGTTTGAGTAATTATTACATATGGATTCCATGAATATCGGATTTTGAAAATAAAAAATTCAAAAAATTCAGCTTTTTTACTATTATAAAATAAATATTATCCCTTAAATCGCCTTCTTAATAGAAAAAAAAATAATTATTGAAAATAATTTAATTTGTTCCTAAATTATGGAGCATGCGCAGATCGTACAAAAAGGACGGCCATGTTGCAAAAACCCTACGAACTTACAGTAATTCGGAGTGCCTTCTAGTACGCGCATGTCGGTCTTAGGGTCCGTGATTTTAGTGCCTGATTGAGGCCCGGGAGTGTTTTAAGCAAAGTTAATAATTAATCCGAGCCGTGGCCGCGAGGTTTTTTTCGGAAAATTAAAATTAAGTGAAATATTAGTGTTTAAAATCGGGATCATAATGAAGTTGGCGTCGGTTCGACTAGGATGAGATTTCAGGTTGACTTAGTGAAAATTTGAGTCTAGAGGTTGGCACTATTGAGTGTCAATGACTTTGGAATTTTAATTTTTGTAAACATGTTAAGTTATTAAACATATTATTATTATTATATATATATATATAATTAATCCGTGAGTAATAAAATATTCAATTTGATTATTATTAAAAAAAATATTTTTTTGTATAAATTCTAAATTAATATTTTTTGCTGCACTTTGAATTCTTAATATTTCAATTTGTTAAGCTGTTTATATATAAAATCATTTTCTTTAGCTTTTCATAATGTATGTTGTATAATAGATCATCTGAAACTTCAGTAATCTGATGTAAGCCATGTGTGTCATGTAACATGCTATGTGGACCAAACTTCTGTTGTGAAGATGTATTCTATTATTTAAAAAACATGCAATGATTAAAGCTAATAAATAAATTAATTTTACTAAACCACCTAAACTTTCATCTTATGTTTAAAAAATAATTTAAAATTATGTGAAATGGTATGAAAATAGTACAGTTGCTCGATATATGGGAATGGTAGCAGAGATTTGGCCAGAATTTCCCAGCAGCTTTAGCAAATCACAAGATAAAAGGTAGGCCAACATAGTTCAAGACGCCAAGACAGAAAGAGTAAGTGTTTAAATTAATTACGTGATAAGTCAGTTTAGGATTTGGTCAACAGGAACATTGTAGTAGATTTGAACCGAATATAATATTCATTTAAAAACTTTACATAAAAATATTGCTTAAAGTGCTTAATTTAAATTATTATATCAATTCATTAGTTTTTACTGTTATACTTTTAAATATTTAAATTTTTCTCTGAAATAGATTAGTTTTTTGCTGATAATTTTTGTTGATGAATTTAATTTCTTATCGGGCCACTTTCTGAACAAAGTATTTTGCTTCCAAGACGGATGGATCTCTGGGCTAAGTTTTTGCTAGGAGTGAAGCCGTTGTTAATTGGTTAAGCGTCTATATGCTTGACGGTCTGTGGTTGGCAGGTTCGATTGGACGTGACATAATTGTACACTTGGCCGTCAAACCACCTTGCCGATATCTTGATATCATAAGCGATAATGAACATTAAATTTAATAATAATTAATATTGGTAAAAAATTAAAACTTGCCACCTCGCTGTTGCGGTATTTGACTGCATCAGTTGGGCCAAGTGAAACTTAATATTTTAATTAATTGAGTGACTTATGATGTATCAAGTCACTTGAATTCAATTTTTTGTGCACAATTACAATACTCTTATGTTGAGTTTTATATTAATTGTTAAAGCGTCGCGATTAGGAATTTGATTTTCAGCCAACATTGTTTCAAATCGTTAGGTGTCTTATTAGGTAGGGTTTTCAGATAAGGATTTGGAGGAAGCAGAATTTAAATATAAAATGAGTAAATTAATACATTCAATAATAATAAAATTATGTTTCAGATAACATATTAATTCAAGAAATGAAATGATAACTAACCTTTTTAATTCCAGCAACTGTTGTAGTAAAAGTAAATTTAAAATATTGTAATTAACATATTTCTTTTAGAGAACCAGAAAATTGCAAATGAATGAAACAATTTTTAAATTTTTTAAATTATTTATTTATAGAAACAATAATTGAATTTATTTTAATTGACATCAGCCTACTGATTGGACAATGGTAAAATTTGCTTTAATTTGGTTAAATGGTTTTCAGTTTCAGCCCCATCATAATTGAAAAGTAAGTTGCATTTATTCGATAATCTATCTTCAATATTTATTTTTTAGGATTTTATGGAAGTCCCCGAAGAAACCAAATTATCTATAGAAGGAAAAGGATTAGTTAGCAGATAAGTAGAAAGAAAAGGGGAGGCACATCCCCCGGTTAGTATACTTACTATCTGTTTGTGTGAATTGATTAAGCAGTTTTACTTATTTGTTTCATGTTGCCTATTGGATTAAGTCCTCATCATCAATTAGATCACAGCAAACCATTCAATCGAATCACAGCATACTTTAAGTAGGTTTCAATTCGTAATTCCTAGATTCCATCGCTCCATTCCACCTAAAATATTTATTATTATATTTCAGCTTATGTAAATCATTTTCAATAAAAAATTTCATTTTATCGATCTAATCCCTACAATACAATCAAATTAAAGCAATAAACTATGCAATACTCATCAAGTCACTACACAAATTCCTATTTTAATACATTTTTAAAATGGAAACAAGCATTACTTTCATAACCTTAAATATTATAGATTAGATTGCTTTGGTTTTCTGAATTAATAAATTCAATTATTATTAAAGCAAAGTAATAACTATTTATTTGCTTACACTATTACTGCCTTCATTGGCATTGTTTTGTTTTCTATCTTTAAAATATGTAGTTACTAGTTGGCAATTGTATTATATCCGCCTGCATCATCAGTATTCAGTTGATTCAGCAAGAATTATTGGTTGTAACTAAGTAAAGTTGCATGGTTGCAGCTTGCTTTGATGAAGAGGGGAACAACCACCAAGTGCTCTAAATAACATCTATTGTCCTCTAGACATAACTGTATTTTCTGTACACTCCACAACATTCAGTTTCCTTCTATAAATTAATTTTTTATATTAATATTATGGTGTAAAAAGAACACATTTACACCATGAAATTAGTTATCCTGTTTGAGTTATATTGAAAAATAATATTTTAGTGTATATTAAGTTGCCTATAGTAGGGTTTATGATATAACAATAATATTTCTAATTGTTTCAATACATACTATAAAAGCCATAAGAACAGGAGGAGTACCTTGGGGCACTAAGTGTGCAAATATATGTGTAATAGTGTTATTAGTTCACACATAAATTATAAACCTTAATCGTAAAGCAAGAGCGTTATAATTAAATGTCTTGGGGTAGAACATGCCTGGTCTGAACTTTGTTTTTTCCTATTTGTAATTTACAAATAGAAATAAAGTTTATTATTTTAAAAATGTAGTTTCAAACTAAAATCTTATTTTTATTTAAAATTGTTGAATTGACAAGATATTTTTATAGAGTAGTTAATAGATGGCGCCACCATGTAAATTCATCAATTATTCTAACCACCGATTTGTTGTTTTGGGGTAAGATGGCGCTTGCAACAATCATGTTAAGAGAGTGCTAGTAGATGTCGTTACAGTGCAAGGCCATTGTATGATTAGTAAACAAAGGCTACAGCTGCAATAAATAAACAAATAATAAAGCAATCTAATCGCATTATTAACAATACAATTGTTTTGCCGTGTAATGCACAACGATTTATCGGTAAGTAATGAATCAATCAATTTAATTTCCTTAATGTTGGCAACATTATTCATATTTTGTGCAATTTGATTCAATTAAATAAAATCGATAATTGCATTTTATATTTCTGGAGTCGCTTTAAAATACTAAAATACGAATTCAGTTATATAGTTAATTAATCAATGTTAACAATTTACCTACCTAACCCTACCAATGAGTGGGTGGTTTGTTAGTTCCATTGGCAGACCTGCTAGGTGGTGGCAGCGTTACCAGATTCACCGTAATTACAGTAGATCTACCGTAATTTGACTGCTCCTACCTCTAAAATTTTATTTGCTAAAAACTACCGTATTCTACCGTAATTTCTAAATAATTTAAAATTGGGGATTTTTCTCCCTATTGACAAGTTTTAATATAGTAACAGTATTTAATTAACATGTTTTAACTTAACATTATGATATTTGATGAAATATTGAATACAAATATTTCAAAATCTAAAAATTATTAATTTATAATGAGTTAAACAAACTCGGCAGACACGAGTAAGGGTGTTCAAAAGTAGACAAAGCGCGTGCGCAGGCCGATGTTTAATGCAATAATACAATTTACCGTATTCTACCGTAATTTTGACAGCGGTATTCGGTAATTTCAACAGAGTCATCTGGCAACGCTGGGTGGTGGTGATAATGTTAGTACAGCATTTATTTTCATTCACTTCAATTTCAAATTTGTAATGGTGCTTGAAGCAATGAATGAATGAATTGTAAGTTGTTTATAACATTTTATTCCTTTCACTTAATAATAATAAAAATGTTTCTTTAGATTTTCTTTAAATTTTTAATAAATAACAAATTCATATAGATACATAAGCAAAAATATATTATAACAGTTAACATGTCTAATCGTATCTTTTTTCTTCTCGTGTGAAAATATCAAAAAAAAAATGTCGACTTTCCCCTTTACAAATGATAAACGACACCTTGTAAAGTGAAAGTCGATAAAATGAGACAAGAAATACAAATTTAAAAAAATAATTAACAATTCTCGCACACGGAAAAACAAATAGAAATTTTTTAACTAAAAACAAATTGAGGAAAGCAGCGAGAATAATTAACAGAAGACGCTTCTTTATTAAAAATCATTTTTCTTTGCCATACCATAATCCAAGGCATGTATTGTGTGTGTAACGGAATCATCATCAATCGGCTCTAATATAATTCATTTTGTTTAATTTTTTTGTACTGAAGTCGGAATGAATTCGAACGATTCCATCCTTGGAGACTCATCATCATTATCATCATCGTTTTTACTGGCTTTTTAATTGTCGCAAAAAGGGGGACAGGCGATATGGTCAGTTAAAGTTGCCGCCCCCCGTTTGCACTCTCTCACAATGCCAGTTTCACTTTTCATATAGGAATTAGTAACTAATAATTATTAAAAAAAAAAAAAACAAATTATTAATCAAGACTAGCGAGCGATATATAAATTTACAGCTCGGAACCCCCTTGCATAATTAATGGCCAACAATCGGTAATGAAATTAGCTTAATACAATGATTCGTTTCAAAATTCAAAGAAATTGTTTTCGAAAATACTGTTGACCTAAATTGGTAGGTAGGTATTGGGACCATTGGGCCTGTGAAAAATTTCCATAAATTATCTTTGATTTTTGAAACGGAAATGAAATATATTTGGCAGTTTGATGGCCAAATTTTTCTGTTACCCGTTTTATGATTGTACCCTGTTTCTTGTATCTTAGTGTTTAATGTAATAATAAAATGTCCTAATCAGTTCGTTAACAATTCAAAGCCAAATAATTAGTACCGATATGCAGGCAGCACTGCAGAGGCAAGGGGGTTTCGATTATTAAACCTTCATTATATAACATATATAAAAGGATTCAATCTATGACAACGTATGGTAAAATCCGGAGGACGTCCCCGTTATAGGAAGGTCGGTCCAACACTTGATGGTACTCGCGGAACTTAACATCGTTGTTCTCTGCCGGTTCCACCGCAACCACCCCCGCCGCATCACTACTACTAATCTCTGTCCGATCTGAAATACTGTACTTTTTATAATTCTCACATACACTGTCTCTATCTACTTGTTTAGGCGACAATTCGTAAAAATTAGGCACTATATTGATGACACTCTCGTCGTCCGTTTCTTTTTTAACTTCAGTCGTATTGTCTATTCCAAAATTCCCGTTTACACTGTCCTGACACTCGGTATGCAGCCCGGCCACACGCTGTTGCGTCACTTCCTTTAACCGATTATGATGCTCGAAATGAATGCGGGCTGGACAATCGGGATTCTCGGAGAAACTAAAACGTTCCTCCAAGTCTTCCGCATCCGGGCAATCGTTTAAAATGCAAATGCACGAGTGATCGTCTAAATTATGCAGGCAACTTGTATCGATGGGAGGCAACCGACTGAGCGCCTCCTCTATCGATAAGGAAGGAACGAAAGTCGTTTCGATTGGCTCCGATTCAGCCGGCGGTTGCGAATCCTCCCTTTCGTCATCGACGACGACAATTTCATCATCGTCGGGCGAATCCGGCCGCACAGATTCCGATTTGAAATTCGTTACGCTGCCCGATTCCAATACCCGATTTTGTCTATGCTCGTGTTGCTTTTTCTTTTTATTCGATCGACTAGCGCTGCTCGCATTGAGCTTCTGATCGATGAACGAAACGCGTTCCGTCAATTTGGCGGCACGCTCATTCCAGTCTTCCAAATTTTTGGCCGGCGATGTAGTCGTCGGTGGTATCGTCGCACTGCGATTCTGCAAACTCTGCAACAACTCTTGCGTCGTTTTCACTTTTGCATTGCCTCTCGACACGGCCATCTTGTTAGTGAACGAGGATTCCGCCTCATCCAAGAGACTTCTATGATTTTTCGAACCTTTTTTCCGTCCCCGTTTTTTAGGTTGCTGCTCTTCCAATAGAGGTTCATGCTTGACATCAGGCAGACTCGAATTGGAATCAGAATTAATTAATATCACGTTTTTGCTGCTGGGCACCAACACAACATCCTTGAAGCTGGAATTGGAGTTGTCCGAAAAGTCGTATTCGTTCGTACCGTTCACACGAGGACGTTTCGAGTTTGAATTCGATTCGGGACGCTCCTTGGCGGATCGCTTCTCGGCTGTGGGTGGTGGCGGTGGGGGTGCTGTAGTCACCTGTCCGTTTGTGTCTGGTGGAGCTGCTGTTGGTTGAGTCAGCACTTTGCTCCGCCATTTCTTCACCAGTTCCTTTGCACGTTTCGCCAGCGACTCATTGGATGTGTTCCTTCGCAGGTCGTTTATATGCTTTCCCAATCGGGTGGTCTGCACCAATGAAAATTATGCATTTTTTGTATTCTACAAGAAATAGAAATGTACATACCTCGAGTAATTCTTTGGTAATTGAGACCTTCTCAAGCAATGTAATGACTTGCAGTACTGTGACCATATCGATAACCTTAAAACACACAACAAACATTTGTGATTAAAACAATTCTATTGGCTCATATTTATTTATTTAAGCAAAATATTGTTCAATCAGTTTCGGTTCTACAAAACCTAGTCAGTGTGCTTTATATGATGTAAATAATCAAACGAACGACTGTGGCTCCACCTAGTGCAATTTAATACGTTATGCTTTAAACGATTTTTAATCCGCTAGCTGGAGCCACAGTCGTTAATCTGATTATTTACTTAATCAATTGTGTTTATAAGCACAGAATTATTTACTAATTTGAGCTTAAAATTCCAATTAGACATTATTTGGACCAAACCTATTGACAGTTGTTACTCGTGATGTTTCATCCAGAAGTGGCGCTACCTACTAGGCCCATCCCCAAATTTCAACCACGTTAATCTTTTTAAAGTGTAAAAAAACAATGCAAATGTGAATCATCGCAGGCTACAACGCCATCTGACGTATTGCGCCCCGAAGCGGCGATTATCTAGTATTCTGTCACTCAGCGTTTGACAGTTGTTACAAATTGACTTAATCTAACCTAAAATAGTGACATTTGTCGCTTCGCAATTGACAGTTGTCGACAAAATGACATCATTTTCAACACATCTAATTTGTCGTTTAGCAATTGACAGTTGTGACAAATTGACGTAATCTAACCTAAAAATATCGACATTTGTCGTTTTGCGATTGACTTAATCTAACCTAAAAAATTGACATGTGCCGCTTCACGATTGACAGTAATCGACTAAATGACTTTAAATAAAAATATCTAACTTGTCACGTAAAGTTTGTCAGTTAACAGATTGACTTAAAAAATATTGACAGTTGTCGACGAAATGACTTAACCTAACCTAAAAATAGACATTTGTCGCTTAGCGTTTGACAATTGTGACAAATTAAGTTCAATGTTTCAACATTTTTGACAGAAACCATAAAAATGTTAGACAGTTGATACATTTTAACTTAATTATGCAGTTTTGACAGTTGTGCAAAGTTAGTTTGACATTTTAACATACATATTTCTGTTTTGACATTTACTGCCAACTTTTTAGTTCTTAACAATGTTTTAACTTTTTGAATGGTTTTGATATTTTTTATGAACTCATACATTTTTTGACAGTTAATGCATTTTAACTTAATTATGTTTGACATTTTAATATATTTGACAGTTATAATTTCAACATTTTTGCAAAGTTGGTATCAATTAATATTTTGACATTTTCAACATTTTTGACAGTCAGTTCTAATCAGTGAAGTAGAGTAGGGTAGAAGGGGCATTAAGATGCGCAAAGCCGACACACATGAACGCTGCCATTTTAGCTCATAAAAACTCGTTTGTTTACATTTGGTATCACGAATTAGCAACTAACAATACTCGGTACATAGCACGACATCTATCATTGCATTTAATTTAAAAATAAAGAAGCGCTATATTTGAATTAAAACTTTAAAAGTGATTTAATGATATAAGTTTATGAAATTGTTGTCTAGTTTATATCCGCTATTTTTTAGTAAAATATAATTTACGTTTATATAAGTTAACAATTATAATTTTGCAATAATCATAGTATTTTTATCTAAAAAAACACATTTGCCAGTGTTCCTGCTTTATTATAGTTTTTCAATTTAAGAAACTATCTATAATAATTTTATTGTAGATTACTTAAACAACGCAAGTATATTTTATTAATTACACAATAATCGCATTACACATAATTACAGATAATATTCTACTAATTGAATTACATGGAAATTTCAGAGATTTACGTCCTTAATTATATTATAATCTCTTTGAAATGTACCTGCATAGTTATTTTCTACTCGCAGATTAATATATAAGCAAGTTTATTGTAAATAATTACATTTATCTGTAGTCTAGTTAGTCTATGAGTAATATACGTAAACGTTTCATAAATAAAAATTTTACTTAAATATATAATAAAAATAAAAGTCGTACCTGTGTACAGAGTATTGTTAGTTGCCTAATTCGTGATACCAAATGTAAACAAACAAGTTTTTATGAACTAAAATGGCAGTAACCAAACGCTGCCCGAGGTTCAGGATGCGCAGTCGTTGTTGCCTGTTCTACCCTACTCTACTTCATTGGTTCTAATTTGACATAACATAACAAACATTTATATTTTCTAATCCAGACAGTTAACATTGACAGACAGATGACAATTGACTGGCAATAACTGTCAAAATACATATATATATATTTTGTTGACAATTTACTCAACTTTTTGACAGATTCAAATTTTTTTACAGTCGACTGGAGGTTGGCTAAATGAAGGACATTACAACTTCAATGTTTCAATATTTTTGACAGTTAATTAAAGGGTTTTGGCAGGTTGTTTGAAACACAATTGACAGTTCTTACATTGACTTGATCTAACTTAAAAAAAGTGACAATTGTCGCTTCGCGATTGACAGTTATTGACAAAACAACATAATTTTAAATAGAAATATCTAGCATATGACAGTTGTGACGATTGACTTAATCATCTAACCTAAAAAAGTGAAATGTCGCTTCACGATTGACAATTTAGTTTAGTTTTAGTGGGTTCTTTGAAAAATTTGACACTTTTAACTTAATTATGAGGTTTTGACAGTTCTGTTTTTGACTTTTACAGCTTTAATGTTTTTGACATTTTAACTTTAAATTGTCAAATTGACAGACAATATTTTGACATTTAACATTTGACGCAATGTTTTTTGTTTTTTCTTAATTTGACACTCACAACCAACATTAAGTTCTTGACAGTTGACTTTAATGTATAATATTTCAACTTTTTGACAGTTGATTAAAAATGTTGACAGTTTTTGACAGCAAAAATAGTCCCAATTTTTGCTAATAAATTTGACATTTCAAAATTTTTGTTAGTTCACTTAAGTAAAGTTACTTATTTGACAGTTGACAATATGTATGAAATTTTATTGACAGAAAATGATATAATTTCAAGTTTAGTGGTTAACAGTTGTGACAAATTGACTTAATCTAACCTAAAAAGTTGACAAGTCGCCTCGCGATTGATAGTTGTTGACAAAGCGACAGAATTTTAAATAAAAATATTAAATTTGTCACTTAATCTAACCTAAAAATATTGATATGTTACTTTGTGATTGACAGCGACTAATTAACATAATCTACAAATATGACAGTTAACAGGTGGTTGGCTAAATGAAGATTTCAACATTTTTGGCAGTTGAATCAATAGTTTGGTTGGTTTGGTCAATATTTTGATATTTGACTGTCATGCTTCTGTTTTGACATTTTCTTGACTTTAATGTTGATATTTCAACTTTATGACAGCTGACAGGTGGTTGGCTAAATAAACATAAGATTCAATGTCTCAACATTTTGACTGATTTGTTAAATTGACAAACTTAAGTGACATTTTAACAATTTGACAATGTTTTTAGCTATTTTATTAATTTTTACTTTTACAGGCATTGAATTCTTGACAGTTGACTTAATGTTTATAATATTTCTACATTTTGACAGTTGATGTTGACACAGATTTTTGCTAAACAAAGTTTTTTGATAGATCATTAATTATTTGACATTAACAGTTGATGGCTTCGATATATTGAAATATTTTGACAGTTGGCACCAACAACAATCGATTTAATATTGTTAACAGTTACTTTCGAGTTTCACAGTTGGCACTATATTTTATAAAACAATATTGACATTTTCAGTTCAACTTCAATGTGTTGTTGACAGTTGAGTTATTAGAAATAGTTGAAGTTACTTAAACTGTCAAAAGTGCAACTAAATTGTTAAATAAATCAAAGTGACATACCGGAACTGACATATTCGACAGATACAAACTGTCAAATAAGAATCAATAGTCTCATGCTGTTGATTGAATAAAAAAAACATTTAAAATTGTCAAAATTGACAAATAATAACAAGTGACGTGCAAATAAATCATCAAAACACAATCAAAGCTTTAATCGGTAATATTTCTGTTGTAATAATAAACGCCATGTGACTCACACCACTGCAATTGAACATATAACTACGGTTAGCATGCAATCATAGTAGGCACATGTCAACAAATCTGACATTTTATAATTGAGCGCAACTTTACAATTAATTATGCCGCACCTTAATCATACATTTTTAAATTTTCATTAACGCACATTTCACGATATTGATTAAAAAAAGGTTGAACTTGGCATGAGGAGATTTATAATTATAGTGAAATAGAGTGCTTTGGATGAGTTACAATTTCAAACAAATTGCAATAAATTATGAAATGTTAGTGAATATCTTGTTATTTGCAGGTAGTGCCTTGAATTAAGGTCTGTCCCATCAATTGGTGCCACATCTACTGGAAATGGAATTGGATGTAAGTTTGTTTAAGTTGAATTTATATAAATATAGTGAGGTTAAGAGCGATTATGTTGCAATCATTATGCACTGAAATTTGAGGCTATTTGGGTTAGTGAATGCGCGGCGTTGAGAATGAAGGGGTAATTGAGGTTAAGAAGAAACGGGTGAAACGTGATCACCCCAGAATTTGTAATACAAGAGCCCCCCTGGATGAAAGAAATGATGTGTTTGCATGCGAGTAGTAGTTGGCCGATGTCCGCTTGCATGTATGTGTGCGAGAGTGAGTGAGTGAATCGGTTGTCTGTGTGAGTGTGTGCGCTGAGAAGGCAGACACATACAGTCACACTACCAGTGGCGACAGAAATCGTATTTAAGCAATTTTATAGTAAAATATCGTATATCCTTACATTATAATTGCTGTCCAGCGCTCTAAGTAGTCTCTGCGTTAATTCCGTTATGTTATTCTGCATTTAAAGTCGGTTTGTAGCGATAAAACCGAATATATTTGCTTAGAACTTTGCGTAGTTCTGTACGGTAACAATGGCGGCAGTACATTGCGTTTTCTACAATTCTTGAAGGCGCACTGTTGTACAGGGAACATGGTGGTGAACCCGAACACACTGAAGTGGGGATCGTGGCACGGCACGAACTAGTACGAACGACGGTTCTGCGCGTGCCCCAAGCACGATCGGATCTGGTGTCCTCGTCGCGACCCTCTCCATCAGCAAAACACCGACATTCGGAAACCGACTTTCACACTGTTCGCATCATATAAACAAGTTAAACAACCACTCCATGGCAACATACGAACCAACAAACTTGATCCGATTTCAATCAAATGTCAAATATTAATTAAAAGAATTTAATAAAAATTGATTTTATTATCATTCGCGCGTTTGTGTATGTTGGGTTGCGGCCACTATAGGCGCAACAAATGGTCGTTGGAACATTTAATGCATCACACTCATGAAATAAAACAATTGACTGCAACGTTTAGTGTGCATTTAATATTAATATATAATTTTGAGTATTGCTCCCACAACATAATGTTGGTGTAATTTTTAATTTAATTCTGACACAACCAATGAAGTAGAGTAAGGTAGAAGGGGCAACGACGACTGCGCACCCTAAACCTCGATCCGCGTTTGGTTACTGCCATTTTAGTTAATAAAAACTCGTTTGTTTACATTTGGTATCACGAATTAGGCAACTAACAATACTCGGTACACAGGTACGACTTTTATCTTTGCATGTAATTTAAGAGGGTTACCTAACTATAAAAATAAAAGCGCGGCATATTTAAGTAAAATTTTTATTTACGAAACGTTTACGTATATTACTCATAGACTAACTAGAGATAAATGATAATTATTTACAATAAACTTGCTTATATATTAGTCTGCGAGTAGAAAATATCTATGCAGGTACATTTCAAAGAGATTATAAAATAATTAAGGGCGTAGAAATAAAAGAACGGCATATTTTTTTTTATTGGTGGTTAAATAATATAAGTTTATGTAGTTTTTGGCGAATATTTCCATTTGTAATTTTTTCAGTATGTAATTTAGATAAGTTAAAAAATCTAATTTTGCAATATGAAGCAGAAATTATTTTAATCAAAAGGAATATATGATTTGATTCAAATTCTGCTTCATAATAATGATTTTCTAATTCGGGAAATAACATGGACTGGTGTACAAATTTATTTAATATAGAAACAATAATTGTTTGCAAAAAATCTTTTTCTGGTGGCATTTTGTTATTTGTGACCATCATTACTTGTCGTATTAGCATCTCTGTTCGTTTGCATATCTTTACGTATGCAAAGATATTCCCGCTATTCTGTTTGATATGTTGTTACAACCTAATGCTACACATGTAATCGGCATATTGAACAAATTAAACCATTCACTACCACAACCACAAATTTATAATAATATATTTACGAAACGTTTACGTATATTACTCACAGACTAACTAGAGATAAATGATAATTATTTACAACAAACTTGCTTATATATTAGTCTGCAAGTATAAACTAATTATGCAGGTACATTTCAAAAAGATTATAACATAATTAAGGGCGTAAATCTTTGGAATTTCCAAGTAATCCAATTAGTAGAATATTATCTGTAATTATGTGTAATGCGATTACTATGTAATTAATAAAATATACCTGTGTTGTTTAAGTAATCTACAATCTACAATAAAATTATTATAGATTGTTTCTTAAATTAGAAAACTATAATAAAGCAGGAACACTGTCAAATGTGTTTTTTTATATAAAAATACTGTGATTTATATTGCAAAATTATAATTGTAAACTTATATAAACGTAAATTAAATTTTACTAAAAAATAACGAATATAAACTAGACAAAAATTGCATAAACTTATATCATTCAATCACTTTTAAAGTTTTAATTTAAATATAGCGTTCCTTTATTTTTAAATTAAATGCAATGATAGATGTCGTGCTATGAACCGAGTATTGTTAGTTGCCTAATTCGTGATACCAAATGTAAACAAAGCGTTTTTATGAGCTAAAATGGCAGCGTTCATGTGTGAATAGTTCGCGCAGCTGAATGCCCCTTCTACCTTACTCTACTTCATTGGACACAACTCAACTGTCAAAATAACACATTATTAATTTTGACAAACAGTTTGACACATTGTTATAATCATATAAAATTAGATTAAAATATCAAATATTAAATTGTTTCATTTTAACAGCTAATTTGACATTTAACAAAAATATTGTGTTTGGTATCAAATGAAAGTATTAATTAATTCTTATACAACTGAATTGTCAAAATGTGGAATTAGTAAGTTTGACACTTAATAAATGTCATTTTTTTTAGGTTAGGTAAATTGAATAAAATTCTTTCATTATATTTTTTTAATAACAATAGTTATAATTTATTTAATATGACTAGATATACACATTTATGTTTTTCTTCCCAGAAATAAAACGTAACAGACATTCATTTTAAATAAAAGAAAACAATTATTCAATCAATCAATCATTTCTCTTTCTTTTTTTTTTTTGTTTTTTTTTTGTACATCACAAATCATGATCGGAAATAAAATCTTATCATTTAAAAACAAACTGTATTGTCACCAGTACAGACCGACCATCCATTAATAAAATCAATTAAACGTCGTTGTTGTTGGCACAGTGTTTTGAGAGGGCGAATACGAGATCCATCCATTCACCCGATCGATCGGTTTTAATAAGTCGCCGTCATATTCAGCGTTTGCAGGATCTCTGTGCAAACGTATTTCACTATTTGGTAGCATTCCGGATCTCCCATCAGGTTTTCCAATAATTCAGTTCCGTTTTCTTCTTTCAACATTTGACAGTAACGCTTTGCTGGAAACAAATGTATTAATTTTTATTCATTTATATAACCTAAAAAATATGTTATGCATCTTTTCACAACTGTCACTTTTTACTAGCTTTGACAGATGTCAAATCTAATATACGAATGTTTTGACAGTTAATTTTAAAAATCAAAATCGAATTAAGCTAGTCTCTTGTTGACAGTTATTAGTTGTCAATTTAGTTTAATGTTGACAGTTAGTTACATTAGTTTTGAAATATTTTAGCATTAATTTTGACGTTTGACTTACGATTTTTTGTGCATACATGATGAACAGCCCATACAGCCCACAATTGAACCCGATAATCGACCCCGATCCTAAGCAATGGAAAGAACGGCTTAAAACTCCTATAGGAAACCATCTCATTATCGGGAACACCCCAGCCGGTCACAGCCTCCTCCAATTCCGCCAACATTTTCTCCCTCTTGTAATCCTCCAGCGTCCATCTGCTCTCCCCATCGGAAGCCAAATGAGCAACAATTCCAGCGGCAAAATAACTAACATCAATATGCTGATACTTAAGCAATTTAAACAATTCCGCCATCAGCGCATCCAACATTAATTTACCGCGCAATCGCTCGACCTCGGCAATGTTGTTCAGCAACCCTAAAACTTTCGTCTCGACCGCCGAATCGTTCCGAAACACTCTTAATACTTCGAGGAATAGTGTGGCTCCGTCGTTTTCTAAAAAAACCGAGCAAGTGGCTTCGCTCTCGTCCGTTAAATTCCATAAAGCGCTCAACGTAAATTTCATTGTTATATCGGAATGTTTCAATTCGACGCGTGAGCGCACCATGGAAAGCAACTTGAGCATGTAAGCCGGTCTCGCTCCCAATTCCGAAGTTTCCGATGTCGATATTTTGGCCGCCAATATGCTGCAAATGGCCACCGACATGCGATTCATATTAATTTCATCGAAAGCGCACAACGAATCCAGCACCAATCTGGCGCAACGGAACCGATCGAAACTTACATCCTGCAAGATCCTATCGCTACATAACGTAAGGAGCCCGTTCTTCTGCAACTGATATTCATCAGGATAATTCTCCATTGCGTTCAGTGTCAGATGAACGGCCTTCGATAGAAGCTTGGGATGTAATCGTTTGCTTATTTCGGCGCGCGTCAAATTATACAAACAAGCGGTCGCCGCCATTTGCACTCCGAATTTCGTTGGATGCGCAGCCATCGCAGGCAAAACCAATTCAAATATATCACTCCTACTACCCTGAAAGTTACCCGTTAATTGAAACAAATGATAAAGCGCCTTCTGTACGTACAGATGCCTATCGTAATGTTTCCTTAAAGCAATTTTAATTTGTTGCTCGTTACCGAGTCCGGCCACCGATAAATCGAAATCATCTTCAGGTTCGCTTAAGAACAACTCGAAAGCGACCGAATTGAGCACTACACCGAGATATTTCAGTTTCAAATGTGATGCCATGAATGTCTGTAAAGTGTTTTTCGGTATTAAATCTTTCCAGCCCGATATGTCAAGGTAGATCAGGTTGGGTAACTTGTCCGGGCTTTCGAGGATATCGCATATCGCCGTGTTTTGTAAATCTTCGAATTTCTCGTTTATCAAACTTATGTCGAGATGTCGAAGCGATTCCAATTCTATTATCGTGTCCGTCATCGAATTGATTCCTCGGAGATCCTGAAACAGTTTATGAATTAAATTATTCTTACAAAATGTTATTCGCACTATTCGCTTATACAATATATCAAACTTCATATTTGACATTTAAATTTTTGGTTGTCATTCTGACATTTGACAAAACCTAAGCTTACTCAATAATTCTAAAATAATATCGGGTTCGTTCAGGAAGGCGCTTTGCAAGTCGGCAGCGGTGAGGTGACATTTTATTGTTTATTTCCGATAGCAACGGATACCGCTACAAATGTAGCGGCCCGCTCCCGCCTTTCTGGACGTTACTAAATTACACATTTGACAGTCCAACAATGACATGTCACATGACTTTTATTTTTTAAACTTAATTATTATAATTATAGATGGAGCCACAATCATTCGTCCCATTATCTATATATAATTTTGACAGATGGCGCTGTTACATACATTTCAAACATTTATTTTAAAAGTCAATTTAATACATTGCATTTCACGCTTATGACAATAAGTTGACATTTCTAAGATTTATGACAATTAAATTAATTTGACATTTCTCACATTGTTTTGATTTTTGACAGTTGAACCTAACTTAACATAACCTATTTGACACTTTCTTGTTTTAACATATCTGACAGTTGGTATAACGTTTTGACATTTACAGTAATTGACAGTTGACACTATAAAGTCATTCGATGATTCATAATATTTCAACTTTTTGACAGTTGATCGACTGTTTTTGACAAATAGCTTGTCTTTGTTGGACAAAATTGACAGTTCAAGTTAATTGATTAATGCTATTGACAAATGAATATTTTTAATAATTTTGACAGTTGAGTTGACTAAAAACATGTCAAGTGACAAAAGATGAAAATTTAATCCGCAAAATGTTGACATTTGTCGCTTCTCGATAAAATAATATAACCTAAAGAGAAATATACATATTGACAATTGCTAGAAACTAATTGATTATAACCAAAAAAATATTGACATCAGTTGCATCACGACTGACAGTTATGAACAAAACAACGACGTAACCAACCTACAAAATGTTTATATTTTCCAATCTATCGCTTTGCCATTGACAATTGCTACAAGCCGACTTATTTTAACCTAAAAATGTTGACATTTCTCGCTTCGCGAGTGACAGTTATAGATAAAATGATATAATCTATAAAACATTTTTATATTTTCTAATCTTGACAGTTAACCTAACCTAAAAAATACTGTTGCGCAATAAAGTGACATATTTGTTGTCCAATATGTCGCTTCGCGATTGACTGTTGCGCAATGATGTGACATATGTATTTGTTGTCTAATATGTCGCTTTGCTTGGCGCAGTGGTCTAGGCATCCGATCGCTGCACCGAAGATCGTGGGTTCGATTCCCACATACCGTGACACACTTTTTACAAGTTTATACGCTCTCCCACTCCCCAACCCGCCATGCCAGCGTGGGGTTTTACGGCTAAATAACCCTCTCTGATGGAGTGATGAAATCTCTCCAGTGGTTCGGAATCCACTTAAAACTGTAGGTCCCTCGTAATGTAAGTTGCCAGCATTACGTGCAGAGATGGAGGCCTATATCCAATCAGGATAGAAAACGGCTCAAGATTTTTTTTTTATGTCCCTTTGCAATTAACAGTTGTGCAACAAAATAACATAACCTAAAAAATATTTTTCTTTTTTTTTTTCGTGATAGACAAAAAAATTTTCCCATTATGTCGCTTCGCGATTGACAGTTTGAGCAATAAAATGACATAACCTAAAGAATATCTCTCTTTTTTAATGTCGCCATTGACAGTTGTGCAACAAAATTACATATTCGTTGTCCAATATGTCACTTCGCGATTGACAGTTGGGCAACAAATGACATAACCTAAACAATATCTCTTTTTTTAATATGTCGCTTCGCGATTGACAGTTATGGACAAAATAATATAACTTAAAAAATATATTTATATTTTCAGTCATTTTTCGCTTGACACTAGTGACAAATTGACTTGACTAACCTAAAAAATTTGATGTTGCTTTGCGATTGGCTGTATTTGATATAATAAAAAAAATTGATGATACTTGTGACAAATATGAAATAAATAGATATAACCTAAAAAAATTGTATCAGTTTTGACAAAATAACTGTCAAAAGTGACAGTTAATTGACATAATCCTCACAATATTTTGTCAATTCACTTACACTAGCAATAAGACTAATGAGCCGATCCTTTATCAGCAGGAGGGGCTTGACGCACTGAACGCAGGTGCCAGAAATATCGATACGCTCGAGCATACCCAAGTCCTCGCAGACCATCTGCAACGTCTGCTGATTGAATTCGGTGAAGGCGACATTGAGCGATCGCAAATTCTTCAAATTGGTCAGCTGCACCATCAAGCTGTGCCGCGTGATATCAATGAAAGTGCAGCGCGACACGTTCAGGTAAGTCAGATTCTTTATGCTATAATCGTTGATACAATCTGCAACAATTAAATTATTTTAAAATCAAAGCCGACTACGGCGATTCCGACTAACCTAAAATTTTGCTAATGGAAAGGTTCTGCATGTTAACGCATTGCAATTCGTTTAATTTATGTTGTTTGAGTATCCGAAGTCCTTCGTAGCTTACTTTCGAATCTTTTATTTTAACCGATCGTAGACGTGTGTTGTGTCCGCTGAATAAATTCAATATGGCATCGTTTAGCAAATCCTTGTCGTTAAACTAAAATTAATTAATTAAACAAAATTCGAATAAAATTATTACCGTACCTTATGCAGTAATTTTTCGGAAAGTTCGTTGAATAAATATATATCGGGATCCTTAAAACTCAGCCTTTTTCCGATAGTATTAAGCTCATAACAGCTGTAATCTTTGCAACTAGGACTGATATCGAATACGTCTTCATGATGATCGCATATGCAATCGAGGCAGAGTTCCTGTAAGGACTGAGGCGAGTCGCACATGTCTATAATATCGGTCATGATTTTGTGAATCCAGTCGGCCAGCCGACTGTCATTAAAATGCCACCAACATTCCCTAACTGTTTCCCTTAATGGGCATTAATGAATTATTGTTGAAAAATAAAGTCTTTACAATATAAATATTCATGTGACAGATGGTTTGACAGACGTCAGATCTGTGCGCATGAAATGTTAACCTCCCACACGATTCGTCGATTAATTTCCGGACGATAATAACTGAATTTATTTGTTGATAACAAATGGAATTCGTTGGGAATTTTCGCGATTCCAGTTGGAAATCCAATCAAATTTTACGGAATTGCACGAAGGGAGCGTAAATCGGGCGACATCTATCGTGATTTGATTGAAGTTTATTTAATGGAATTGCTCATGTAACGTAGGCAACTAAATATACAGTTCGTATACAGGGCGTTCTTTAATTTAATCGTATATTATTAATTGGTCGAAATTAATGGTTTTTTTGTACAGTTTTTTTACAAAATATAAAATTTAAAATTAATAAAACAATTGTGACATTTATTTACAGTTTGTAATGACAATGCTATATGTATTTTTATTTAGGTTATGCCGTTTTGTTTATCTGTCAATCGCGATAGATGTTAACAGTTTTAGGTTAGATTAAGTCAATTTATCAACACTGTTAAATAGTTTTCTTAAAATTATTTTATTTTTTTCACAACTGTCAATTGCGAGGCGACAGTTTAGAAAATATATAATTTTTTTTTGGTTATGTTATTTTATTGTGCAACTGTCAATCGCGAAGCGACATATTAGGAAATATATTCTTTTTTAAGTTATCTCAATTTGTTGCGGAACTGTCAATCGCAAAGCAACATAATTACATATTTTTTTTTTTAGCGGCATAATTCAAAATATTTTTTTAGGTTATGTCATCTTGTTGCGGAACTGTCAATTGCGAAGCGACATAATTGAAAAATGATAGTTTGATAGGTTTCAAAATTCATATATTTTTAGTGATAAGGATTTCAAAATGCTTTCAATTGACATGCGATTTTAAAAAATGTTAAAATGCGGTGTTTTGACAGGTACCAATTTGACATAAAAGCAATTTCATTTGATTTTAACAAATGTCTGTTTTACAGGTTTAATATACGTTTTCTAGGATAGTAGTAGCAAATCTTAAAAAAATAAAATTAAAAAAAAAAACAAATTGCAATGTTTTGACAGATGCGCTGAAAATTTGATTACTTTCAGATGGTACGCGATACTTAATTTGCGTCAAAATGATCTATTTTGACAGAATTGCAAATGACGGGTGTGACTTTGACAGAAGTTTAAATGATTTCTACCGTGTTGTTTTTAAAAATGCTTTTATTTAATATGCAACACCTGGAAAGTGTCAAAGTGAAACATTTTGACAGGTGTCTCTTTTATAAATTTATAACTTCATATGATTTCTTTAATTAACATCTAAATTGCAAATAAAAATGCATTCATTTGACACTCAATACTTAAAAAGTGTCAATATGTAATATTTTGATAGTTGTCACTTTGACAAATTATATGCTTTCATTTGACACCCAACACCTAAAAGTGCCAAAATGTAGCACTTTGGCAGGTTTATTACATTTGTTTGATTATCATTGATAAATGCCTTTAAAAACATCTAAAAGTGCATTTTGACAAGTGTTATTAAACAAACATTTCAATTTTTAAATATCATTTTATTATAATTTATCTCATCCGTTTCATTTTTTAATACATTATACATAATATATTTATATAGATTTGTTTTAAGTACACAGATTTCAATGAATTGTCATTGAAATATAAAAATAATTTACACATTCAGT
Source organism: Tachinus rufipes (assembly GCA_963932245.1). Classification (NCBI taxonomy): domain Eukaryota; kingdom Metazoa; phylum Arthropoda; class Insecta; order Coleoptera; family Staphylinidae; genus Tachinus; species Tachinus rufipes. The sequence goes on from OZ010748.1 coordinate 96,205,445, forward strand.
AAAAAAATAATACGTTCCGCCTCACAACTTCTGCTGTTGCTGCTGCTGCTAATAATAATAATAATAACATTATAGCTAAATCTACTACTTAAAATTAATAATGACTAGAATTGTCAGCTGATGTCTTTTGGGTCCGCTTGAGAAGACAAGTTTCAATTAATTGACGTTTCCTATGTGCTTAATATTTATTTCTCCGCCTGAAACGAAATAATAATAAATAATTTTATTTACTAAATAAACTAAAAACGTACCAGCATGGGATACAAGAAGGTAACAATGTTGTCTTGACCTAGGGAATTCCGTGCGACACACGTGTAAGGTCCCATATCGTTCCATCTTATATTTCTTATCCTCAACATACCATCAGGTAAAACTGTAAGTCTGGGATCGTTTCCTACGATTTGTTCGGAGGGGTCTAACCAGATGATGCTTGGTTTTGGGCTACCTAACACTTTGCAGGGTAACACGATATCGCTACCTGTTGAATTGAAAATGATGTAAGCACACTAATGAAGGGTGCATACCCAGAAACAATTTGCTTACCAATATTGTCCATGTAGATTGTATCAAAGAGAACAATCCTGGGTTGGCTTCTAACATTAAGAATCTGTTCCGCAAGCATTTGCGTATAATTGCGTTCTGAATTCGCGTTTCTTGAAACGTAAACTTTGCTGGCAGCGGTTGCAACCTGCGATCCGCTTTCGGCCAAACAAGTATAAGTCGCCTCGTGTCCCATCATTGCTGAATGTATAACCAAACGCGTCCTCACTTTGGCCAATCCCCTGGATGGATTATCGTTGATGATGTTACTTTCGAAACTTTCATTCTGTTAACAGAAATGATGATGAAACAATTTTAATTTTAATTATTTTGTCTAATTTTTACCTCAGTAATCGGCGTGTTTCCTTTGAGCCATTGTAGAACGGGTGCCGGTGAACCAACCGCCTCGCATTCTAATTCGATCGGTGATCCAGCTGGTCGGCTAATGACGGGTGAAGGTGATTGTGATATCCTTACCCAATCTACTACTTTCTTTCCGAAATCGATGTCGTTGGAATTGCGGTCGATTTCGTTATTCATTTGGTCCACCAGGCGGCGACACTCGCTCCACACCACGATCGACAGTATCACCAGCAGTATCGACAAGTATTTAATCCTGCAACAAACATGAAAAATTACAAATTTGCCATTTTGACACTAAATAAATGTCAATATAATTTTAATCGTTCTTAAAAATGCTGATTTCGCTGAACTATTCTTTGTTATTCTTTGATCAAGATTTAAATCGCTTTAAAAAATGCTTTTATTTTATATCAAACATGCAAAAAGTGTCAAAGTACTACGTTTTGTTGACAGATGATAGTTTGACATTTTATATGATTTTTTAGGTTAACCTTGCAACGACTAAAAAATGATTTGATTTGTTATTTAATACCTAAAAAGTGTCAAAATACTGCATGTCAGTTTGACATTGTTGCAATTTTTTATTCTTTTTGACAGAAAAAGCTTTCATCATTCATTAGTATGAAATTTCATATAATTAGCGTTTGAATCGGCGCTAAAAATGATTTCATTTGACATCCAACACTAAAAAGTGCCAAACTGAAGTATTTTAACATATACCAAGCAATTTCATTTTAGCGTTGTCATAATTTCTGGCAAGCGACACTAAAAATTTTAACAAATGTCCGTTTGACGACGGTTTGAAAGTTCATACGTTTTCTAGAATAGAAGCCGCAAATCTTAAAAAAATTAAGCATTTAGCAATTTCATTTAACAATTTACAGTATTTTGACAGATACGCTTAAAAATTGATTACTTTCAGATGTACGATTAGCATTTTGACAGATTTGTATATGATTTCTTACGTTTTGTTTTTAAAAATGCTTTTATTTAATATCCAACATTTAGAAAGTGTCAAAGTGAAACATTTTTGAATGATTTCTTTGTATAACATCTAAATTCCAATTAAAAATGCATTCATTTGAAACCCAATACTTAGAAGGAGTCAAAATGTAGTATTTTGATAGGCGCCACTTTGACAAATTATATGAATTCTTTAATCAACATCTTTAAAAATGCTTTTGCTTTTGCATTTGACACCCAACACCTAAAAGTGTCAAAATGTAGCACTTTGACTGGTTTATAACATTTGTTTGATTATCATTAATAAATTTTCTTTATAAATGCTTTTATTGGACACCCAACATCTAAAAATGATGAAAATAATGCATTTTTTTTAATATAATTTATTGTTTGAAATTTCATGTTTTAATGCCACTAGTTAAAAAAAATTAATATTTTGACAGGTTTGCAATTTTAAAATTCAAAATGTTTTTATTTGAGATGCAAAAGTGTCAAGTGCAGTATTTTGACAGTTGTCTGAATTGTTTCGTACATGATGATATCTAAAGAATTATCAGTTTGGCAGGTTTAAAATTGTATACGTTAGTCTTCAAAAAACTGAAGCCATTTTGACAGGTTTGGAATTTTATCTGTTTCGTCTTCGAATCAGCTTTCAAAATGTTTTTATTTGATACCCAACACTTAAAAAGTGTTAGAACTGTAATATTTTGACAGAAATTATTTTCGTTTAATTGTTGCTTGAATCGTTGTATTACATGATTTTTGTCGACTAGAGACATTAAAAAATAAAGAATTTTAACAAACTTCAAGTTTGACAGGTTTGAAATTTCATGTTTTCTGTGATCGAACAAGTCAGTATTTTGTCAAACTGCAATATTTTAATAGATATCAGTTTGACTGAAATGCAATTTCATTTGATTGTTGTATGAATAGATATGATGAATAGATGATTTCTAAGCGGCAAGAATTTTAACAAATGTTCAGTTTGACAGATTTGAAATTTTGTGCGATTTCTGTGATTTAAGCCGCCAATTAGTTAGAATCAGGTTTTAAATTCTTTCATTTACTACCCAACACGTAAAAAGTGTAAAACTATAACATTTTGACAGATTTACAACTCTACAACTGCAACTGTTGAACCCGATTTAAAAAATGATTTTGACAGATACCAATTTGATATAAATACAAACGCCATAAATGTCAAAAATGACGTTAGAAATTACAAAGTGATATTGAAACTGTTAAAGTAAATGTCAAATCAATTAATTAATAGAAACAAAAATAATTGAAATTAAGATTATAATGTAAAGGATTTCATGGATTTAAATCCAGCACTTAAATTAATTGAAATTAATTTTAGAATTAATCCGTCGCCATGGGGATCGTTTCCGTTGTCGCTTGCGTGGGGATGGATTAACACGAGATAATCCCGAAATAGATAATGAGTTATTTAATTTTTCCTAACTAATTAGCAAATTCTTAGAAAATTTAATTTTTAAAAATGATTCATCCGGAAATAAATGTCATATCATATATTAGAGGGAGAATAGAATTACCATAATTACTCTCGGAGGAGTGTACCTGACTTTTACCATGTTAAAAATCCGGTTGCGGCAGGTCATTTCTTGTCTACGTGCGCTTTACCACACCGAAAAAAGAAGTGGGCCTAGAAATTCCCAGAAATACCGTTCTCTCTCTCTCTCTCTAATGACTAAACAGGTGCCACTTGAATGATGCAACTAAAAATTTGCTTAATCGTAAATACCGAATGATAAGAGCGCATCGCTACCAAGAACCCTTGCGTCAGTTCTAATTCGAAGATAAAAATTACATTTCTATTGATAAAACATTTCCGGAAAATTTTTAAATCTGTGTCGAGCAGTTGGCACGGTCTGGGTCACATGATAAGCCTGTTCGAACATGAATGAAATTGAGCAACGTTGATTTTTTTATTTAATTTACAAGATTTATGTTATCGCTTATCATTATCTATGATTTGTGGAATTTAGACGGCGTTTGCTTGCTTGCTTGCTGCTGACATCGTTACTCTTCACTTCCGGCGCGCTTATCACTATCAACGGCTTCTTGTTACTCAACCGTGACACCTGCAGCACGTGCGATTTTAAATTATTTAAATTGTCAATGTCACGATCGACAATGCTTACCTTGATCTAATTTAAATTACAAACACCGGTTCGGACAAAGTATAAATGCGCAAAATTTAAATTTATGATGCAATATCTTTACCATATTACTAAAGAAATATTGGTACTTACATGTTTCGATTTGTTGGTAGATGTTGCACTATAATACGGATGGTACTTGCTTATCTAGTCCTCTCTGGATCGCAAGTGAATTTGTAATGCGTCCCGAATTGAACGGGCGCTAGTTTTTATTGGTCGCGCCGAAGCCGCATTTCATCTCGTGTAGAGGGGGGTGTCGAAGGGAGTCTTTTTTCCTTCTTTTGTCCATCATATCATCATCATCATCAAGTCGCATACTTGTTTCCACCGACGACGACGGTATTATTTTATTATTATTCCATCCATTCTATGTTCTTAGATTGGGGGCGGCTATTAAAAGCAATTTTAATCAGTTTGTGTATTGAAAGAGAGACTCATTTCGAGCAACCCCTACACGCAACAAATAAATAAGCAATTATCTCTCGCATTACTTAATTAATGTTAGGAAATTCAATGCTGCCGAGTGGGTGGCCGGTTTCAATATAATCTAGTCAATTGTGCTCATCATTTATTGTTAATTTGTTTCAAATTTACTTGTCAAAGTGACATTTGTTAAAATTATTTTTTTTTGTCTATAGATATCATGTACGAAACGATTCAGACAACTGTCACATAGATATCTGTCAAAATACTGCAGTTTGACACTTTTTAAGTTCTGCGTCTCAAATAAAAGCACTTTGAAAGTAAATGTTAAACTTTTTGAAATTTGCATAATATTTCAAATTTTTCAAACTGACATTTGTTAATTTTTTTTAGATACATATGTACAAAATAATTCTGAAAACAGTCAAATTGGTGTTTGTCAAAATATTGTGACACTTTTTAATCACAAAAATCATAAAGTTGCAAACCTGTCAAACTGACATTTATTTAAATTCTCCACTTTTAGTGTTTCTGATCTACAAAAATTATGTATAACGGTTCAGACTACAATTTTAAAATTAATGTGACATGTGTCAATGTAAAATATTTGACACTTTTGTAATGGGTATCCAATCAAAGCATTTTTGATGTTAATTGTTTGAAACTACAAATCAGTCAAATTTTTTATTTGATTTATATGTTAGAATAACAACTTTTTGGCAGATCCCACTATGATAGATATGCAGTTTGTGAACCAAAATGTAAAAAGTGTCAAAAGTGTGCATATTGACAGATTAGCAATTTATGATCAACATTTTTTCATTTGGATCAAATTGACATAAAGCGGTATTTTGACACATGTTTTTTTTTAAATGCCTTTATTTGATACCCAATAGGCATACAGTATGATAACGTTGCATTTTGTCAGATTTCAGTTTGACATTTAATATGATCTCTATGATTAACATTGAAATAACTTTTAAAAATGCTGTTATTTAATATACAACATCTAAAATGTGTTAAAATACATATATGTCACAATATCAGTTGACAAATTTGCAAATGTATACTTTTTTGTTATTGAATTCTTAAAAAACTATATAAAATACTTTATTTTGACAGATGTCACTTTTTTAAAAATGATTTTATTTGACACCCAACACTTACAACGTGCCAAAATGTAGCTATTTGACAGGTATCAGTTTGACAGATATGTAACTTTATATGATTCTTTTACTTTTAAAAGGGTTTTTATTATTAAGACACGCAATTATTTGAAATTAAAAATCTGTTAACATTTTATTGTTGATTCAAATGCCATATGTTACATTTTGATGTTTTTTAAGTGTTGGGTGTCAAATAAAAGCGTTTTTGAAGATTATTTCAAAATATGCAACCTATCAAAATGTGCCAAATAAAAACATTTCAATTGCAATACTGTCAAAATGTTGCTTTGTCACTAAAATTATATAACATTTTCAAACCTGTCAAATTGACATTTGTTACAATTACTTATTTTCTAGTGTCGCTTGTCTGCAGAAACCATACACGAAACGATTCATACAATCATTGCTGTCAAACTAGTATCTGTCAAAATACGGCAGTTTGATGCTTAATTTGTTAAAACTTTAATTTTTTTGTTAATGTCGTTTGTCTACAAAAATCATGTATGAAGTGATTGCATTTATGTCAAATTGGTATCTGTCAAAATACTTCAGTTTGACACTTTTTACGTTAAATGGAATTATTTTTAAATCCGGTTCAAAAGCTGCAGTTGTAGAGTTACAAATCTGTCAAAATGTTATAGTTTGACACTTTTTAAGTGATGGGTGTAAAATTAAAGCATTTTGAAAACTGATTCGAAGGCCAAACAGATAAAATTACAAACCTGTCAAAATGACTTCAGTTTTTTTAAGACTAACGTATACAATTTTAAACCTGCCAAATTGACAATTGTTAAATTTTTTTAGATATCATGTAAGTTTGACACTTCTGCATTTCAAATAAACATTTTGAATTCAAATTCAATTCAAAGGCTGTCAAAACATGTCAAAATGTTTATTTTTTTTTAACAAGCGGCCTGAATCACAGAAAACATGAAATTTCAAACTTGTCAAAATGGACTTAAATTAAAATTCTTTATTTTCAGTGTCATTTGTCTATAGATGATATCTATATAGTACGATACAATTCAATTAACTGTCAAATTAGTATCTGTCAAAATATTGAAGTTTTGACACTTTTTTTGTGAACGAAAGTTATTTGATAGCTGATTCAAATACCGGCTAGATAAAATTGAATTGGCTTTAATCACAAAAAGCATTTCAAACTTGTCAAACTGACATTTGTTCAAATTCTCCACTATTTAGTGTTTTTTGTCTATAAAAATCATGTACAACTGTTCAGACGACAATTTTAAATGAAATTAAATTTTTGTTATTATATAAAATGTCAAACTGTCATCTGTCAAAATGCAACATTTTTGCACTTTCTAGATGTTGCTATCAAATAAAAGCATTTTTAAACGCGATTTAGATGTTAATTAAAGAAATCACACAAAGTTATAATCTGTCAAAGTGACATCTGCCAAAATGATGACATTTTTTAATTAAATTAAATAATTGAAAGCTTTATACTAAAAATGTTGGATATTTCATAGCTGTCAAAGTCTCATTTTTAGCGTATCTATCAAAATATTGACGATATTTTGACACTTTTTAGGTGGTGGATATCAAATAACAGGATGTTTAATGATTATAAGTTAATCATATAAATTATATAAAATGTCAAAATGCATTATTTTCATCATTTTTAGACCGTTGCGGTCAAATAATTTTAATTTATTAATGATAGTCAAAGAAATATTATAAACTTCTGTCAAAATGCCACATTTTGGCACTTTTAGGTGTTGGGTGTCAAATGAAAGCATTTAAAAAAATGCTGATTAAAGAATTCATATTATTTATCAAAGTGACACCTGTCAAAATTCTACATTTTTACACTTTTTAAGTATTGGTTGTCAAATAAATGCTTTATTAATTGCCATTTAGATATTATTTAAAGAAATTATATAAAGTTATAAATCTATAAAAGTGACACCTGTCAAAATGTTTTACTTGGATCTTAAATAAAAGGATTTTTTAACTTGTCAAAATGCGAATCGTATTCAATTGCAATTCTGCTAAAGTGGATCATTTGTCGCAAAATAAGTATAGAGTATTATCTAAAAGTAATCATTTTTTTTATGCGAATCTGTCAAAATACTGGAAATTGTAAAGATTTGCGGCTTCTATCCTAGAAAACGTATGAAATTTCAAACCTGTCAAACTGACATTTGTTAAAATTTTTAATTTTTAGTGTTGCTTAAATAAAATTGACTTTATGTCAAATGAAATCATTTTTAGCGGCGATTCAAACGCTAATTATATGAAATTTTATACTAATGACTGATAAAAGCATTTTCTGCCAAAATGAATGGAAAATTGCAAATCTGTCAGACTGACATGCAGTATTTTGATACTTTTTCGATATTAAATATCAAATCAAAGCATTAGTTGTTGCAAGGTAAATAGGTATCAAATGTCAAACTATGATCTGACAAAACGTAGTACTTTGACACTTTTTGCATGTTTGGTATCAAATAAAAGCATTTTTTAAAGGCAATTTGAGTGAAAAATTAAAATGAAATACATTTTGGAGCTGTTTCAACAATTGTCTTCATGTCATATAAAGCTTTAATTGCTTTAAACGATTTTGTTGTCATAATAAAATGCCTACTACATACAGTAATAAATTAGTAACCTACTAAAAACTGCATAACTATGTTACCGATTACGTGCTTGGAGAATATATAATTTTTGCTTCATATTTTCGAACTGAATCGCTCATCGGACAATTTTATTAAATTTAATCTTGTTTGTGTTTTCCGCGCGTGCTTCATGGGGTGGGCAATTAGTGGCGCGCCGCTGTGCTCCACTATTATTTTAATTACCCCTCGTAGCTCGTCATAATATTATTTAATTATAATAATAATAATAACAGTGGTAGCACGGACCAATTGACGCTCACTTGTTTTATGGCGCCGTCCCAGTTCACCGCATCTGTCCGTCCGATCGCAACATTTTATAGTTTTATTTTATTCATTCGCGCCTCGTCCATTGTCATTGTATATTCATATTTCTCTTGCAGGTTGTAAAATGCTATCTACGACGCGACCCACTTACCCCGAAACTTTGACCCAATTTATCATTCATGTCACAGTTATGTGACAGTTAATAATTAAATGAAATGTCAATCATAATTATGATCTTATCATATTTCAGATAATTATTAAAATTTATTAAAACGCTACAAAATTATTCCTAATCTAGCTTTTACGAATCGATCACGGTCAATTAATGTATTTGTCAAACTGACAGTTAATCTACATTAGAAAAAGTTGACAATTCATACGTGAAGCAGTTTATATGTCAAATTGTTGCACGCTCAGACAGTTAACAATTAATTTGTCAAATTGACTGTTTTATAGTTTATATAGTATATGCTTTCTTAGAAAGATGACAGTTGATTTGTCAAAGTGACAGTTTTTTATTTTGACGGTTGACAGATGGTTATGTCAATTTTTTTGACAGTTGAAGATTTTTTTTGTAGTTGACAGATTGTTATGTCATTTTTTTTTTTGACAGTTGACAGTTGGATATGTCGAACTATTTTGATAGTTGATTTTGACAATTTTTTTGACAGATGATTACGACAATTTTTTTATGTGAAATTTTTGACAAATAATTTTTACAGTTGACGATGACATATGCTGACAAATAGAATGACATTTGTTACTGATAAAATGTTAAAGTTTTCAACAAACAAATGAAAATTTGAAAGATTCGCAATTATTTTCAACAACAATAACAAAATCCGACCTAATTGATAAAAATCCCGAACAATTTTCTACGAAACATTCAAAGCCAACTCGAACGAATCGGAAAGAAATTTTATTTTCATTATTTTCCACCCAATAATGTTTGAAAGAGCGAGCATGTAATCCCCTTGACGGGCGCGAAACGACGCCGCTTGCATTCATTTCGATTCCATTCAATTCCGGCGATGAATTTATAAAAATAAATATGTTTTTTAGCCGGAGCTAAATCGGGCAATTATTATTATTGTACGCTTTTCCCGTGGGGGCAAATCAGTGAAAAGCAATATTTCATAGAAACCTCACACCACCTATTGTATTGATTGTGTTAAAAAACCACAATAATAACAGCAAAGAAAAACGAGCCAATTTCCTTCAAATTGGCTTCTATTACAATCAATCAGGACTTGTTCGGCTTTATTTTTTAATTAATTGATTTGCAGAGTATCGCATAGTTATATACCTTTATAGTATTTGATTAAATGCAGATTGGGTCTAATCCAATCTAATCAAGTTAGCGATTGGGGTTGTTGCCGTTTAGGTGAAACAATTGGTACAGTGACAGTGCTACCAACATTAAACCAGTCAAATTTGTGCGTCCTTATCGTTCTCTTCCATTTTTTGCCGCGCAAAATAAGCAACAGCAGATTTCCGTTAATTTTCCTAAACATTTTCCGCATGTAAGTCACAATAAAGCGGTTCGCCCACGCATTCATTAAATTACAACAAACGCACAACAATTACAACAATTGACCGGCACTAACCTACAAATCCTTTTGTTTTTTTTCTTTCAAAGATTCATCCAGGAACAACTGCCAGATTCCCAGTAACAATGGCAAAAGTGCAGCTGTGCAACATTACAGTAATGGATAATCCAAGTCCATTCTCGAATCCATTTCAATTCGAAATCACTTTCGAGTGCATCGAAGAGTTGAAAGAAGGTACATTTGTTGAAATAACTAAAACAATGTTTCTATGGTAACATGGCTTGCTTGATTTATTTCAGATTTGGAATGGAAAATGATTTATGTGGGTTCTGCTGAGAGCGAGGAACACGATCAGGTGCTCGATTCGGTTTTTGTTGGGCCTATTCCGGAAGGCAAACACATGTTTATGTTTCAGGTAAGTGAAATATTGCAAATTGTAGTTTTTTAAGGTTAGATTTGAATGACGATTTTATTAATGTTTTAGGCCGATCCACCGAATGTATCTAGGATTCCGGAAAATGATGCGATTGGTGTTACAGTCGTCCTGCTTACGTGTCTTTACAAAGGACAGGAGTTTATTCGTGTCGGTTATTTTATAAATAACGAATATAGCGATCCCGAGATGCGCGAAAATCCACCAAGCCCACCACAATTCGATAAGGTATAAGTTTTGACATTTAAAATGAATTAATTATTTTCTGATCACATGTGCTTCCATTAATTGTCATCAACATATTTGATTTCTTTTGTATAATTGATCATTTTTGATATTTCTATATAATGAGGATCATGATATTTGTGACATTTTATGTTAATATTGTGATAGTTCATGATTTTAATGTTGACAGTTTACGGCACTTCTGTCTTGAAAAATGATTTTTTAAACATTTTATGATAATTAGTGACATTAGTGACAGTTTAAATATAATTTATAATAGCACTAGTGACATTTTATATTAATTCTGTGACAGTTTATGACTAATCTGAATTATGTGATGTTTTATAACTGTTATGTGACAGTTTATGTTGCTTCTATCATAAAAAATATATTTTCTGACATTTTATCATAATTAACAAACATCATTGACAGTTTGTTGAACAGTTTTTGACATTTGTGGTAATTTAGGAACATTTTATGAAGTTAATAACAGATTACCATTTATATAAAACATTTATAACAGATTAAGAATGTTTTGACAGTTCACAAAAGTTTTATAAATGTTTAGAAATGCTTCTGACAGTTTTTTGATTTTTGTTGTAGTTCAGGAACATTTAACAATATTTTGTAACAGTTCAGAAGTGTTTTATAAATATTTAGAAATATCATTGATTGCTTTTTATATTTTTTTTTACATTTGTGGTAGTTTAAGAATATTTTATGACAGTTCATAAACAATCATGACATATTAAAACACTTTTGATAGTTTAGAAACACTTTATGATGTTATAACAAGCTAACCAACATTTATGACACATTAAGAATATTTTGACAGGTTTTGGTATTTGTGGTAGTTCAGGTACAACATTTTTATGAAGTTGATGGCAGCTGAAAACCAATTAAGAATGTTGTGACAGTTCAGGAATGTTTTATGAATGTTTAGAGATATCATTGACAGATTTGACATTTGTGATAGTTCAAGACTATTCTATGACAGCTCACAATCATGACATATTAATGCCCGTATTACACTGTCAATAATTATATCTTGAATTATACAGGGTGTACATTAATTGGCGGACAAACGCCAGGTAACTTTGTAGACCGTGCCAAATGAAAATGAAAATCTTAATTCTAAAATGCTGAGAAACTCTTTGTTTGGCCTCACGAGATGATCAAAGTTTCGTTATGCTTGGCAACGTAGCAAAATGTCTATTTCTATATTCAAACCTATAATGTAGGCAACTTAATGCACACATTAAATATTATTTATTATAAACTGCAAATGTTCATATTGGCCACCGTTTACTTCTAAACACTATACGGTATCAAATTCATGACATTTTCAAGCATCACCATAGGCGTAATTTGCATATTTATTCAAAGTAAAAGTCATAATAAAATAGAAATATCAACTGACATTCATTGCAGAGCCTACGTTATAATTTGAATTTTATTTCTATTTCTATATTCAAAGCTATAATGTAGGCAACTTAATATACACATCAAATGTTATTATTTATTATAAACTACAAATGTTCATATTGGTCACCGTTTACTTCTAAACACTATACGGTATCAAATTCATGACATTTTCAAGCATCACCGTAGGCGTAATTTGCATATTCATTCAAAGTAAAAGTCATAATAAAATAGAAATATCAACTGACATTCATTGCAGAGCCTACGTTATAATTTGAATTTTATTAAAAAATTTGCTACATTGCCAAAGGTATTTTTAATTTAAATTTGATTTATTCTTGGAAAGTAATTTGCACTTTTTTCAATATTTTTTTATTATTCATTTTTAATAAACCTCGTAACTTTTATTATACTAAAAAAGAAAGCAACTTGGTACATAAAATACGCAATTAAAACAATATTTGTATTGACAAAATTGAAACTTTGAGGACCTCGTGAGGCCAAACGAAGAGTTTCTCACCATTTTGGAATTAAGATTTTTGTTTTCTTTTGGCACGGTCTACAAAGTTACCTGGCGTTTGTCCGCCAATTAATCTACATCCTGTATATACATATATAAAAATATTTAAATCTTAAAAAGTCTGTAAAATGCACAAATATCATCAATCTTATTGTAGATTGAAATTTTAAGAATATTTTTAGGTTTTCTTTATAATTAATTTATAAAATGTGAGAAATAGCATTTATAATATAACCTAACTATTTTTTTTAAACTGTTAATTCATACATTTTTTGCATCAATAAAGAAAAACTAAATATATTTTTAAAATTTCAATCTGCAGTAAAATTGATGATCATTTGTGCATTTTACAGACTTTTTAAAGTTCCATCCATAATTATATATACATATGTATATGTATGTATATATAATTCTATAAAGAATTATAGATAGTGTCATACGGGCATAAGGATATTTTGACAGTTTAGGAACGTTTTATAAATGTTTAGAAATATTTTTGGCAGTTCTTTGAACATTTTTTGAAGTTTATGACAGATTAAGAATATTTTGACAATCCAGAAACGTTTTTTGAATGTATAGAAACATCATTTGCAGTTTTTTTTAACATTTTTTGACTGTCAAATTGTTTTTAAATTGTCTAAATAGTTAAAAACTGTAAAATTGTTCTTAAACTCACAAATTGTTCATAAACTGTCAAAAATGTCCTGAACTGCCAGAAATGTTTTTAAACTGTCAAAAATGTATATTTTTAAACTGTCAAAACTGTTTTTACTTTGCCAAAACTGTCTTAAAACTATCAAAACTGTTTATAAACCGTCAGAAATGTATGTCGCAAACTGTCAAATTTTTTTTAAAATGTCGAAAATATTTTATAGACATGTAAATGTTCCTAAAATGTCAAAACTGTTCTCGTCGAATTGTTCTTAAATTATCAAAATTGTTTAAACAGTCTGACATTATTCTAAACTGTCAAAAATGATTTTGAATAGTCAAAAAAGAATTTTTAAACTGTCAAATTGTTCATAAACTGCCATAATTGTTTACTTTTTTTTTACATTTTTGACATTTGTATTAGTTTTGACAATTTATGACAGATTAAGAATATTTTGACAGTTCAGAAACGTTTTATGCATGTTTAGAAATATTTTTGACATTCTTTGACGTCTGTTCTAGTTCAGGAAGATTTTAAGAAGTTGACAAGAGCTTATATTATTTTGACAAATTAAGAATATTTTGACAGTTCAGAAATGTTTTTCACATTTTTTAATATTTGTGGTTGTTGAGGAAGATTTTACGAAGATAATAACAACTTTTATGACAGATTATGTATTTTTTTGACAGTTCAAGAAACATTTTATGAATATTTAGAAACATTATTGACATTTGTGGTAATCTAGGAACATTTTATGAAGTTGGTAACAGCTCACACATGTTTTAGACAGTTCAGAAACATTTTATAGATGTTTAGAAGTATCATTGACATTTTTTTTTTTACATTTTTTGACATTTGTGTAATTTAGGAATATTTTGATAGTTCAGAAACGTTTTATGAATGTTTATAAATAATTTTGACATTTGTGGTTCAGTTTTCACTATTTTGACAGTTTAGGAATGTTCAGAAATATTTTTGACAGTTGTAACATTTTATGAGTATTTAGAAATAATTTTTACAGTTTTTGGTATATTTTAATTTTTGAGTTGATATTCATTTATGACATCTTGAGAGTATTTTGACAGTTCTTTAAAAAAAATAACATTTATGATAGTTCAGGAACATTTTATGAAGTTGCAAACAGCTCACAAACATTTAATTTCATTGAATTATATTATACAATAATTATATTTGACAATTCAGAAATGTTTTTTGAATGTTTAGAAATATCATTGACAGTCTTTCGAACATTTTTGACAATTCAGGAACATTTTATGAAGTTTATGACCAACTAAGAATATTTTGACAGGTTAGAAACATTATTGACAGCTTTTGGAAGATTTTTTGATATTTGGGGTGGTTTAGAAACTGTTTATGAGTCAATAACAGTTCTTAAACATTTAAGAATGTTTTGGTAGTTTACAATCTTTTTATAAATGTTTACAAAAATTTTTGACAGTTTTTTTACATTTGTAATAGTTCAGGAACATTTTATGAAGTTGATAACAGCTCATAAACATTTATGACAGATTAAGAATATTTTGACAGTTCAGGAACGTTCTAAAAATGTTTAGAAATATCATCGACAATTTTTTGACATCTAAGCTGTCTAATCGTTCTTAAATTGTCAAAAAACTTTATAAACTAACAAATTTTCCTAAACTGTCAGACGTGATTCTAAATTGTTAAAAATGTTTATTCTTGTTTTGAAGAACAAAATTCTTAAACTGTCAAAACTGTTTTTAATTTGTCTAAATAAACTGTCAAAAATGTTTCTAATCTGTTAGAAATGTATGTCATAAACTGTCAAATTGATTTTAAAAGGTCAAACAAAGTATTTTATAGACTTTTAAATGTTCCTAAAATGTCAAATGTAGTTTTTAAACTGTCAGACTGTTCTTAAATTGTCAAAATTGTTTGTCTAAACAGTCAAAAATTTGTTCTTAAACTGGCAAAATTGTTACTAAACTGTCAAAAATATTTCTAAACTGTCAGAGGCATGTTTTGGCAGTTCAGGAATATTTAGAAACATATTTGACAGTTTTCTAAAACTCTTTTTGACATTTGTAGTGGTTCAAGAATATTTTATACTAGCTCATAAACAATCATTACTAATTAAGAATATTTTGACAGACAGGTTGAGAATATCTGACAGTTCATGAATCAGGAATATCTTTTAAATGTTTAGAAATATTTTTGACAGTTTATGAGCATTTTTTGACATTTGTTGTATTTCTTTACAATTAATGTATTTTTTGTTTTTAGGTTACTAGGAATATATTGGCATCTGAACCAAGAGTCACACGTTTTAAAATCAATTGGGAAGATCCATCGCCTGCACAAGACCAACCGATTGCCACACTCAACGAAAACTCCAATTCAATCTCGACCATGGAGTGTGCCTAAATTGTTTTTTTTTTTTAAGTAAATGTTGTCTCCCTACCTATCCACTATCCTCTTGAGCGTCCACTTAACTCCCACCCACCCGTATGGTTAATAATTTAATTTAACAAAATTTTATATTTATATCAATTCCGTTCAAAGTCGTCGATGTTGTGTGTTTGGAACGAAACATGTATTAATGTGGTGTCTAAATGTTACCCCAACTCCATTTAAAAGAAAAATGCAAACGTATACTACGTATTTCAGAGATTGTTCTGTGATAATTCAGTGGATGATGAACTCTTCTCGATGTGCGCAATCCGATTATTATTATTATTGAAGAAAATGGTTCTCGATTAGTAGTAAATTATAATAAGTTAGTACTTTTATATAATATATAATAATTGTAAAGAGAGAATTGAAGCACATCTCATTGTTATATTGTTTTTTTTATTAATATAAACTATTATCCTATCCGAATCCTAATTTCATTTTTATGTTATTTAGGTTGTGATTGAATCGAGATTTGGAATTGAACGTCATGCTTCAATTCCTGTCAATTGAGTAGAATTTAAAGATTGCATCCAACTAACTTTGTCATAAATTTTTATGTCAAAATATGTAAGTTTTATCATAAAAATTATATTTTTTTACTGTCAAAGTTGATTAATGCTGACTGTCAAAATGAAATTTTAATGACTATTTTTTAAGTTTTATTGATAGTATTCAATATTAATAAACAGTTTGCTTAATTTTGATCTAAATAACATATTCCATTGGTACAATAGTCATATTTTATCATTTATTTTCAATAATTTTGCCACAATGAGAACATTGTTTATTTCTTCCTCTTTGATGCATATTTTGTTCAGAAAAAGTCGGCACAGTAATTGTTGAATAAATAGTCATTTTCTTGGTCCATATTCTGAACTATATTCTCATTTATGTCTGCTACAAATGATATCTAGATTGTTTGGGTTTAACCTAAAAAAAATTTACGTATTGTGCGTTCATTTTACTCGATCAAGTAAATCGCGTCAAAAGTAAATATTTTTTTATATATTGAGAATTGAGTTATTCTAACCTAAAATATTGTCAATTTTAAACAAAAACATCTAATTTGTCGCTTCGCGTTTGACAAATTGACTAAAACTATTGACTTTATATTGACTGTTGTCGATAAATTGACAATTTCAAATAAAAACATTTAATTTGTCACTTAGCGTTGATTTAATCTAAATACATAAATTATAACTATATACATCTGTTGCAAAATTGTATGCTTTTTCCTGCGAAGACGATTTGAAATTTAGAGAATTTGATCAATATTTTATTGACAATTCATGATTGATATTACATAATGTTGGCAATATTTGATGCTTGTTTAGTAACATTTTATGTGTTTGTTGCAATTTTGACAAATCAATGTTGTATTTGATTAAAATTTGTTTGTTTTTATTTGTCACAATTTATCCGAGTCGATATGTGACAAAATGAACACACCTATTGTAGCAATGGAATTTATCAATACTCGAAATATTTTGAAGAGTTGATTGATTGAATAATAATTAATTATTATAATCACCTAATAGGAGATAATAAATGAGCATTGTTATAGAATCCATGTCAACTGATTAAAAACAAACATAACCTTAGAATCACTTTGATTAAATAATTGTGAGCAGGCACACGCACGCAACGCAAGGAAGCGAGTATCGTGTGGCACGTTCGTTTATTATTTTTTGTTGACTTTTTGTCGTGTCGACACAGTCGGAAAAACAATTATTAGATTATTTAAAAATGATTGCGACATTCCCCCCAGATGTCGTCGATGGGGCCGCCAGCCAGCCAGCTAACAGGGAAGAGCGAGCGAGCGAACGACACACGTCCATTAAGCGCGCGCCACCGTTCGCCCTTAGCGTCGCAACGAATAAGGTCGAAAATCGCAATGCTTACGGTAACCTCAAACGTGACGCTCTTCTTTTTTTCCTGTTGTTGTGTATCAAATGACGCTGGGCGCGGACCAATCAGAACGTCGGAACCCCTGATTTCGCCGCCGTGAACCCCGAAATACCTAACAAAGTGAAAATTGTTAAAGGGTACGTAGAATTTTATTCATTTTAACTTGAATTTTGTGCGGCTTTCGGTCGGGCGCTCCGCCACGGGGGGAATCGCACGGGGAAAATGGGGACGTATGCGCCGTACCATAAGGGGGCCGCGTCGGAGGCCCCCGTCACTTCAGGTGCCCTTTTTTTCGCCAGCTACCCGTTCATAACCTAACTTTTTTATTGATTCGCGCGAGATTTTTTTCATCAACTCATTAATTATATTATAATAATGCGGGGGCGGCCCCCCTCGTCCTATCGGATACAGCGATGTGGTGGCTGCGGCAGCACACAGTGTGCCCTGCAATTTTCTAGTTAGTTTTCAAGTTTTTACTACGAATCCGCCCCCCACCACCGCCGCCGACTTTCATTTGTTCGTCGGGCTTGCATTATCCCCACCACGCGCCGCCATCTTTCACATTTTTTTAACTACTCGTGATAAAAATGATTTATGCACTTTTATATAATGTTCCTTTTTTACATCCATCCGAATGCATCAATTCGATTTAATCTTTTCCTTTACGCCCCCGCCACCCTTTTTCCCCACCACCCAACATCACCGTAATTGACGCAATCAATCGGGCATGACCTACAAACGAAATATCAGTTTTGTTTGATTTACGCATTCCCAGTTTTATCAATGCAATAAACAACCCGCGGCTGTTTCGTATCTACGGTAACGTCCCCCTCCTCCCCCTGCGCCGCCTCACCACTCTCGTTCTCTTTCTACACGTCATGTGTGTTGACATGATGTTTATCAATGATGTCACTTAACCCCCCACCAGCATCGCAACGCATAAATTTTGAAAGTATCAATTGTTTCTGACACAATTATTACCAATATGATAAAAATTAATTAATTCACTAAATAATTAATTGATCAATTACAAAGTTAATCGCAAAAAATAGACACGCAATGTTGCCGGATGTAACAAAAACACAGGTTTATAGGTAGAAATTTAAAATTAGCGAATGACTTTTCTTTTACATTATGATATCAATCAATTGTCAAATGTAAACAATCATTTCTGATGACAAATTGATTGCTGTCATTTTAGTAAATAATAAAATTTAGAATGTGACATTTGGTGACAAATAAAATGACGTTTGATGTTAATAAAGTCAAAATGATAAATTGTTTGCTGTCATTTTAGGAAATCATAAAATCATCTTTATATTTTTTTGTACAATTTGACAGTTTTTTAACAAATTATTATATTATTATTGATAATTGAAAGTAGGTCATGTCAATCTTTTTTTGACAGTTGACAGATTATTATGACAATCTTTTTTGACAATTGATTATGACAATTTTCTTTACAGTTGTCAAAATTTAGTTTTTGTGAAATATAGTAATTTATTTCACATGTCAACATGACACATTCTGACAAATATTTGTTATTGATAATATGATGTCAATAATGTGAATCACATACCAATGTGTGACATTAGACTAATCACTCTGACATGTGTCAAAATATGACAATTTTTTTTATTTTAGGAAATAATAAAATTACTTTTGTGTTTTTTATAGTTGACAGTAGGTCGTGTCATTTTTTTTTTTGACATTTGATAAGAGTATTATTACAAATTACTATGTCTATTTTTTTACAATTCTAAGATGATTTTTACAATTGACAGATGGTTATTTCAATTTTTTTGACATTTGTCGAATGGTTATGTCAAATATTTTTGATGGTTGACAAATGGTTATGTCAATCTTTTTTGTCAATTAATTGGCGGACAAACGTCGGGTAACTTTGTAGACCGTGCCAAAAGAAAACGAAAATCTTTGTTAGGCCTCACGAGGTCCTCAAAGTTTCAATTTTGTCAATACAAATATTGTTTTAGTTGCGTATGTTATGTACCAACTTGCTTTCTTTTTTAGTATAATAAAAGTTACGAGGTTTATTAAAAATTAATAATAAAAAAATATTGAAAAATGTGCAAATTACATTCCAAGAATAAATCAAATTTAAATTAAAAATACCCTTGGCAGCGTAGCAAATTTTTTAATAAAATTCAAATTATAACAGACTATGCAATGAATGTCAGTTGATATTTCTATTTTATTATGACTTTTACTTTGAATATACCGATACCGTATAGTGTTTAGAAGTAAACTGTAGCCAGTATGAACATTTGTAGTTTATAATAGGTCTGTTCCAACATACAATTTGGACAGTTTGCAAACTGTTCAAACTATGCACACAAACAAATTACTGTGTATAAAAGGTTGCGTAAGCATGACAAATATTTGTTTGTGTGCACAGTTTGGACGGTTTGCAAACTGTCCAAATCGTATGTTGGAACAGACCTAAAACATTTGATGTGTGTATTAAGTTGCATACATTATAGGTTTGAATATAGAAATAGAAATTTTGCTACGTTGCCAAGCGTAACAAAACTTTGAGGATCTTGTGAGGCCAAACAAAGAGTTTCTCAGCATTTTGGAATTAAGATTTTTGTTTTCTTTTGGCACGGTCTACAAAGTTACTTTTGGCGTTTGTCTGCCAATTAATTTACACCTTGTATATAAATAAGTTTCTTTAAATGATTTTGTAAAAATTTGCGACAACTTGAGTGACATGTGTCTGAACATGACATATCATGACATTTGTTATTGGATTATGTTGTCAATAATTACATCCCATTGTCTGACAGATAGTTTCTGTCAAAAGTAAATCATTTCTGACACATGTCAATCTTTTTTGACAGATTTTTTACGAAAATCATTTTTGACATATGACAAATTGTTTGCCGTCATTTTAGGAAATAATAAAATCACTTATGATTTTTTTACATGTTATTATGTCAGTTTTTTCTAGTTGACAGATGATTACGACAATATTTTTTGACATTTTTCAAATGGTTAGGTTATGACGATATTATTTAACAATTTATTAGATCAATCTTGTTTGACAGTTGACTTATGATTTTTTTTTTACAGTTGATTACGTCAATCTTTTTTGACAGATGATGATGACAGATTACAGTTTTTTTCAGTTGATTGATGCTTATGTCATTCTTTTTTGGCAGTCGACTTATTTTGACAGATGATTATGACAGTATTTTTTGACAGGTGACATCATTTTGACAATTGAATAGGTCAATTTTTTTACAGTTGATCAGATCAACCTTTTTCGTAAATCTTTTTTGACAGTTTCTTACATTTTATGATTTTTGACAATTCCGAATCCATGTTTTTATGCAATTTTGACACTTGACAGTTCGAATAAATATCTTCATGTTTGACAAATTTTAACATTCAATTATAATTTGACAGTTTACATGGGGTTAGTCCAACCATTTCATAATTGACAGATGTCATTTGACAGACAATGTTTGCACATTTTATTTTCTGTCGGACATGAAGAAATATTAGATTAATGTTTGAATTCCTTATGGCGTCAAATCCTAAATGACATAATAGTAACTGTCAAATATGTAAATAATTTTGGAATTGTCAGAATGTGAATTTGCAGTAAGAAAGATGTATCTCAACTGTCAAGTGTCAAAATTGCATCAAGAAAATGTTTAAGAGGGGTGGTAACTAGTTTCTGAGCGAGAGCGCTTGCTCCTGATTGGTTTCGCTTGGCAAATCGGCTGCAGGGAGGTGCCACTTTATTTTATTGTTTATTTTTGGAACTTTGCAAAGCTGAACCAATCAAGAGCAAGCGCTCTCATTCAGAAAAGAGCGTTTCCACGATTCTGTACGCACCCAATACAATATTTAATACAAACACAAAAATATTGTTGTTAATGAAACGTCAAAATTAAATCTGTCAAAAAAAAACGAATTATCAAAATTGTATTGTGTAAATGTAAAATAATTCTGAAATGTCAAACTACAAAATATAACTGTCATTTACTAAATTAATGAAAACTTTCGACATTTCAAATAAATATTTTTACATTTTTGAAAATAATTTGATAATTATTATCCATGTGCTCATGATTTTTTGTGAATTTGGCATCAATGTTTCTAATTTAAATTTAATTGACAAATAAGCGAATTGTAAATTTATAGCATTGCAATTTTTTAAAGAAAATAAGGGAGGGATTGTGATGTGAACGTATGAACAATTTGAAATTTAAATTAATAACTTAATTGTTTGCATAATTATAATTATAAAACCTTTTCGAATAACCACACGTTCAGCAAATAGATTTAAAATTGAATGAATCATTTCGTGTTTACATCTGTCAATCATGTTATTTCAAAGTTGGCTGCAGTTACAATTTTTCGCGCACTTATTAAACTGCAACGGTGTAAGGATGGTTGAAAATGATCTAAGATATCGTGGCGCGAATGATTAGACAGATTGTGAATTGGCGTCAATTTGGCATTATTAAATGCTTTGTTCTTAGCGTGTGGATTAGTGAGATTGTTGTTTTGTAACAATGTGTTGTTGTTTATCGCAGGTGCTGAGTGATCGGCACAGATCCGGCAACGCCGTCCGTGCGCTAGAAGGAGAAGAGTGGCGCAAGTGCGAGCCGAATTGGGAGTGCGAGCGAGAACGACGGATATCTCAGAGTGGCTCTCGAGTTTTTAGCGCATTAAAGATGGCGGAAGGTGATTAAAAGAGAGAGGTGCACGAAACCGTGTTCGCCGTGTCCGTGCCGCACACACACACGCACTCTCGCACACACGATTCGCGTTTGTTTTTGTTTGTTTACTAAAGTGTTGATACGTCGGGGCCCCCGTCGTCGACGTTAAGGGGTACGCGGCCTTCTGCAGGCGGCAAAGTTCGGCGCCACCAAGTCCCGCTTTGTGTTGTGTTTTGGTGTGTGGAGGAGGTGGTGGTGCTACTGCTGCTGCTCCAACAGTTTCAATAGGTTATGTTTGCGTTAACTGGGATGTTTTATATTGTCCTAGCCCTACAGATATCGGGGGGAACACTAGCCAATACAAGGCTAAAACTGGACAGCTCATAGCAGAAGGCAGAGATACATACTGTGTCCGGGAGTTGTTCCGATTAAAGTAAGGAATAAGTCGGTCAGTAGAGGTAAGTAATCCATTTAAATCTGAATCGTTTGTTATAATTAAATTTTGTTGTAGGTTCCTAATCGGAAGGATTCTCGATAATGTGAGAGCGATGGTGTCTGGCGTGATTGCAATTCAATAATGGTGGGCAATCTCGCACAGTACACGGAAAAAATGGCCTTGTTTGAGTTCGGATAAGTGACAAAACAATGGAATGATTTAAACCAACCAACCAACCACCCTCCCGGCCACAGTTTGCTATAAACTAAATTTATTTATTTATCCCCCTCACAAATATTCCCCCAATAGTGCTAAACGAAAAGTGTGCGAGAACATTCCAGAGTGTTGTTAATAGTTATTTCCCCATCTCTCTCCACACGCGATTATTCATCTGTTAAGTGCGCAATAACAGAATTATTAGTGATTTGTAGAAAGACGGACAATATGTCTCAGAAAGCGAAGATGTGTAAGTCTCCGAAAAGTATCGTCTACTCTGACAAGATTGAGTACGAGCACATGAACACCAACTGCACCATTGTCGGCTCTAATAATTTGCATCTGGTCAAGAAGCCGCAGATTGTGACGAGCATGTCGCCGGCCTATTCCAATCCAAGTCCGGGTGGCTATCTGCCGCCCAGTCCGTACAGCTCGCCGGCCAGCATGAAGAGTCCGTCGCCGCAGGGCATGAAACCGCCCACGCCTCAACCAAATACATTTCCAGGTAATTAATAACGATTTAAGGAAATAGTTGATGTTAACATTTGTTTCTTTTAGTTATGCAAATTATTCACAATAGTCATCCGGTGATAGCAAGGCCTATACACACTTCGCAGCCCCAAAATGTGATAAAACTGAAGCCGCCCCTGAATATCTTGCCGAAACCATCGGCCAGTCCGCAGCAATCACCTAAACCGAGTGTTAGGTAAACAAATTAATTATTTAATCTTATTGTGCAGTGGATCTAAAGAATCTAGGCTTTCTAAACAGGCCAAAATGTATGTTTTAGTATTAATTGTGCTAAGCTCAGTGTTTCTAAAAGAAAGAACATAATTTTGACAATTTATGTATGATTTTAGTGTTAAGTCTATTTTGTTGGATTTTTGATAGTTCCATGCAGTTTTAGTATGATTTTTAACAGCTTTTGTAAAAATTTTGAAGTTTCATGTAATTTTTGTAAGATTTTTTACTGTTTTATGTAGTTTTGACAGTTTTTAGAAGAGTTATATTGTTTTTGCATGATTATTGACATTTTAATTTTTTTACAGTTTTTGGAACGGCTTTTTGCAATTTTATGTGGTTTTTGGCAGTTTTTGTAAAAATTTTGACAATTTCATATTGTTTTTGTGAGATTATTGACTACATTATGTTTGTTTTTGTCAGTTTTTGTATATTTTTGACAGTTTCGTGTTGTTTCTGGCAATTTTTGAATTTTTTTGTCAATTTCAAGTCATTTTTGTAAGATCATATCATGTTTGTTTTTGACAGTTGTTTCTGTATAATTTTTCACAGTTTTGTTTATATTTTGTTAGATTTTTGATAGTTTTTGTATAATTTTTGAAAGTGTTATGTTGTTTTTGACAGTCTTTGTATGGTTTTTATTGTTTCATATCATTTTGACAGTTTTTAGAACATTTTCCCTAATTTTATGTTGTTTTTGAAACAGTTTTTATACAGTTTTCTAACATTTTTGACAGTTTCATGTTACTATTAACAATTTTTCACGTTTTATGCCACTTCACTTTTCTGAGCAAGCAGATAAATTTTCTAGGAAGTTTTTAGGGAATATATTACTTTTCTGGGCGATTTTTAATACATTTTGTGTGACAATTCGGTTTTCTGTTCGATTTTTATCTAAGAAATGAATTTTCTCTGCAATTTTTCATAAATGTCTTACAGAATATCATTTTTGTGCACATTTTATGCAATAAATTGCCTGTTCTGAGCAATTTTTAATACATTTCATGCAACTGTTGTGTTTTATGAGCGATTTTATATGATTTTTGTGTAACAAATTAAATGATTTGTGCACATTTTATGTAATAAATCACTTTTTTATATATTTAGTTTAACAATTGGGTCTTTTGAGCGATTTTTATGTTACAAATGAGTTGTCTTCTTAGATCATATACACTAGAAGTGTGTGTGTGACGCGTCATGTACTATTTTTCGTTTGTGCATGGCGAACTCATCATAACGTTGTTTGCTCACGAAAGACGTCACGCTGGTAGCCAATATTATTATGCAATCACATTTTTTTAGGTACAAATTGTGCAGTAAATCACGTTTTTCAGCGTTTTTTAAATATATTTTGACTAACAAATGGATTTTCTGAGCGATTTTCGTGTAATAAATAAATTTTCTCTGTAATTTTTGAAAAATATTATAAAGCAAATCAGTTTTTTAGTCACAATTTAGGCAATAAATCGCTTTTCTAAGCAATGATTAATAAATTGTATGTAAGAATTGAGTTTTCTGAGCGATTTTAGCTGATATTTGAGCAATAAATGAGTTTTTTCTGCAATATTTGTCGAATCACTTATTTTTAATACATTTTATGCAACAATTGGGTATTCTGAGCGATTTTTATGTAATAAATGAGTATTTTTGATGAACATTACAAAGCAAATAGCTTTTCTCGGCATAATTTAGACAATAAATCGTTTTTCTGACTTTTTTTAATGCAGTTTGTGTAATGTGGTTTTTGTGTAACTAATGAGTTTTCTCTGCAATTTTTTATGAATATAAAGTAAATACATTTACACTTATTAAGGAATAAATTACTTTTATGAGCGGTTTTTAATATACCCTGTGCAATAATTGGGTTATCTGGGCGATTTTTGTGTATTAAATAAGTTTTCTCTGCAATTTAGACAATAAATCGCTTTTCTGGCACTTTTTTTCAATACACTTTGTGTAGTAATTAGGTTTTATCTTCTATTTTTAATATATTCTGTGTTATAATAGGGTTTTCTGAGCAATTTTTGTGTAATAAATGAGTTTTTTCTGCAATGTTTAATAAATATTACAAAGCAAATATTCTTTGGCGACAATAAATCGCTTCTCTGACTCTTCTTGTTAATACATTTTGTGTAATAAGCGATTTTTGTGCAACTAATAAGTTTTCTCTGTAGTTTTTTATGTATATAAATACATTTTTGTGTAATAAATGAGTTTTCATTGCAATTTTTGATAAATATTACAAAGCAAATAACCTTTTTTGGCACAATTCAAAAACAATAAATTGCTTTTCTGACTTTTTTTTAATACACTTTGTGTAACAATTTGGTTTTCTGAGCTATTTTTAATATGTTCTGTGTAATAATTGGGTTTTCTGAGCGGTTTTATTGTAATAAATGAGTTTTCTCTGCAATTTAGACAATAAATCTTAATGTATTAGTTGCATTGACATATAATTAATGAATAATTTTTTCCAGTCCTCAAATTGTTCTACCAAGTAATCAGCAAGCTACGATAATGCCGACGGCACAACCACTGCTCTTAAATCAGATGCCGATGTTGGCGCCTGGCGTCCAATTCATATTAAGACCTCAAACCAAAATACCCACTCAGATGCAGCAAACCCCGCAAGGCCTTATATTGCAACAGGGCGGTCAACAGCTTCTCCAATTGCAACCACAAAGATCACAACAGATGATGCGGGTACTTACAAACGGGGTACCACTACCAACGACAACCTACGTTACACAAGTAAAAAATCATTTCTATTTAAAACTGAACATAAATTACAATCAAATTGTTTTAGATGGCACCGCAAAATAATATGCAGCAACAGGCGCAGACGACACCACCAAAAAAAAAACCAAATAAGAAGAAGAAGCAGAAACTGGATCTGGCGAATATTATGAAGCTGTCTGGGATTGGGGATGATGACGATGTGCAGTTCGAATCGGACGCCTCGCAGAGCGAGAGCGAACATAACGCGCATTCACAGCCGGCCACACCGCAACCTACTACACCGACGATGGTCCAACCGAATGCACAAGTTCAAGTCCAACAATCACAAAACAGTATGATGCAATCTGGCGGCATGGTCCAACAGAACGATCAGAAAGGAGGACCTAAAATGAATAATATACAAATATCGGCAATGCCACAGACCATTAGTGCGGCTGGGACGCCTCTGGTACAGGTGAGAGAACAATTTGAGTGTGTCTTGTATGATTTAAGTCTTGATAAATGCAAAAAAAATTAGATATATCTTTATTGTCAGTTTGATGCGTTCAGGAAGGCGGGAGCGGTCCGCTACATTTGTAACGGTACTCGTCTGGAGCAAGCGCTACCGATATAAGGCCATCCTGGACGCATCCATTGTTTGTAATAGAAATAGTACATGACACATTAATGATTTCAGGTATTGAATCAATCGTTTCAAGGTGGTGGTCAGCCTCAACAGCAACAACCGCAGGGTATACCATTCAATCCATTCATAACCCCCAATTTCACCATCAATAATGGTTTAATGGTGCAACGATCGGGCGGTTTTAAATTGGCTTTGGGTGAAGACGGTCGCCTGGTGCTCCAACACGATCCAACCCTGAATCAAGACATAAATTCGCAATTACTGCTGCAAAGTTTATTCGGTTTGAATGGAGGACTGGTCTTGCAACCGAGCATAGATCAACAAATCCATTCGCAAACCGTACAAACGATCCAACAACAATCAGTACAAACAATACAACAACAAACGGTCCAATCGCAAACAATACAAACAGTTCAGCATCAAATAGTGCAACCGCAAACGTTACAATCGATACAATCGCAACTCCAAGGCCAGATACAATCGTTACTGCAACAACAAAATATGGGGTCACAATCGATTGCTATACAACCGCAAAACATCACTCTACAACCGCAAGGATTGCAAAGCATACAAGTATCGCAGCCGCTAAGCATACACCAACCGATAGCGATACAATCTCAATCGCAACCGATTACAATTCAAGCACAATCTCAACCGATTACGATACAATCTCAATCGCAACCGATTACGATACAATCGCAAGCCAGTAACCACCAACAACACCACCATCATCATCATCACCACCAACATATGAATTCGATATCGCAGCAATTGCAGCAGAATTCGCAACCGATGCAGATGCAGTCTCAATCGCAGATAATCAATCTATCGCAAGCCAATCAAATTTATAACAATCAGTCGAATATGATGCAAGTCAGTCAGCCTCAAACTACATCAGCTACGACACAATCTCAACAACCTTTAGTGCAGCATCATTTTACGCAAAGTGGTAATCCGGGCGTGACGTTATCGCAGGGAAATTTAGGCAATCAGCCGGTTTTAAAGGTGCAGCCGTTTCAAAAATCGCAACCTCCCGTTCAAACAGTTCATCCCATTCATCATCACAGCAATCAACAAACGCCGCAACCGCCGCCTGCTTCCTACGTTGTTAATTTGACGCCGGATCAGTTGGAACAATTGAAGAGGAATGGACAGTTGACTGTTAACGGGCAAACTATATTTATGCAGCGGCCCAAAACGGAGGATAAGAAGACGTCGCCTAAAATTAAACCGATTAAGAAATCCGTTTCTAAGATACCTACGGTCGTTAAGGAGAATAAAATGCTTGTTAATAATTTGGAGAAGACTATCAATAACGTGGTAAAGGAATCTGTTAAGCCTATGGTGTGTTTGCAGAGTCCATCGCCGCAGCAGAAGATGATTGCTCCTCCTGTTGTAACAACACAATCGGTTCATGTAAGTGGTTTTTGGAATAAATGATAAACTGTGCCATTTTAGAATATTTGTGACAGTTAATCGACATTTTATGTGACAATTCTGAAACATTATATTAATATTTTGGAACATGAGAATAGTTTCTGACTCTTTTTATGACTACTCCAAAATATTTTATGACAATTTTGGAACATTATTTTACTTTAGAACATTCTGTGACAGTTTCTCAACATTTTGTGACATTTCTGGAACATTGTTATAGTTTAGAACATTTTGGGACAGTTTTTCAAATGTATTGTCAAAAATTTATAATATTTTGAAATAGTTCACAACATTTTCTCACAGTTGAGAATATTTTGTGGGATTTATGACGGTAAACATGTGATAAATGTCACAAACAAAATGTTCCAAATTGTCACAAAATGTTTGAAAATATTGCAAAGCTGTTCAGAACTTTGATGAATGTTTTGGAACTGTAACTAAATATTTACAATATCACTAAGGGCCGGTATTATAAAGACAAAATAAATCACCGAATAACAAATCTCAAATTAAATATTTTCGACGAATAAACGTATTCCGGTATTATAAAACTAAATTAACTATTCGTAAAATAAGGAAGTGCAACGCCGCATTTATATGTTATTTTAATATTGTAGTTATTGATGTGTTGTATTGTAGCCTTTGTTATATTACAATAATCTCCTACAACATTTTGTAAGTTAGTTGCATAACATCGTAGAGCAATCAAACGTTGATTTTCAACAGAAATTGCTCCACATTAAAAATAACCTAAAAAACATGACAAGTGTCAAGTTATTCATTGAATAAATTTTAATCTCTAGATTTTGGATGATTAATTTATTCCATAGATTTAGTTGCCTACTTTTATTATTTGACGTTTATAATACCGAAATCAGCCAAGTAAAATAATTTACTTGGTTAGTAAATAAAATCTACAGATTTTAATGCTTTATAATACCGGCCCTAAAGGTTTGATTTTCTAATTTTCTAACCTATTTTGAATTGTGTCAAATTGTCGGAAAATGTTTCCAAAATTGTACTCAAACATTCTAAACTGAGGCAAAATGTTCTAAATTCTTATAAAATGCGATTAGTATTAAAATTTGTGATATTAAAATGTAAATTAATTTCAGACTCAGGTCAACACGGTGAAGGCGCAACCTTCGGCAATAATTCAGCCGCAACAGGCACAGCCAAAGATACAAATAGCTCAACCCAAGGTGCACGTTCCGCCGAGCATACAGCCGGCGGCTCCTCAACAACAACAACAACAACAACATCCACCACCCGACCCACCTGGACCGCCTAATAACCAGGAGGTTGAGCGATTCCTGGGACAACTAATCGAAGAAACGCAACCTCCTGCTCCTCCGCCTCCCGTTGTTACAACACGACCAACACCTCCCGTCTTACCTGCAGCACCTCCACCACCACCGGCTCCTGTGCCGGCAGCGGTACCACCAACCTCGGCACCGCCGCCGCCGCCACCCAACAATATTGTGATAACAAGCAGCGCCCCCATTCCGGCTAATCCTACGCAACGGGTGCACACCATACAATTGACGCCGCAGAAGCAGCAGCATTTGAAAAGCATACAACTGCAGATACAGACGTTATCGGCTAGATTGACGCCTGGCAACACGGAAATGCAGAACGCTCTGAAATTGCTGTTTCAGGAACAGCAGAAAATTTTAGCTTCCGGCAAATTGTTACCTCCCGATAAAGTTTTCTATCACAATAACCAGTTGATAGTGAATAATAGTGTGGCAGGACTGGTTAAGAATGAGGTGTTGGCTGCAGGACAGAGCAGACCTATCGTTACATCAGCAGCCACAAACGGACCGCTGGAGACAACTGTGACTGCTTCTGTAAGTAATTTTAATCTTGTTAACTGTCAAGGTATAAAAATTGTTTCTCTGACTAATGAGATGCTAGATACACTGATAAAGAGAGCATACAATGTAGTAGCTAAGGCTCTTAAGCTTTAAAGTTTTTTTTTTTTAATTGACTGAATATTTTGAGTTAAGGCACGAAAATGCTAGACAGTTTAGAACACTTATAGCTACAGTCTGGAACAGTTCAGTGGTAACTTGTAAAAATACATCATAAGCAACTTGAAACAGTGGCGTAGCTACTACAGGTAGAAAGGGTATGCAATGCAAAAAAAGGGCTTACGAGCCACAGGCCATCTTGACGTTTGTTTCAAAACCTGCGGAATGGGGGTGGGGCACTCGGATAACTGATACTATAGTATGTGTCTCATATAGGGTGTAGAAGTAATTTTCATAAAATACATTTACTAAATTGATTGATGGATGACATATTATGTCATATTTTCAACTGCTAACTAATTTTTGATTTTATTAGGTACCGAATCAAACTATTGTGACACCGCATCCAATCCAGCAACCACCTAAAATAGCACCGGTTGTAACAACTGAAACTTGTGTGCAAAATGTCGTGCCTCCAGTGCAGAAAATTATTCCAGCGGCGGCGGCACTGCCAGCACCGGTTGTGACGCAGCAGCAGCCGCCGCCACCACAACCACCGCCTCCTGCTCCAAGCCGTTTCATACCATTATATACCAAAGCACAATTGTAAGTAAACGAATTATAAAAAAAAAAAATTTAATTCAATTGAATTATGTTATTAGAATTGAGCAACAATTAAACACGGATCAGAATGGTGCTGTCAAACCGGACGTGCAGACTCCGTTCAAGGATAAGGCTGACGCTTGCAAGAGGCTCATCAGATATCACTGTTTTGAGCAGCCGGTGCTTAGCCAGAAAGATCTGAACAAGGCCGACGAGATTTTTGAGTTGACAGCTCGGCATTTTATCGATAAATTTGGACGGATGGCCGACAAGTACCGTTTCTTATTACACAAAGAGAGTCAGGTAAATGAAAATTATTCTTATGTTATGCTAGTTTTGGCTTGACTAAAGCCTTCTACAGATGGAATAAGTTAATCAAATTAAGAAATGGACAACATTAAAATTAGGGGGCGGATTTACATAGATTTAAAAGCAAGAATGACTTAAAGGTAACAGTAATGAGCATGCGGTACTAATGGTCAAGGGTTACAAAACAGATTAAGAAAAAAAAAATCATTAGTTGGTCTTTTTGTTAATTTGTTTTGTAATATAATCTCTCTACCATTAGTACCGCATGCTCATTACTGTAATCTCTAAAAGTCATTCTCTTTATGACTGCTTCAATGACATTTAAAAATGTCAAATGGACGGTCTTTTGCTCCCTGCTACATTTCGGTAGCCTCCTGATTCATTCCGCTTTGCAAATCGTTTTGATACTTTACTAATTGTTAATTATAATTACAGCGCCACGTGCAGACTTCAGAATTGATGATGTTGGATCGAATGTTTTTGGCTGAAGAACAACAATCGTTAATAAAATTGAGACAGGAAATGGAAGACAGTAACAATCTTGAGATGCAACAGGCGATGGAACCGGCCGCACAGGAAAGCAACGACGAATACGACGAGTGGGCTTGCATACAACGCGAGCTCGGATGTTTACCACCACCGACGTCAGATGAAAATGCTGCTAAATCTGTGACTACTTCGTCGACAACAAGCACCGTGAGTACGACGACGACGACAACAACGAGTTCCCCGTTATCGGTAAAGAGATCTTGTAACAGCGATACGCGATTGGATACGCTTAAAAAATTTCGTGTAGATAAACAGAATAGTAAAAAGTGTGATGAAATGAAAAGTAGTCGACAACAACCGCATTTTGTGCAATCGACGAGTAGTAATGTTTTAATGAGCAGTTCGATAGTGCAGAGCACGAATTATCACAATACAACTCAACAGCAAAGCAATCGAATCATGAATGGACCGAGTTGTACAGTTACATCCAATCGGACGATAACAAATACTGTTCCGTTGCATAATTCCTTGCATAG
Source organism: Tachinus rufipes (assembly GCA_963932245.1). NCBI lineage: Eukaryota > Metazoa > Arthropoda > Insecta > Coleoptera > Staphylinidae > Tachinus > Tachinus rufipes. Next base: position 96,237,933 of record OZ010748.1, read on the forward strand.
TTATAATTCCACGATGCACATACAGAACCCCATGCAGCGGGTGCACGGAATGCATAATATCCATCCGTTACAACACGTCGTGCATAATAGCACGCTGCAACGCAACGTTCATAATATGCAACATTATAGCACGCAACATATTGTGCAGCATATAACGCACACGGTGCATCACACGCAGCAGATTCAGCATGGTGGGAATACGAGCGTGCATCACAGTAGTAGCGTGCATTCTCAAAACAGTTACAGCAGTGGTAACGAGGAGCTGGATAATAATGATAGCATTGATGAGCAGGTGCAATCGGCTATTGATTCCATACTCAATTTACAACAGAGTACGGGTACATTGGAATTAGACGAGACTATGCAGAATATGCTTTCGTGACAGTCAAGCTAAAGATTCCCACGGAATAATAATAACAAATGTACAAATTTTTTAGCAGCTCGGTTTTTAACTCAATGATGACGTGTGATATATATTTATATATATTTTGTTCCATTTCTCGTTTTTTCTTACAGAATTGAATCGGCGAACTAATCAAGCAAAGCAACAAAGCGGCGGCATTCATTTAATCATTAGAATATGCCTTAGTAGTACAAAATTTGCCATTTTACTACAACAAAACACAGCCCCAAGTAATTTTCCTCGCACAGTACAAAGAAGCAATTCATTAAAATAAATAAATGTCTCGAGTCGGTCATAGTGAGGGATGAATGATCTCGAATCCTCTCGCCCCTTTGTAATAAGCTTTAACCTATTTTATATGATAAATGTGATTCGACACCAGTGTTATTTCGAAAGAGAAAACCGCATCAAACACATCAAAGCAAAGCAGCAAACAGTGCATTAGTTTGTAAATAAATATTAATAAGTAATAATTAATACGAAAAGAAGAATTTTACAATAGAACGACCGTCGTCCTGATTTTATTACGATTAATTAATTTGTGTGATCTTAGTAGTGATAAGTTATTTTATTATTAATTATTAAAAAAATGGAATTCTCGAAGCACATTTCCTTTGGGCCTACGAAATATATATGATATGTATAAATAATTAATTGTGAGATGTGTGAGAGAGAAAGAGAGATCTTTGTACATAAAATGAATGAAAAATAATCTTTGCTCAAAATACGTTGAACCATGATGAGGATGTAGTATATGCGCGCGCGCGGCACTCTCGATTCAATCGATCGCCACCGATCCGTTCGACTGGTCCTCCTCAAACTTTGTTTTTTTTTATTAAATGATTTTAATTTATTATTTGATGGACGGATCGTTGGTGCTTGTCGTAATCGAGATGCGCCTAATTTATTTCGTAATTTATTTTAACTTTTATTAATTTCTTTTCTTGTATAAAGGTATGTACTTAGTAAACAAAAACAGAAATAATGATTAAGATTATTATTAAGACTGATTACGACAGATGTTTTAGTTCCTATTGGAGAGGAAAAATTAAAGTATTAAAATACAACATACGCACAACTATCTATTTTCCTAAATTTATTTCAGAACATCAACAGTGGGCGAGTCATTTCTACATGACGGATTTCCTAAATTGTTTTCAGAAATGTTCGGACAGTCTGAGGTAGATATATATTTCACATTTTTGTGAAGAAACTTTAATACTTTAAATCAACTTTTTAATCTATGAAGCTAATAAACTTTTAATGCATAAAACCGGCTTTTGTAAGCTTATATCTGAGTTTGTAATTCATAAATTTGGCGTTTTATATCTAGTTGATGCATAGTATTAGGTCAATTGCACCATCAAGTTTGCATTAAAATGATTAATAAAGTATTTGGCAACATTTTGGCGGCCGTTTTGATAAAAACATTGACAAAATTCCGGGTGACCTTATATTATTTTGTTGCTCACTTCATGCGTGTAAATTTGGTTGCGTATATCGCCAAGTGCTGCCCTCTTTGTTGATTTAAACCAAACACAACATTCTGCGCTGCGCATTTTCTGCACAAAGAAGTAGCCGCTGCCAACTGCTTGGTGGTTCGTGGTTCTATATATTTTTCAACGAGAGAGGAGTGACAGTGAAAATTTCAACACAAAAACGAAAGCAAATTGTCTGATTTTTGGCGCAAGCAGCTGAAACGTCGCAGGGGGGCTGGCAGCGATCCCAGAGAAAACAAAGCAAACATCCAATCGACCGAATACAATGCATCCCTTAATTTATTGATGGGAATTAATTGCGCAAACGGACAGACAAAATTATTCTGCCAGAATATAAGTAAATGTCAAAAAAATCAAAAAGTGAGTCAAGGTTAGCCAAAGAAAACGTATTTTCATCCAGCCACAAGGTAATTGTATTTATATTTACAGACATTTCAATAATACCCGAGTCATTGTTTTGAAGAGATGTCGTTGAAACCGCGCCGTGTCGACTTTAATGCCATTTGGGGCGATCTACAGGAAACAGTTAAAGGTGTCATAACGCTGGGGAATGTACCTCGACCAGTATGGAACGATCGATTCTCGTATGTATTCAATTTCGCTAATTTCCCAAACAATTATGATAAACGATTTTTTAGGGATGTTTACTCGCTATGCGTTGCTCATCCGGAATCCATGGCTGATCGCTTATATGCTGAAACTAAACAATATTTAATCGATCATGTGTCGCAATTATTAAATAAAGTTCAAGAAGAAGGTGATGGGAATTTAATTAAAAATTATTACTTTTATTGGTCGCAATATTCAGTCGGATTGGGATATCTACATTTGTTATATTGGTACCTTAATCAACAACATATTCGCACGCAGAAACCATCCGATGCTGAAATGATTTACGGAAGTTCGGATTCGAATGGTAAGAATTTGCATAACATTGCAACAATTGTGATTGTTGGATTTAATTATTTCAGGTGAGCAAATGGAAATAAATGAATTGGCACTTGAAGTATGGAGAGCTGGAATGATTGCCCCGCTTGGTTTACGTTTAGTTAAATTGCTTCTGGAATCCATCGATCAAGATAGATTACAGAACGACACCATAGTTCCAATGGAAGCTGTTAGGGGAACCATACATAGTTTTGTACAGGTTGTTATGGTTACAATTCAATCAAATTTTGTTTAATTTTATTTTATCAAGGTACAGGGATATAAGAAGAAAGGTCAGCTTCAGTTGTATCAGGAAATGTTTGAGGAACCGTTTTTGGATGCCAGTGGAGAACATTTTAAATGCGATGCTGCTCGCTTGTTGGAGGAACGTGATGTTAGTTTATATATGGAAAAAGTTATTGTAAAAGTGGATGAGGAATTGAAGAGGGCTAGGAAATTTTTGCATGCCAGTTCGTTACCCAAAGTGAGCCAACGATGCGAGCAACATATGGTCGCTGAACATCTTTCTTTTCTCTATAGCGAATGCATGAATATGGTCAAAAATGAGCATAAAAAGGATTTGGGTAATATGTACATGTTGCTTAAGAGTTTGCCAAATGCACTTAATGTACTTGTGGATACTGTTCTGGAACATATTAAATCGCAAGGACTGGCGGTAATTATTTTTTTTATTAAAATAATTTTTATTCTTTAGTGCGTTCTGGGTTTTTAAAATTCACTAGAATTAGCATAGTTAGTTTTTGAGTTAAGTCTTTCAAACTTTATAATTTTTTAAAATATTTTTTGATAATATTTTCAAAACTTGTAATTTTTTAAAATTCACTAAAACATAATGTTGGCAAAAATTACATTTATAATTTTTTTGATATTTTGTGAAATTTTGAAAATAACTGCACTGGCATTATTATTATTTATTATAAATCATTTTAGGCGATTGGAAATTTGCAAGGTGAAAACATTCACATAAGTTTTGTTGAGAATTTATTGGATGTCTACGAGAAGTACAAGTCGCAAATCACCGAAGTTTTCAACGGCGATCAGAATTTTATGCGTGCCCTCGATAAGGCGTGCAGCTCCGTTATAAATAACCGTCCAGTTAAGGGACCTTGCAGAAGTCCCGAATTGTTGGCCAAATATTGCGACACGTTGCTCAAGAAATCCAGCAAGGGAATTAGTGAGACGGAGGTCGATGAGAAACTTAAACGGAGCATTACCATCTTTAAGTATATCGATGATAAGGATATCTTTCAGAAGTTTTATGCCCGGTTGATGGCCAAACGGCTTATACATCAGCAGACTCAGAGCATGGATGCCGAGGAAGCAATGATTAATAGGTTTGTTTCAGTTAGTTGTTTGATATGTTTTGTATTTTCTAATGGATTAAATTTCAGACTGAAACAGGCGTGCGGATACGAGTTCACCAGCAAATTGCATCGGATGTTTACGGATATGTCGGTCAGCTCTGATCTAAACAATAAATTCAATAACGTTCTCAAATCAGAAAATGTTGATTTGGGCATCAACTTTACTATCTACATATTGCAAGCAGGTGCATGGCCTCTGGGCCAGGCTGTAGTCACTCCTTTCTCCCTACCTCAACAATTGGAAAAGAGTGTACAAAAGGTAAATCAATACATATTTTGAATGAATATAAAATGCTTTACGTATAAACTGTCAACTTTTTCTTTGACAAATTCAATTATTAGCCATTATCAATTTGATAAATCAACTGTCGACTTTCTAAGAAAGAGTATCTGTAAGTGTCTGAGAGTAATATACACTGCTCCAAAAACAAAACAAAAACAATTTTTTTAGAAAAAAAGAATTTTCAAAATTTATAGTTGATTCAATGTTTCAGTTTGAAGACTTTTATTATATGCGATTCAATGGAAGGAAACTAACATGGTTGCACCACTTATGTCAGGCTGAATTAAGGATAGGTTATTTAAAGAAGCCCTACGTTGTAACCGTGCAGACCTTCCAGATGGCTATTTTGCTGCTTTTCGAGACATCCGATTCTCTAGTCTGCAAGGAAATTAATGAAACTTTGTTACTCAATCAGGACCAGTTTCAAAGGCATGCTGTAAGCCTCATCGACTCTAAATTGCTTCTCTGTGATACCGAGGTAATTAAACACCTGCAATTGAATTAAAATTAATTAAATGACAAAATAAAATTTTCACAGGAATTAACTCCCGAATCTACTCTCCGTTTGAATATGGAATACACTAATAAACGCACACGATTTAGGATCACTGCTGCTATACAAAGGGAATCGCCTCAAGAGGTCGAACACACTATGAATTCTGTGGAAGAAGATAGAAAATTATATCTGCAGGCAGCCATTGTAAGGATTATGAAATCTAGAAAAGTTCTTAAACATAATTCCTTGATTCAGGAGGTAAGTCATTGGCAAACTATTGAGTAATATGATTATTAAATGCTTTTTATGTTGCAGGTTTGTGCTCAATCTAAGGTATCTTTTGCGCCGAGCATCCCCATGATTAAGAAGTGCATTGAGGCACTAATAGACAAACAGTACATCGAACGGACGCCTCATTCAAGCGAGGAGTACAGCTATGTGGCGTAATTTAATTGCAGCAACTTGTTTATGTATATGAATTAAAATAACAATTTAATAACAACTTTTGCAAAATGAAGATAATACTGTGTTTAGTAATTTTTTTATACATAATTTAAATCCATTAGGATGGAATTTTATTTATTTTAAATAATTGTACTGATTTGATTGATACTAATTAACAAATTTATGTGTAAATAATTTATGAGTGTGTTGAGGAGCCCCTTGGAGTATGTTATATAGATAGCTATATACTTTGCTAAACTCAAAATGGTATGAAGGCAAGGGCAAATAATTTAGGTTGAATGATTACTCTCTATTTTGTCAAAATACACACAAAACTAAACTAAATTACATTCTTAAATATGTACTGTAAACTTTGTAAATAGTTAATAAAAATAAATGTACTTTGAATAAACAATACCAATGCTTTCATTTTATACATTGACAGATAATTTTATAAATTCATATAGTAAACGACAACAGTCCTTTTTTTCCATCATAGTCTTAAGCAAACTTAGGAAGAATTGAAGTATTTCACAACAGAAGATTTAATTATGCACCAGAGGAACCATCATCAATGCTTTTGTTTGAAATGATTTTTCTGTTTGTATTGTTATGAAGATTTTTTACATGGAGAATTTAAAATTGTTATTCCGATTCCAGTCAACATGTTAAAATGAATCTATTTGCCTGTCCCCCACTGTATTTATGTAACTATTGCTGCGCAATGTAATTACTATTTATTTAATGTTAATTTTATGATTGAAAAGGTTGGTGAAAAGTAATACACAATTTATTGTATTTATTACGATTTATATGAATAAATGGTTGAATCAATTTTTATATTTTTATTTTGCTTATTTTATCGTTTTAAAATAAAGTAAACAAATTATACCATTGATTACGGTAAGTATAAAGAAAATTGTGTTTTAGAATGTCAAAGACTTAGAACATTTCAAAAATTATTTTTTCTATGAATTCTAGACTAACTAGAGCCTTGCTAATACGATGTATTCGAGTACGCTTGATGAAATTTTAATTTCAACAATCTTTGCCACTTTTGTTGAAAAGGTTTGAAACTGCTAGAATTCTACCAGGATCACAGAAACGCAAAGGCATGTTGTAACTCAGTTCCCTGCTGCCCGATAAATTTTTAAATGTTTTTCCTATGAAATTAGAAATCAAGGTTTAAACTCTATTTGAGTTTTGAAATAAAAAAAATAAAAATTGAAAATACGAAAACCAAGTCTATCATCCGGATGCAGCGTCCGAAAGTGAAAACGAAAATTTTCTAGCACCTCGGGATCTGTGTTCGAAGTTGGACTTAGTGCAACGCACGGAAGCGGAAAAAATCGCGACGCACCCCCCCCGGCAGCGAAGGAGTCACTGCGTGCGCTGACGTAGCGCGCGTTCTTATGTTGTTACCCCCACCGCTGCGTCGTAACAATTTTGTTTCCTTTGTATAGTCCGTCACATTCTAAGAACCAGGTAATTTGTCCGTTTTGCGATTGGACCCTTTCTTCTAGTGTCAAAGTTAGATATCTCGGTCCAAGAAGGTCCAATCGAAAAAAAGACCCAGTATGTTTGAATCGGGGGGTCCGTGTTGCATTTTAAAAACAGTTAACAAAAATCAAGTTTTTGGAAATTTTTCGGAAATTTTTCGGAAAATTTTCGAAAAAATTTTAAAATTATTTTTAAAATCCAATTTTACAACATGACTTCAATCGATTCCTCACGGTCCAAGGAGTCCAAAGCTGCCTTCGGCAGCTCCGTAGCGTTGTATTCGAGTGCGCTCGTGGCTGTAACTTCGTTCTCTGCAGTCCGATATTTTTTTAAATATTTTTCCCCCAATCTAGAGGGTGGACAGGGACAGAGCAACTAGAGTCGCCCCTGCTATTGGTGTAAAATTTTAAACCTTAAAAAAATCAATTTTTTTTCACGCCTTTGTATAGTCCGTCACATTCTAAGAACCAGGTAATTTGTCCGTTTTGCGATTGGACCCTTTCTTCTAGTGTCAAAGTTAGATATCTCGGTCCAAGAAGGTCCAATCGAAAAAAAGACCCAGTATGCTTGAATCGGGGGGTCCGTGTTGCATTTTAAAAACAGTTAACAAAAATCAAGTTTTTGGAAATTTTTCGGAAATTTTTCGGAAAATTTTCGAAAAAATTTTAAAATTATTTTTAAAATCCAATTTTACAACATGACTTCAATCGATTCCTCACGGTCCAAGGAGTCCAAAGCTGCCTTCGGCAGCTCCGTAGCGTTGTATTCGAGTGCGCTCGTGGCTGTAACTTCGTTCTCTGCAGTCCGATATTTTTTTAAATATTTTTCCCCCAATCTAGAGGGTGGACAGGGACAGAGCAACTAGAGTCGCCCCTGCTATTGGTGTAAAATTTTAAACCTTAAAAAAATCAATTTTTTTTCACGCCTTTGTATAGTCCGTCACATTCTAAGAACCAGGTAATTTGTCCGTTTTGCGATTGGACCCTTTCTTCTAGTGTCAAAGTTAGATATCTCGGTCCAAGAAGGTCCAATCGAAAAAAAGACCCAGTATGTTTGAATCGGGGGGTCCGTGTTGCATTTTAAAAACAGTTAACAAAAATCAAGTTTTTGGAAATTTTTCGGAAATTTTTCGGAAAATTTTCGAAAAAATTTTAAAATTATTTTTAAAATCCAATTTTACAACATGACTTCAATCGATTCCTCACGGTCCAAGGAGTCCAAAGCTGCCTTCGGCAGCTCCGTAGCGTTGTATTCGAGTGCGCTCGTGGCTGTAACTTCGTTCTCTGCAGTCCGATATTTTTTTAAATATTTTTCCCCCAATCTAGAGGGTGGACAGGGACAGAGCAACTAGAGTCGCCCCTGCTATTGGTGTAAAATTTTAAACCTTAAAAAAATCAATTTTTTTTCACGCCTTTGTATAGTCCGTCACATTCTAAGAACCAGGTAATTTGTCCGTTTTGCGATTGGACCCTTTCTTCTAGTGTCAAAGTTAGATATCTCGGTCCAAGAAGGTCCAATCGAAAAAAAGACCCAGTATGCTTGAATCGGGGGGTCCGTGTTGCATTTTAAAAACAGTTAACAAAAATCAAGTTTTTGGAAATTTTTCGGAAATTTTTCGGAAAATTTTCGAAAAAATTTTAAAATTATTTTTAAAATCCAATTTTACAACATGACTTCAATCGATTCCTCACGGTCCAAGGAGTCCAAAGCTGCCTTCGGCAGCTCCGTAGCGTTGTATTCGAGTGCGCTCGTGGCTGTAACTTCGTTCTCTGCAGTCCGATATTTTTTTAAATATTTTTCCCCCAATCTAGAGGGTGGACAGGGACAGAGCAACTAGAGTCGCCCCTGCTATTGGTGTAAAATTTTAAACCTTAAAAAAATCAATTTTTTTTCACGCCTTTGTATAGTCCGTCACATTCTAAGAACCAGGTAATTTGTCCGTTTTGCGATTGGACCCTTTCTTCTAGTGTCAAAGTTAGATATCTCGGTCCAAGAAGGTCCAATCGAAAAAAAGACCCAGTATGCTTGAATCGGGGGGTCCGTGTTGCATTTTAAAAACAGTTAACAAAAATCAAGTTTTTGGAAATTTTTCGGAAATTTTTCGGAAAATTTTCGAAAAAATTTTAAAATTATTTTTAAAATCCAATTTTACAACATGACTTCAATCGATTCCTCACGGTCCAAGGAGTCCAAAGCTGCCTTCGGCAGCTCCGTAGCGTTGTATTCGAGTGCGCTCGTGGCTGTAACTTCGTTCTCTGCAGTCCGATATTTTTTTAAATATTTTTCCCCCAATCTAGAGGGTGGACAGGGACAGAGCAACTAGAGTCGCCCCTGCTATTGGTGTAAAATTTTAAACCTTAAAAAAATCAATTTTTTTTCACGCCTTTGTATAGTCCGTCACATTCTAAGAACCAGGTAATTTGTCCGTTTTGCGATTGGACCCTTTCTTCTAGTGTCAAAGTTAGATATCTCGGTCCAAGAAGGTCCAATCGAAAAAAAGACCCAGTATGTTTGAATCGGGGGGTCCGTGTTGCATTTTAAAAACAGTTAACAAAAATCAAGTTTTTGGAAATTTTTCGGAAATTTTTCGGAAAATTTTCGAAAAAATTTTAAAATTATTTTTAAAATCCAATTTTACAACATGACTTCAATCGATTCCTCACGGTCCAAGGAGTCCAAAGCTGCCTTCGGCAGCTCCGTAGCGTTGTATTCGAGTGCGCTCGTGGCTGTAACTTCGTTCTCTGCAGTCCGATATTTTTTTAAATATTTTTCCCCCAATCTAGAGGGTGGACAGGGACAGAGCAACTAGAGTCGCCCCTGCTATTGGTGTAAAATTTTAAACCTTAAAAAAATCAATTTTTTTTCACGCCTTTGTATAGTCCGTCACATTCTAAGAACCAGGTAATTTGTCCGTTTTGCGATTGGACCCTTTCTTCTAGTGTCAAAGTTAGATATCTCGGTCCAAGAAGGTCCAATCGAAAAAAAGACCCAGTATGTTTGAATCGGGGGGTCCGTGTTGCATTTTAAAAACAGTTAACAAAAATCAAGTTTTTGGAAATTTTTCGGAAATTTTTCGGAAAATTTTCGAAAAAATTTTAAAATTATTTTTAAAATCCAATTTTACAACATGACTTCAATCGATTCCTCACGGTCCAAGGAGTCCAAAGCTGCCTTCGGCAGCTCCGTAGCGTTGTATTCGAGTGCGCTCGTGGCTGTAACTTCGTTCTCTGCAGTCCGATATTTTTTTAAATATTTTTCCCCCAATCTAGAGGGTGGACAGGGACAGAGCAACTAGAGTCGCCCCTGCTATTGGTGTAAAATTTTAAACCTTAAAAAAATCAATTTTTTTTCACGCCTTTGTATAGTCCGTCACATTCTAAGAACCAGGTAATTTGTCCGTTTTGCGATTGGACCCTTTCTTCTAGTGTCAAAGTTAGATATCTCGGTCCAAGAAGGTCCAATCGAAAAAAAGACCCAGTATGCTTGAATCGGGGGGTCCGTGTTGCATTTTAAAAACAGTTAACAAAAATCAAGTTTTTGGAAATTTTTCGGAAATTTTTCGGAAAATTTTCGAAAAAATTTTAAAATTATTTTTAAAATCCAATTTTACAACATGACTTCAATCGATTCCTCACGGTCCAAGGAGTCCAAAGCTGCCTTCGGCAGCTCCGTAGCGTTGTATTCGAGTGCGCTCGTGGCTGTAACTTCGTTCTCTGCAGTCCGATATTTTTTTAAATATTTTTCCCCCAATCTAGAGGGTGGACAGGGACAGAGCAACTAGAGTCGCCCCTGCTATTGGTGTAAAATTTTAAACCTTAAAAAAATCAATTTTTTTTCACGCCTTTGTATAGTCCGTCACATTCTAAGAACCAGGTAATTTGTCCGTTTTGCGATTGGACCCTTTCTTCTAGTGTCAAAGTTAGATATCTCGGTCCAAGAAGGTCCAATCGAAAAAAAGACCCAGTATGCTTGAATCGGGGGGTCCGTGTTGCATTTTAAAAACAGTTAACAAAAATCAAGTTTTTGGAAATTTTTCGGAAATTTTTCGGAAAATTTTCGAAAAAATTTTAAAATTATTTTTAAAATCCAATTTTACAACATGACTTCAATCGATTCCTCACGGTCCAAGGAGTCCAAAGCTGCCTTCGGCAGCTCCGTAGCGTTGTATTCGAGTGCGCTCGTGGCTGTAACTTCGTTCTCTGCAGTCCGATATTTTTTTAAATATTTTTCCCCCAATCTAGAGGGTGGACAGGGACAGAGCAACTAGAGTCGCCCCTGCTATTGGTGTAAAATTTTAAACCTTAAAAAAATCAATTTTTTTTCACGCCTTTGTATAGTCCGTCACATTCTAAGAACCAGGTAATTTGTCCGTTTTGCGATTGGACCCTTTCTTCTAGTGTCAAAGTTAGATATCTCGGTCCAAGAAGGTCCAATCGAAAAAAAGACCCAGTATGTTTGAATCGGGGGGTCCGTGTTGCATTTTAAAAACAGTTAACAAAAATCAAGTTTTTGGAAATTTTTCGGAAATTTTTCGGAAAATTTTCGAAAAAATTTTAAAATTATTTTTAAAATCCAATTTTACAACATGACTTCAATCGATTCCTCACGGTCCAAGGAGTCCAAAGCTGCCTTCGGCAGCTCCGTAGCGTTGTATTCGAGTGCGCTCGTGGCTGTAACTTCGTTCTCTGCAGTCCGATATTTTTTTAAATATTTTTCCCCCAATCTAGAGGGTGGACAGGGACAGAGCAACTAGAGTCGCCCCTGCTATTGGTGTAAAATTTTAAACCTTAAAAAAATCAATTTTTTTTCACGCCTTTGTATAGTCCGTCACATTCTAAGAACCAGGTAATTTGTCCGTTTTGCGATTGGACCCTTTCTTCTAGTGTCAAAGTTAGATATCTCGGTCCAAGAAGGTCCAATCGAAAAAAAGACCCAGTATGTTTGAATCGGGGGGTCCGTGTTGCATTTTAAAAACAGTTAACAAAAATCAAGTTTTTGGAAATTTTTCGGAAATTTTTCGGAAAATTTTCGAAAAAATTTTAAAATTATTTTTAAAATCCAATTTTACAACATGACTTCAATCGATTCCTCACGGTCCAAGGAGTCCAAAGCTGCCTTCGGCAGCTCCGTAGCGTTGTATTCGAGTGCGCTCGTGGCTGTAACTTCGTTCTCTGCAGTCCGATATTTTTTTAAATATTTTTCCCCCAATCTAGAGGGTGGACAGGGACAGAGCAACTAGAGTCGCCCCTGCTATTGGTGTAAAATTTTAAACCTTAAAAAAATCAATTTTTTTTCACGCCTTTGTATAGTCCGTCACATTCTAAGAACCAGGTAATTTGTCCGTTTTGCGATTGGACCCTTTCTTCTAGTGTCAAAGTTAGATATCTCGGTCCAAGAAGGTCCAATCGAAAAAAAGACCCAGTATGCTTGAATCGGGGGGTCCGTGTTGCATTTTAAAAACAGTTAACAAAAATCAAGTTTTTGGAAATTTTTCGGAAATTTTTCGGAAAATTTTCGAAAAAATTTTAAAATTATTTTTAAAATCCAATTTTACAACATGACTTCAATCGATTCCTCACGGTCCAAGGAGTCCAAAGCTGCCTTCGGCAGCTCCGTAGCGTTGTATTCGAGTGCGCTCGTGGCTGTAACTTCGTTCTCTGCAGTCCGATATTTTTTTAAATATTTTTCCCCCAATCTAGAGGGTGGACAGGGACAGAGCAACTAGAGTCGCCCCTGCTATTGGTGTAAAATTTTAAACCTTAAAAAAATCAATTTTTTTTCACGCCTTTGTATAGTCCGTCACATTCTAAGAACCAGGTAATTTGTCCGTTTTGCGATTGGACCCTTTCTTCTAGTGTCAAAGTTAGATATCTCGGTCCAAGAAGGTCCAATCGAAAAAAAGACCCAGTATGTTTGAATCGGGGGGTCCGTGTTGCATTTTAAAAACAGTTAACAAAAATCAAGTTTTTGGAAATTTTTCGGAAATTTTTCGGAAAATTTTCGAAAAAATTTTAAAATTATTTTTAAAATCCAATTTTACAACATGACTTCAATCGATTCCTCACGGTCCAAGGAGTCCAAAGCTGCCTTCGGCAGCTCCGTAGCGTTGTATTCGAGTGCGCTCGTGGCTGTAACTTCGTTCTCTGCAGTCCGATATTTTTTTAAATATTTTTCCCCCAATCTAGAGGGTGGACAGGGACAGAGCAACTAGAGTCGCCCCTGCTATTGGTGTAAAATTTTAAACCTTAAAAAAATCAATTTTTTTTCACGCCTTTGTATAGTCCGTCACATTCTAAGAACCAGGTAATTTGTCCGTTTTGCGATTGGACCCTTTCTTCTAGTGTCAAAGTTAGATATCTCGGTCCAAGAAGGTCCAATCGAAAAAAAGACCCAGTATGCTTGAATCGGGGGGTCCGTGTTGCATTTTAAAAACAGTTAACAAAAATCAAGTTTTTGGAAATTTTTCGGAAATTTTTCGGAAAATTTTCGAAAAAATTTTAAAATTATTTTTAAAATCCAATTTTACAACATGACTTCAATCGATTCCTCACGGTCCAAGGAGTCCAAAGCTGCCTTCGGCAGCTCCGTAGCGTTGTATTCGAGTGCGCTCGTGGCTGTAACTTCGTTCTCTGCAGTCCGATATTTTTTTAAATATTTTTCCCCCAATCTAGAGGGTGGACAGGGACAGAGCAACTAGAGTCGCCCCTGCTATTGGTGTAAAATTTTAAACCTTAAAAAAATCAATTTTTTTTCACGCCTTTGTATAGTCCGTCACATTCTAAGAACCAGGTAATTTGTCCGTTTTGCGATTGGACCCTTTCTTCTAGTGTCAAAGTTAGATATCTCGGTCCAAGAAGGTCCAATCGAAAAAAAGACCCAGTATGCTTGAATCGGGGGGTCCGTGTTGCATTTTAAAAACAGTTAACAAAAATCAAGTTTTTGGAAATTTTTCGGAAATTTTTCGGAAAATTTTCGAAAAAATTTTAAAATTATTTTTAAAATCCAATTTTACAACATGACTTCAATCGATTCCTCACGGTCCAAGGAGTCCAAAGCTGCCTTCGGCAGCTCCGTAGCGTTGTATTCGAGTGCGCTCGTGGCTGTAACTTCGTTCTCTGCAGTCCGATATTTTTTTAAATATTTTTCCCCCAATCTAGAGGGTGGACAGGGACAGAGCAACTAGAGTCGCCCCTGCTATTGGTGTAAAATTTTAAACCTTAAAAAAATCAATTTTTTTTCACGCCTTTGTATAGTCCGTCACATTCTAAGAACCAGGTAATTTGTCCGTTTTGCGATTGGACCCTTTCTTCTAGTGTCAAAGTTAGATATCTCGGTCCAAGAAGGTCCAATCGAAAAAAAGACCCAGTATGTTTGAATCGGGGGGTCCGTGTTGCATTTTAAAAACAGTTAACAAAAATCAAGTTTTTGGAAATTTTTCGGAAATTTTTCGGAAAATTTTCGAAAAAATTTTAAAATTATTTTTAAAATCCAATTTTACAACATGACTTCAATCGATTCCTCACGGTCCAAGGAGTCCAAAGCTGCCTTCGGCAGCTCCGTAGCGTTGTATTCGAGTGCGCTCGTGGCTGTAACTTCGTTCTCTGCAGTCCGATATTTTTTTAAATATTTTTCCCCCAATCTAGAGGGTGGACAGGGACAGAGCAACTAGAGTCGCCCCTGCTATTGGTGTAAAATTTTAAACCTTAAAAAAATCAATTTTTTTTCACGCCTTTGTATAGTCCGTCACATTCTAAGAACCAGGTAATTTGTCCGTTTTGCGATTGGACCCTTTCTTCTAGTGTCAAAGTTAGATATCTCGGTCCAAGAAGGTCCAATCGAAAAAAAGACCCAGTATGTTTGAATCGGGGGGTCCGTGTTGCATTTTAAAAACAGTTAACAAAAATCAAGTTTTTGGAAATTTTTCGGAAATTTTTCGGAAAATTTTCGAAAAAATTTTAAAATTATTTTTAAAATCCAATTTTACAACATGACTTCAATCGATTCCTCACGGTCCAAGGAGTCCAAAGCTGCCTTCGGCAGCTCCGTAGCGTTGTATTCGAGTGCGCTCGTGGCTGTAACTTCGTTCTCTGCAGTCCGATATTTTTTTAAATATTTTTCCCCCAATCTAGAGGGTGGACAGGGACAGAGCAACTAGAGTCGCCCCTGCTATTGGTGTAAAATTTTAAACCTTAAAAAAATCAATTTTTTTTCACGCCTTTGTATAGTCCGTCACATTCTAAGAACCAGGTAATTTGTCCGTTTTGCGATTGGACCCTTTCTTCTAGTGTCAAAGTTAGATATCTCGGTCCAAGAAGGTCCAATCGAAAAAAAGACCCAGTATGCTTGAATCGGGGGGTCCGTGTTGCATTTTAAAAACAGTTAACAAAAATCAAGTTTTTGGAAATTTTTCGGAAATTTTTCGGAAAATTTTCGAAAAAATTTTAAAATTATTTTTAAAATCCAATTTTACAACATGACTTCAATCGATTCCTCACGGTCCAAGGAGTCCAAAGCTGCCTTCGGCAGCTCCGTAGCGTTGTATTCGAGTGCGCTCGTGGCTGTAACTTCGTTCTCTGCAGTCCGATATTTTTTTAAATATTTTTCCCCCAATCTAGAGGGTGGACAGGGACAGAGCAACTAGAGTCGCCCCTGCTATTGGTGTAAAATTTTAAACCTTAAAAAAATCAATTTTTTTTCACGCCTTTGTATAGTCCGTCACATTCTAAGAACCAGGTAATTTGTCCGTTTTGCGATTGGACCCTTTCTTCTAGTGTCAAAGTTAGATATCTCGGTCCAAGAAGGTCCAATCGAAAAAAAGACCCAGTATGCTTGAATCGGGGGGTCCGTGTTGCATTTTAAAAACAGTTAACAAAAATCAAGTTTTTGGAAATTTTTCGGAAATTTTTCGGAAAATTTTCGAAAAAATTTTAAAATTATTTTTAAAATCCAATTTTACAACATGACTTCAATCGATTCCTCACGGTCCAAGGAGTCCAAAGCTGCCTTCGGCAGCTCCGTAGCGTTGTATTCGAGTGCGCTCGTGGCTGTAACTTCGTTCTCTGCAGTCCGATATTTTTTTAAATATTTTTCCCCCAATCTAGAGGGTGGACAGGGACAGAGCAACTAGAGTCGCCCCTGCTATTGGTGTAAAATTTTAAACCTTAAAAAAATCAATTTTTTTTCACGCCTTTGTATAGTCCGTCACATTCTAAGAACCAGGTAATTTGTCCGTTTTGCGATTGGACCCTTTCTTCTAGTGTCAAAGTTAGATATCTCGGTCCAAGAAGGTCCAATCGAAAAAAAGACCCAGTATGCTTGAATCGGGGGGTCCGTGTTGCATTTTAAAAACAGTTAACAAAAATCAAGTTTTTGGAAATTTTTCGGAAATTTTTCGGAAAATTTTCGAAAAAATTTTAAAATTATTTTTAAAATCCAATTTTACAACATGACTTCAATCGATTCCTCACGGTCCAAGGAGTCCAAAGCTGCCTTCGGCAGCTCCGTAGCGTTGTATTCGAGTGCGCTCGTGGCTGTAACTTCGTTCTCTGCAGTCCGATATTTTTTTAAATATTTTTCCCCCAATCTAGAGGGTGGACAGGGACAGAGCAACTAGAGTCGCCCCTGCTATTGGTGTAAAATTTTAAACCTTAAAAAAATCAATTTTTTTTCACGCCTTTGTATAGTCCGTCACATTCTAAGAACCAGGTAATTTGTCCGTTTTGCGATTGGACCCTTTCTTCTAGTGTCAAAGTTAGATATCTCGGTCCAAGAAGGTCCAATCGAAAAAAAGACCCAGTATGTTTGAATCGGGGGGTCCGTGCTGCATTTTAAAAACAGTTAACAAAAATCAAGTTTTTGGAAATTTTTCGGAAATTTTTCGGAAAATTTTCGAAAAAATTTTAAAATTATTTTTAAAATCCAATTTTACAACATGACTTCAATCGATTCCTCACGGTCCAAGGAGTCCAAAGCTGCCTTCGGCAGCTCCGTAGCGTTGTATTCGAGTGCGCTCGTGGCTGTAACTTCGTTCTCTGCAGTCCGATATTTTTTTAAATATTTTTCCCCCAATCTAGAGGGTGGACAGGGACAGAGCAACTAGAGTCGCCCCTGCTATTGGTGTAAAATTTTAAACCTTAAAAAAATCAATTTTTTTTCACGCCTTTGTATAGTCCGTCACATTCTAAGAACCAGGTAATTTGTCCGTTTTGCGATTGGACCCTTTCTTCTAGTGTCAAAGTTAGATATCTCGGTCCAAGAAGGTCCAATCGAAAAAAAGACCCAGTATGTTTGAATCGGGGGGTCCGTGTTGCATTTTAAAAACAGTTAACAAAAATCAAGTTTTTGGAAATTTTTCGGAAATTTTTCGGAAAATTTTCGAAAAAATTTTAAAATTATTTTTAAAATCCAATTTTACAACATGACTTCAATCGATTCCTCACGGTCCAAGGAGTCCAAAGCTGCCTTCGGCAGCTCCGTAGCGTTGTATTCGAGTGCGCTCGTGGCTGTAACTTCGTTCTCTGCAGTCCGATATTTTTTTAAATATTTTTCCCCCAATCTAGAGGGTGGACAGGGACAGAGCAACTAGAGTCGCCCCTGCTATTGGTGTAAAATTTTAAACCTTAAAAAAATCAATTTTTTTTCACGCCTTTGTATAGTCCGTCACATTCTAAGAACCAGGTAATTTGTCCGTTTTGCGATTGGACCCTTTCTTCTAGTGTCAAAGTTAGATATCTCGGTCCAAGAAGGTCCAATCGAAAAAAAGACCCAGGTTTGAATCGGGGGGTCCGTGTTGCATTTTAAAAACAGTTAACAAAAATTAAGTTTTTGGAAATTTTTCGGAAAATTTTCGAAAAAATTTTAAAATTATTTTTAAAATCCAATTTTACAACATGACTTCAATCGATTCCTCGCGGTCCAAGGAGTCCAAAGCTCGGCAGCTCCGTAGCGTTGTATTCGAGTGCGCTCGTGGCTGTAACTTCGTTCTCTGCAGTCCGATATTTTTTTAAATATTTTTCCCCCAATCTAGAGGGTGGACAGGGACAGAGCAACTAGAGTCGCCCCTGCTATTGGTGTAAAATTTTAAACCTTAAAAAAATCAATTTTTTTTCACGCCTTTGTATAGTCCGTCACATTCTAAGAACCAGGTAATTTGTCCGTTTTGCGATTGGACCCTTTCTTCTAGTGTCAAAGTTAGATATCTCGGTCCAAGAAGGTCCAATCGAAAAAAAGACCCAGTATGTTTGAATCGGGGGGTCCGTGTTGCATTTTAAAAACAGTTAACAAAAATCAAGTTTTTGGAAATTTTTCGGAAATTTTTCGGAAAATTTTCGAAAAAATTTTAAAATTATTTTTAAAATCCAATTTTACAACATGACTTCAATCGATTCCTCACGGTCCAAGGAGTCCAAAGCTGCCTTCGGCAGCTCCGTAGCGTTGTATTCGAGTGCGCTCGTGGCTGTAACTTCGTT
Organism: Tachinus rufipes; assembly: GCA_963932245.1. Classification (NCBI taxonomy): domain Eukaryota; kingdom Metazoa; phylum Arthropoda; class Insecta; order Coleoptera; family Staphylinidae; genus Tachinus; species Tachinus rufipes. The sequence continues at coordinate 96,256,338 of OZ010748.1, forward strand.
CTCTGCAGTCCGATATTTTTTTAAATATTTTTCCCCCAATCTAGAGGGTGGACAGGGACAGAGCAACTAGAGTCGCCCCTGCTATTGGTGTAAAATTTTAAACCTTAAAAAAATCAATTTTTTTTCACGCCTTTGTATAGTCCGTCACATTCTAAGAACCAGGTAATTTGTCCGTTTTGCGATTGGACCCTTTCTTCTAGTGTCAAAGTTAGATATCTCGGTCCAAGAAGGTCCAATCGAAAAAAAGACCCAGTATGCTTGAATCGGGGGGTCCGTGTTGCATTTTAAAAACAGTTAACAAAAATCAAGTTTTTGGAAATTTTTCGGAAATTTTTCGGAAAATTTTCGAAAAAATTTTAAAATTATTTTTAAAATCCAATTTTACAACATGACTTCAATCGATTCCTCACGGTCCAAGGAGTCCAAAGCTGCCTTCGGCAGCTCCGTAGCGTTGTATTCGAGTGCGCTCGTGGCTGTAACTTCGTTCTCTGCAGTCCGATATTTTTTTAAATATTTTTCCCCCAATCTAGAGGGTGGACAGGGACAGAGCAACTAGAGTCGCCCCTGCTATTGGTGTAAAATTTTAAACCTTAAAAAAATCAATTTTTTTTCACGCCTTTGTATAGTCCGTCACATTCTAAGAACCAGGTAATTTGTCCGTTTTGCGATTGGACCCTTTCTTCTAGTGTCAAAGTTAGATATCTCGGTCCAAGAAGGTCCAATCGAAAAAAAGACCCAGTATGCTTGAATCGGGGGGTCCGTGTTGCATTTTAAAAACAGTTAACAAAAATCAAGTTTTTGGAAATTTTTCGGAAATTTTTCGGAAAATTTTCGAAAAAATTTTAAAATTATTTTTAAAATCCAATTTTACAACATGACTTCAATCGATTCCTCACGGTCCAAGGAGTCCAAAGCTGCCTTCGGCAGCTCCGTAGCGTTGTATTCGAGTGCGCTCGTGGCTGTAACTTCGTTCTCTGCAGTCCGATATTTTTTTAAATATTTTTCCCCCAATCTAGAGGGTGGACAGGGACAGAGCAACTAGAGTCGCCCCTGCTATTGGTGTAAAATTTTAAACCTTAAAAAAATCAATTTTTTTTCACGCCTTTGTATAGTCCGTCACATTCTAAGAACCAGGTAATTTGTCCGTTTTGCGATTGGACCCTTTCTTCTAGTGTCAAAGTTAGATATCTCGGTCCAAGAAGGTCCAATCGAAAAAAAGACCCAGTATGTTTGAATCGGGGGGTCCGTGTTGCATTTTAAAAACAGTTAACAAAAATCAAGTTTTTGGAAATTTTTCGGAAATTTTTCGGAAAATTTTCGAAAAAATTTTAAAATTATTTTTAAAATCCAATTTTACAACATGACTTCAATCGATTCCTCACGGTCCAAGGAGTCCAAAGCTGCCTTCGGCAGCTCCGTAGCGTTGTATTCGAGTGCGCTCGTGGCTGTAACTTCGTTCTCTGCAGTCCGATATTTTTTTAAATATTTTTCCCCCAATCTAGAGGGTGGACAGGGACAGAGCAACTAGAGTCGCCCCTGCTATTGGTGTAAAATTTTAAACCTTAAAAAAATCAATTTTTTTTCACGCCTTTGTATAGTCCGTCACATTCTAAGAACCAGGTAATTTGTCCGTTTTGCGATTGGACCCTTTCTTCTAGTGTCAAAGTTAGATATCTCGGTCCAAGAAGGTCCAATCGAAAAAAAGACCCAGTATGTTTGAATCGGGGGGTCCGTGTTGCATTTTAAAAACAGTTAACAAAAATCAAGTTTTTGGAAATTTTTCGGAAATTTTTCGGAAAATTTTCGAAAAAATTTTAAAATTATTTTTAAAATCCAATTTTACAACATGACTTCAATCGATTCCTCACGGTCCAAGGAGTCCAAAGCTGCCTTCGGCAGCTCCGTAGCGTTGTATTCGAGTGCGCTCGTGGCTGTAACTTCGTTCTCTGCAGTCCGATATTTTTTTAAATATTTTTCCCCCAATCTAGAGGGTGGACAGGGACAGAGCAACTAGAGTCGCCCCTGCTATTGGTGTAAAATTTTAAACCTTAAAAAAATCAATTTTTTTTCACGCCTTTGTATAGTCCGTCACATTCTAAGAACCAGGTAATTTGTCCGTTTTGCGATTGGACCCTTTCTTCTAGTGTCAAAGTTAGATATCTCGGTCCAAGAAGGTCCAATCGAAAAAAAGACCCAGTATGCTTGAATCGGGGGGTCCGTGTTGCATTTTAAAAACAGTTAACAAAAATCAAGTTTTTGGAAATTTTTCGGAAATTTTTCGGAAAATTTTCGAAAAAATTTTAAAATTATTTTTAAAATCCAATTTTACAACATGACTTCAATCGATTCCTCACGGTCCAAGGAGTCCAAAGCTGCCTTCGGCAGCTCCGTAGCGTTGTATTCGAGTGCGCTCGTGGCTGTAACTTCGTTCTCTGCAGTCCGATATTTTTTTAAATATTTTTCCCCCAATCTAGAGGGTGGACAGGGACAGAGCAACTAGAGTCGCCCCTGCTATTGGTGTAAAATTTTAAACCTTAAAAAAATCAATTTTTTTTCACGCCTTTGTATAGTCCGTCACATTCTAAGAACCAGGTAATTTGTCCGTTTTGCGATTGGACCCTTTCTTCTAGTGTCAAAGTTAGATATCTCGGTCCAAGAAGGTCCAATCGAAAAAAAGACCCAGTATGCTTGAATCGGGGGGTCCGTGTTGCATTTTAAAAACAGTTAACAAAAATCAAGTTTTTGGAAATTTTTCGGAAATTTTTCGGAAAATTTTCGAAAAAATTTTAAAATTATTTTTAAAATCCAATTTTACAACATGACTTCAATCGATTCCTCACGGTCCAAGGAGTCCAAAGCTGCCTTCGGCAGCTCCGTAGCGTTGTATTCGAGTGCGCTCGTGGCTGTAACTTCGTTCTCTGCAGTCCGATATTTTTTTAAATATTTTTCCCCCAATCTAAAGGGTGGACAGGGACAGAGCAACTAGAGTCGCCCCTGCTATTGGTGTAAAATTTTAAACCTTAAAAAAATCAATTTTTTTTCACGCCTTTGTATAGTCCGTCACATTCTAAGAACCAGGTAATTTGTCCGTTTTGCGATTGGACCCTTTCTTCTAGTGTCAAAGTTAGATATCTCGGTCCAAGAAGGTCCAATCGAAAAAAAGACCCAGTATGTTTGAATCGGGGGGTCCGTGTTGCATTTTAAAAACAGTTAACAAAAATCAAGTTTTTGGAAATTTTTCGGAAAATTTTCGAAAAAATTTTAAAATTATTTTTAAAATCCAATTTTACAACATGACTTCAATCGATTCCTCACGGTCCAAGGAGTCCAAAGCTGCCTTCGGCAGCTCCGTAGCGTTGTATTCGAGTGCGCTCGTGGCTGTAACTTCGTTCTCTGCAGTCCGATATTTTTTTAAATATTTTTCCCCCAATCTAGAGGGTGGACAGGGACAGAGCAACTAGAGTCGCCCCTGCTATTGGTGTAAAATTTTAAACCTTAAAAAAATCAATTTTTTTTCACGCCTTTGTATAGTCCGTCACATTCTAAGAACCAGGTAATTTGTCCGTTTTGCGATTGGACCCTTTCTTCTAGTGTCAAAGTTAGATATCTCGGTCCAAGAAGGTCCAATCGAAAAAAAGACCCAGTATGTTTGAATCGGGGGGTCCGTGTTGCATTTTAAAAACAGTTAACAAAAATCAAGTTTTTGGAAATTTTTCGGAAATTTTTCGGAAAATTTTCGAAAAAATTTTAAAATTATTTTTAAAATCCAATTTTACAACATGACTTCAATCGATTCCTCACGGTCCAAGGAGTCCAAAGCTGCCTTCGGCAGCTCCGTAGCGTTGTATTCGAGTGCGCTCGTGGCTGTAACTTCGTTCTCTGCAGTCCGATATTTTTTTAAATATTTTTCCCCCAATCTAGAGGGTGGACAGGGACAGAGCAACTAGAGTCGCCCCTGCTATTGGTGTAAAATTTTAAACCTTAAAAAAATCAATTTTTTTTCACGCCTTTGTATAGTCCGTCACATTCTAAGAACCAGGTAATTTGTCCGTTTTGCGATTGGACCCTTTCTTCTAGTGTCAAAGTTAGATATCTCGGTCCAAGAAGGTCCAATCGAAAAAAAGACCCAGTATGTTTGAATCGGGGGGTCCGTGTTGCATTTTAAAAACAGTTAACAAAAATCAAGTTTTTGGAAATTTTTCGGAAATTTTTCGGAAAATTTTCGAAAAAATTTTAAAATTATTTTTAAAATCCAATTTTACAACATGACTTCAATCGATTCCTCACGGTCCAAGGAGTCCAAAGCTACCCTCGGCAGCTCCGTAGCGTTGCATTCGAGTGCGCTCGTGGCTGTAACTTTGTTCTCTGCAGCCTGATAACTTTTTAATATTTTTGAAGTTTATAAAATATTAGCTCAATTCATAACACGGTTATAAGACAATTTTAAAATATAATTTGCAACATAATTTATTGGATTTTCAATATATTTTAACAATACTACTTGATTTCATAAGTTTTTTCAAGCTGGCAAAGTATACATTCGAATTCATAAGCAAATAATTTGATTTGAGTTAAGACACATAAAGTTGATCGCTCACTTGCATTTAGTGTTAATTACTGCAGTACACTACCAATTTTCATTCACAATTGAAACCAGGAAAGTTGTAGGAGACTGGGGTAGTTGATTCATTTTGCTGGGTTCATTTCGTAGCTGCATTGTTGAAATTCTTCTTGTTTTTGTAAATTTAGAGCACAGAATCTGTAAATTAAACAATGATTAATACATCTTGTAAATAAAATTGTGGTGATAGTTGAATAGTTGTTGATGATAGCAGCTAATCTTAATCAGCACCACCGGAAATAACAAACATGGTTTGATGCCCATTTTCCACTGGAATGGGCACTTCGTGTAAGTTGCACAACTTTTCTACAACTGCAATACTTGTAAGTTTATAAATAAAACTATTTATTAAATGTGCGTAATAGAACGTTTAATATAATATACTTCCATAATAGAATAAAAAAAGTCGGAACTACTTCAAAAACAATAAAATGGCACCACAAACTGCCAAAAATGATCTATAAATGTCATAATGTTATAAACTATCAAGTAGACGTCACAAATGTCGTTTTAAAGATATGTTGCAAAAGTTAAATTGCTTTGGTAAATGCAAATGTTTTACTCTCAGCAAACAATTATCAACCACAAAAATGTTAAACATTAAATGAAATTGAATTAAACATAAATCCTTTCAATGGAAATATAGAATTTGATTGAAAAGTGTTCAGTTCGACAATCTGTAAAATACACGGGCGAATACTGTGCACCAGTTATGAGTTGTAAATGGCGGGGGTTGAGAAGAAGAGTGAAGGGAGATGTACTGTACGGCGGCGGTAAAGGTGTGCATCCGTGGGGTCGGGAGGTGGTGTGGGCTGTTTAGCTGGGGACGACACCTGTGCGAGTTCCAGAGCATTACACGGGCCAACACTTTTGTATAATGAACTTCTCGTTGCCCCCGATGTCGAGTCTCATCGTAATCCCTTTTCGCTACCGTCCCTCATACCTCGATCTCTCTTTCACACACATAATATACACAGATTGCATACTTCCCCGTGAACTAGACCGAATCACATCGTATCATTATAGAGGATTTAATATTTTTCGCATAAAAGCTCACAGCTCGCAACACTTCCTTCATTGTCGTACGTGTAAAATTTCCCACAACTGATGTTAATTAACATAGATGAGTCGAATCATCCGGTTATCCGGTTGCTTAAACAACAGATTTTCAATAGCAACATTTGCAAGTAGTCTTTTTAATTTCACAAAGAAGGCAGGATGGATCGAGACTAATCAAAGGAAAAGCTGTAGATTAGTATCTAGTGAACTCCATCCAAACTCTCGTCGGATTGAGCAGATGCCGAGTGCGATATGGATCCCCTTTCTCTTCACACATTTAACGTGTTTGCATTACCCAAATTACTAACCATCCACCCAAATGTATTGACTAACTGGATGCAAGACTGAAAGCTTCGAATAACACATGATAGATAGACAAGCAATCCAAAAGAATGCACATACCTGCCTGTGTTGTTAGAATTCGTATGTAATATTTACCATTAGGCTAAACAAACTTATAGATTTAAACATTTTTAAATCTTTTTTTTAAGCTGATGCATTAAAGTGATACGTTCGTTAATGAACAGTGTAAAGTACTCGTCCACTTTATTTGATGTTAATCTGCATCTCTTTTACGTGCCATGATTTAACGGCGATATCGTCGAGGCGCGCTGCTGACATCATTGATTTCTATCTGGGCCGCTGCTCCCGTGTCCTCTTGATAACTAGCTTCCTGTATTATTTGCTCTTGCAAAGATTTCATCAAGCCGTGCATAGTGCAAAAAGTATGAATGAAACGTTAAATAGGAAACGCACAATAATGGTATTATCGACCATTATCGCATATTATCCATTTAATCCGAGAGTGCTACTAGTTGGATGCATCGTGACGTCATACTATAATATAAGAAATGAAATAATATTCGTGTCGGCAAAAATTACCTCAAAAAAGGTAGATACGCATGTAATCTGCTTTCCGAAATGCCCTCCATTGTGGATGACCACTCGAGGGGAAGCAAGAGAGTCTTAATCTTGTACTTTTTATTTATTGTGTTGTTACAACATGCTACCGTTGCTGCTGCTACCTCTGCAAACCATATGTTCCGAGCCGCAATTTTCTGATCCTCGCTTTGTGCGACTTACTTAATACCTATTTTACTTGTTGTGTTGCTGGCCGAAACAAGTGGATATACGCAACGGTAAGCAATTGCAACTGGGGCCAGTTGTATTTGTCACATCGCATTAGTACGAAAGACCCGAAACCGTTTACAAGCAAATTAGGAGGGAGGGACGGAGATTATCGCGCCGCAAAGTGCAGTTAATTGCCACAAATCCAGTATTTTGTATTATTACGTAGGTACACAGATATGGGCGTAGTAGAAACATAACAAACAAACCGATTATTGAAATGTATTAAGCCACAATTGTTAATATTTTTATTCATTCATATTCGACCGTCGGCCAATAAGAATAAGAAAATAATTAAATAGATATAAGTTCAATTGAAGATATGAAAGACTAACCGACAATAGATTTACAACCTTTCGGGTGGTACTATACAATTCCTAATAAACTGTTAGCAAAATAACAATTTTTTTAGAGTAACAGTTAATTAAATATGTATATATCTTATATATTTTTATTTAAAATAATAAATTCAACTAATTATAACTAAATCCGGCTTTGTATAAATAAGACCATTCTAAAATAAAATCCGGCCGTTTATAATCTAAACCTTATGATTTTATAGTAAAATTTGTCTTTTTATTATTAAATCTGATCAATTTAATATAAAATCCGTCTAACTTCTTATAAATCCGACCGTCTACGATACAATAAATTAAATTATGTTTAATCCGGCCAGATTTTGATATTATATATTAATGGACCAAGTTATGTAAACGACGTAACACTAAAACACAAATTTTATGCCAGATCAAATATTTTCATTACCGGCATGACCAAATTTGACAACTTTGGCAATAACAAAATATTAAAATTTTAACTGAAAACAATTTAATTATTGGCATCCAACTAACCTTAATTAAATTAACAAAATTGAACCCAACGTTTAATAAAATTGACACTCAACTTTTAACAAAATTGGAGCACAACATTTCATAATTGGCACACAACGTCAACAAATTGGCGTTCAATATTTTAAAATTGGCACCCAACGTTACCGTCAACTAATATAAATTTTTCATGCAGATCACATTCCGTAATAAAGTGCAGATATGAACAGTTAAGAGTCCTACTGGAAACTCTTTAAAACATGTTCCATCCTAAGTAAAGTTCAGTACACTCAAGAACAGTATTAGGTATATTTAAAAACAATTGAATTACAATTGATAATACATTGAAAAGCTCAATATTACATAGTAACTTTTCAGTACAGTTTAAATACATTAAGCACACCTTAGAAACAATTGAGAACAGTTCAAGTGCAACTAAGAATACACGAGAAAATCTTAAATTACATTTAAAAAAATTAATAGCTCAGTACATCCAGGAACAGCTTGGAACAGATTAGGTGCAGTTCAGAACAGTCCCGATACATCTTGGAACATTTTAGAACAATTAGTAGTATAATATCTCGTGGTTATGAATTTATTGCAACTGCAACAACTATACAAAGTGCAGATGATTTGATTCAGATTCTCTTTCAGCACGGACTCCAAACTGAGTAACAACCAGATCATGGGACACGTCAACTAGGAATCTGAAAAGATGAACATCATTGAAGAAAATCTCAAACAGATCAGTCTGGACCACCAGGAGCTACATTTCCAACTGCGTAAAAACATCACGCCAAGTAGACCAGCCAACCAGCGGCCCTAAACTCTTTCAAAAAGATCCCAAAAATCGCAGGACCTTCTCAAGCTGCTGCAGCCAATTCCCGGCCGACGAAAACTGCAGACGCTCCGGCCCATACCTCCCTCAAGAGACCTAATTCGCCACCTTTGAGAAGAAAGAACAAGTCAACGCCCATTACAAAACCCAACTCATAGAAAAAGGATTTACCCTGGTGGACAACAAGAAGAAAACGTCCAAGAAAAAAAGAATTCTGTTACTTCAACTAATGGGCCATCAACCAGCTTATGACTTCAGGTACCTTTCGCACATTCAATGCCATCAGCCACCAAAGTCAAAGAATCTTCAACCTAACAGGCCATTAAGACCCAGGTAACCAGGATAAATCCGTATTACATGTATGAACCTCTGTGAACGTCAGAAGTCATTCTGTCACAAGAAAAGTGTGATCCAACCTCTTGATATGTAACTCCAATCTTAACTCTTGACAGGTTATCACTATAGAGTGACCCACCCAAGAAATTTGATGTTTGAACTCTCTGCGAGCATCGGAAGTTACTTTCACGAGAGAACGTTGTAAACCAACACTTGACCGAATGGGTGGGCCACCCACCCGTACAATTATTTGTCGTCAATAGATTACATGTTTGGCCTCTCTGCGTCCGTCAGAAGATTGTGATCTAACCTCTTCATTCCTAACAGTTGGGTGAGTGGATGTGTTTGTAACTGCAATTCAAACAATTTTTCTAAAATTTAATTAATCATTTGTATTTTAAGGCCAAATTTTGTTAATTGAAGCCGGATTTGATCAATTCGAGGCCTGATTTTGACATTTATAGAAAGTTTTTTTACCATCAGTCAATTTTTTGTATTTTATAGCCGGACTTTACTGATTACTGATACTTTGAAATAGATTTCATTAAAATATTACAGTAATAATAACCTCATCCATTGGTAACATGAGATCATGTGTGTGCTCCTGCACTCTTCTATGTAAAAGAATATTAAATTTTAAATTGTATTGAATACTCAATACATAACATTTTCTTTAAACTATTTCGTAAACTTATAAATAAATAAATAAATACTAACTTAATACAATTGATAGTTGTGACCTCTACTACCTGACAATTCATGTTAATAAAATAATAAAACCATAATAGGTTAATTTACTACATCTGTAGAAGGCTCTAGTCGAGCCGAAACTAGTAATATATTCGTAAGAACAAACTTGTGATAAAAAACATTGTTTATTATCCCATAAATACTAATTTATTTGCTCAAATTTTGAAAACATATTTTTACCAAATTGTTCCATAAACTGTTATGCAGTTTTTTCAACAAACTTTCACAGACTAAGATTGAAATTATGTCAAATTAAACCGTAAATTTAAAATTTTTATGTTTTCGTATTAAAAGTGCAAATTATTAAACTAAAAGTTGTATCATAATATATAGAAAATTATAAGTAATTAACAAGAAAAGGGCGTATGATGAAATGTAAAGTGCATGCATTTATCATGTGCTGCAAATGACCAAAGGGTGTCTGCACACACATACACACATAGCTAAGCAAAGCAGAAAAAGCACACAAGAAGATTGTGCTCTTGGTGCGATTGAGTCGACCCTGCAGAGTAGGTTATGTACGGGCAATAAAGAGCCAGGTAAGTGGTAGCAACTAGCAAGCAAGAGCAAAGAGCCGGGCGCAACACAGCAGTGAGTGATCGTCGTTCGCGCATCAAAACGAGCAGCTGCCTGCCCATGTCTCTGCGGGTTCGCTGCGCATCCCGCTCCTCCTACGGCAGCTGTCGAGACCGTTAAAAGGGGCCGCGAACAAGAACCACCATTGGCCCGACTGTTCACTATTCCAAATGAGCAGACTGCACGATTGGTGCATCCCCTTTTGGATATGGCCATGTTTTGCCCTGTGACATCCTGCAGCGATCCCAAACAATTACCGAAGCCCAACTTTATTTTCCCTCTTTACCTTTACCATCGGATCGTTCCCTATTCCGTCCTTGTCCATCCATCCCTCCACGTGTATGTGTGTGCGCGTCCTGCTTGTATGTGAGTGTTGTCCTTCTGCTGCTTGCTTTGCTTGGCTTGCTGCTGCTATCTGTGTATTTGTATGCCTGTATATGTGTTCTATGTGTATGTATGTGTGTGTGTGTGTGTGTCTTCCGTCGCCAAATCCGAGTGCTCGTTTTGCGCTTTTGCATTCCCAAATTAGAAGGGGTCGCGACAGAGAGTAAAGTTCATCATCGGCACCGCCAACAACAATAACAATAAACAACAAACAACAACAATATAAGAAACAACAAATGCTCCGAGTAGTGTCTATAAACGTGTCCTGTGTTTAAAAAAGTGTTCTGGATATTTTATATTCATGGTGAGTAATAATAATTTTTGATTTATTTAAAAAAAACATTTGTAAAATTTCCACTCGAATCAAATCGAATTAAATTTAGAATGATGACAGCTCAATAGGTCCACTTTGACGAACGGACGTCGATAATCTGCCGCTGACGTTTACGAGTAGGTAGCGCATCATTTAATACTGATCGTGGTATTCACTTATAATTGATGGAATGATTTAATTATTGATTAACATATAATACGCATCATTGTAATTAGAATGATTTTTTAAAATGTTCACAAAAGTTGTGCGTTTCAAAGTTGTTAAATTGTTTAAAATAAACTGTTATTCAAAATAAATTGCTATCTAATAATATGCATAAAGATTATTACCACTTTATGCATACTTCTTAGAAGAATTAGAAGATGGTATTTGTAACGATATTTGTATGCAATTGTAGCTGCGATGTTGAATATATATTTATATTATTATTATTTATTAAAGCAACACGACCTACTTAGTCATCTTCCTCCATTAGGTATATAGTCACATTTGTGATGGTTATGTGATATTTTACACCCAACAATAATGTTTAAAACATTCTTTTATGCAACCTGAAATGTTGATTGAAATAAATGACAATTAACCAATTTTAGCGTACTCGAAGTTGTAAAAAATTATTCTTTGTATTTTAATTATACTAATTTTTGCTACTACTTCAAATAAAAATGCATTTTTTGATTGTTTTCTTGAAACTGAAAGATCAATATTAAAAATATCACAGTCGGATCCGCAGAATCATAATCAAATGCCAATTTTACGTTAAGAAATGCAAAAAAAAACATTTTTTTTACTTTAGCCAATTGAAAACCCATTGAAACACGGCAGGCAACCTGCCGGTGTCTATGGCTTGCAACAAGAGCACTCTCATCCTTGTCCTCCGCGTAGAAGTAAAATAGTTTTACACAAATAAAAATTGACTGGTTTCAACCTTTACATCATCATCATCATCATCGGACGGTGATACAAACTTAAAATGATGCCGGTTATGTGACATATTATAAACTTTGGCTTTTAATAGAAATTTGTAATTCTTAGTTAAATACAAAATTTATCACATGCAAGTTAGAATTTGCACATCACAATTAAATCCTGTACATAATAAAAAGTCAAAAATAACAAAATCCGGCCAAAAACGGTTGAAAAGTGTAAAATTCTATTTATAAAATGTTAAAAATAACAAAAATAGATCTTATAACATCAAGATATTGTCAGAAAGTACTAAATCCAACCACAAACTGTTGAAAAGAATAAATTTTTCATAAAATCTCGAAAATCCAGCTATAAAATATCAAAATATTGTTTAAAATAACAAAATTCGGCCATAAAACTTGAAAATATAGTTAGAAAGCAACAAAATTCGGCCAAAAATGGTCTAAACGTGCAAAACTTTATTCATAAACTGTCAAAAATAGCAAAGACCGGGTCTTAAAACATCAAAACATTGTTAGAAATCACCAAAATCCAGCTAGTTCAAAAATATAAAATTCTAATTCATAAAACAACCAATATCCGTCCTTAAAACATAAAAATATTGATAGAAAGTAACAAAATCAGGCTATAAAATGATAAAAAATGCAAAATTTATAAGAAGCCAAAAATCCTGCTATAAAGTATAAAAACATTGTCAGAAAGTACTGTAAAAACAGCAACATTCTGTTTATAAAAGTCAAAATTGGCATAAATTCGGTTATAAAATACAAAAATATTTAAAAAAAAAAACGATAGAAAAATGCAAAATTTGGTTAAAAAAATGTTAAAAATAGCAAAATCCGGCCATGAAATATCAACATATTGTTAAAACAAAAACAAAATTCAACCTTAAAACATCAAAATATTATCAGAAAGCACCAAAATCTGGGCATAAACTGTTGAAAAGTGCAAAATTCTTTTCATGGAATGTCAAAAATCCGGCCATAAAGTATGAAAACATTAAAACTACATTTTAAAATTTTGTCATTATCTGTTAAAAAGTGCAAAATTCTATTCATAAATAATTAAAAACTGCTAAATTTGGTCAAAAATATTTAAATATTTTCAGATAAAATCAAAGTTCGGTCGAAAATAGTTAAAAAGTCCGTAAAAAATCAAAATATTGTTAAAACCAAAAATAAAGTCAGAAAATACCAAAATTTACCATAAAAAATGCAACATTCTATTTATGAAAATGACAAAATTCTGTCATAAAATATTTTCAAAAAGAACCAAATTTCGTCTAAAATCAGTTGAAAACTACAAAATTTTATTCATTACATGTTATTGTTAAAAAAAACAAAAAATCTGACATAAACTGTTGCATAAAGTGCAAAATTTTATTCATGAAATGTAAAAATAGACATCAGGGGCCCTTTCGCATTGCAGATCGTGCTTATATAGTAATAAACGTTCAATGTTTTACTCACTTAATCTATCAAAATGTTTATGAATCTTGTATGAGGCACTTTGCATATGACGTTCCTAAGTTATTCAATTAACAAATATTGAATTTTGGGTTACCAACAAGTTATTTAGTAATTGCTACTTAGGTTGCAGAAAGTTTTATGATTAAAAACTTACATAGGCGCGTTGAAAACATTTGATTATCAATAAATAAGCATGTGACGTCATTCGTGAGCATGGTTATATTGGCTTCGTCATACGACAAGAGGAAAATAGTCCGCCATAACCTATCATGTTCACAAATAAATAATATTAATAAGTGTAGCAGCACCAAAACCTTAAATAAATTGTTACACGCGGGAATTTTAAATTTCAGTTTTCATAATACATTTACAACTTTGAACAGAACTATAACAAATGTTGTTACTTTAAACAAATAAAAAGTTTAATAAATTTACGGTGCAATGAATTACTCTTAAAGTTCAGACAAAAATTTACAATTTAATTTATAATTTATATCAAGGTCGGTAGCTTACCACAGGAAGAATAGCATTCCCGTCCCTTGCTTAGAAATGGGTTATATTTGAACCCCGTTTTTTTTTCCAAAATTTTAAGCAGAAATGTTAATAATATCAAAATAGCAATCCCGAATTTGTAATGAAGGAATTCAACTATAAAAATACAAGCTTTTATCCAAACGTATATTTTTTCACTTACTAGAGTATTAAAGGCAAACTTTTCTTCAATCGCTAATGACACTTGATACTTTGACCCACAAACTTCCGGTTTAATACAACATTTGCTGGGTTAGCTGCAGAAGCAATTGCGTCCATCACTCTCACCAAAAAAAGCTTCTTTGTCCATCTGAAAAAAAAAAACACTGAACATTCATTCGCCGAAAAAAACCCTTTTTAAGAAACAATATAATAACAAGCTTTTATTTGATCCAAAACCAAATATTAAAGCGGAAAGCGACGGATTCAAAAACATTCTAGTTGAATTGACCACGAACAATGTAAAATATTTAAATTTTTACATCTATCTCAGTACAAAATGTTAGCGCCCACTTTACAGTTTGAATTTTATTTTCATAAAAATGAAAAAAAAGGTTACCAAAAAAATCATTTTTATAATATTTATTTCTTAAATCATATAAAAAATATTTTTTAGCGGGCTTTAAATTTTTTTCTCGCATAATTTTCTGAACTAAAATACAAACAGAAAAACTATTTTTTAGATTAGGCAGACTAAAATAAACATTTTATTCAAATTCAATTCAACAATTACAGCGGCCAAGAGTCAAACACAGACAATTGTTTCGGTTCTACAAACCTCGTCAGTGTGCCTTGTATGACTATCGAAAATGTCTTTACAACTACATTTTGACAGTTTGTTGCAAAAGGACAGTTGAATTAATAATAAATATTTTGACACTGACAATTTCGACCACATGATTATTAAAATCTGCAGTTAAAATTAATTTGTATGTAACGTTCGTTATTAATTTCTCTTGCCTTCGTTTCCCCCCTCCCAACACAGAACGAAATATCGCTTTGAATAATAGAAAAGGCCGCGCGTATTTATGTGCGGCATCGGGGGCCACAATTTTAAGCGGTCCCGTTTATTCATTGCACCGCAGGATATCGGGTTCCCCTGCGGCTCTCTGCAATTTTAAAACATATGTCGGAATCACGATGCCGAGTAGATTTCATTGTTTGTTGTTTATTCTCTCTCTCTCTCTCTTTCTCGACAAATCCGAGCAACTCAGCCATCACATCTGTCACGAGAGATGAAGAAGAGAAAGAAAGAGAAAACGAGGGGAAAATACTTTTCTATGGGCGTGAACTCGCATCGACTAAACGTCAATCAAGTCGAAAATCGCATTTTAGAGATGACACGTCATTTAGAGTACGCACGATTTGATTTTTTTATACATAATTAGTAGCGCTGATAATGATTGCGGTTGCGGGAGTTCGTGCTTTAGCTCAGTTACGTCAGGTGCTTGCGATGAGTGTTCAATTGAGGTACTCGCGATAACAACGAGCGCTTAAAACGCGATAGTTGATTGTGGTGGTTGGTAGCAAGCAGCAGCAGCAGCACAGACGACTATAGCGTGGATGTGTTTTAATGCACACGCTATGTGCACCGAGCCCTAATCGAATTCCAAACAAACCAGTTAACTTTACTCAACTACTGCACCAAACAGACGGAGATGGAATGGATTGGATTGGATTGGGGGAACAAATTAGTTCGCGCCTTCCACCAGTCCCACCGCACCCCAATAACCACAAGAAGAAAAATCGAAATGCAATCTTATAACCTTACGACGATTGCCAATTAGTGCGATTTCGATTATTTTCACACATTATATAGTAACATATTATTCGTTCATTTTAAAAAATTTGAACGGCTTTAAAGGGATGCATGACTAAGAGCTGCAATCTAGTAGTAGCGTGTTTAAAACCGAGGTAACAGCGGGGGGCGGCGGCGGCGGACAGACAATCGGGCACTTCCGCGGGATAAGAAGATAAATGTGCGGTCAAGGGGCGCGCACACGATGGTCATCTTGCGATTACGCCGCCACGAACCCACCCGCGGCAACATGAATTATTTATAAGTTACCCTTTTACAAAAAAAAAAAAACGAAATAACGACGATGATGGAAAACCAGCCGGCTCCGGAGTAGTCGACACGACACACGATTCTTGTCAGTTCGGAAAAAGTTTGGTTTGCGTGAGAGACAATTTTACCGAATTTTGTAACAATTGCAAGCTTTTTTGATACTCAAATCTGGCTCAAGCAGTCCCTCCGAGTATGAAATGAAGCTAGACGATTAATTTATTTATAGCAGAAACTATAAATGCGATGAATAAATCCACAATAGTATATTGTACAACTAGCACGTAATGATACCCATTTCCCATAAGTATAATCGTTGTTGCACAAGCCTTTGGCAAGTGCTGGAATTTATGCAAATGCGAAATGAACATTACGTTATAGTTGTATACTTTTTCTACTAATGCCCGTATTCATAAAAGTCAGTTACAGTAACGGATCGTTAAATTTGACAACCGCAAAATTATTTATACTTATTCTACCATAAAAACAAGTTTGGCATAATAAATAACTATCAGAAGAGAATGAAAAATAATATTTACTAATAACATGTATTTCTATCAAATTTATAATAGTATATTAAAGAACGTGTTTCATAAGTCAAGTTTTGGTGCACGAGTCCAAATTCTAAAGGACGAGTGCTACAAATGACTTATGAAACAAGTTTTTTATACTATTTTTTCTATTTTGCTAGTGTTGTAGTCTATTTTAGTTAAAAATATAGAAATTTCAAAATCTAGGAAATTTTATTCTAGTTGGCAGAACTAATTGTGACATTAACAGATTGTTTTGAAATTTGATTTTGTGAGCTTTTATGAATACGGGCATAATGCCCGTATTCATAAAAGCTGATTAAATTTAATGACTATTAAATGTGACAACATAACCTCACAATTCGATAAAACGTCAAAACTATTTTTATAAATTTGATAGAAATACATGTTATTTATTTTGCGTTGTTATTAAATATTATTTTTTATGCATTTCTGATTAGTTATTTATTATGCGAAACTTTTTTTTATGGTAGAATAAGTATAAATAATTTTGCGGTTGTCAAATTTAACGATCCGTTACTGTAACTGACTTTTATGAATACCGGCATAAGACTATAAAAAATAAATATTAACAATTAAAGCAAATTTTGTGCAAATTGTACACTCGTTTTATGTAGTTGCACAATAGTCACATTGTAGTAGGGAATAGAAAAATCATTTATTTCCTCCGCTTTATACCATCGATTCAGTAGAATTAATGCAATTTAGCAGCATACTAATTGTATCATTTATGTATATTTTCAATGCATTTCATTCGATTTTTGTTAGGAGACAATAAATCATCCTTGTTATCTGTTTGTTGTTCCGTCACGCGCACCATTTCCACTCCCACGCACGCACCGTGATTTGGTGGTGCGATTAAAATGTTAATTTATGATAATCCCCCAGCCCAACACATTCTATTTAATTTAACTATTAATTTTCGAACGTATGTCTTGTCTGCGTTGGTGTACGTGTATGTGCGCGCTTTGTTTACGAGGGGGGACACGATTCACCGGTTCACGCATATTATGATGATTTAATAAAGGAAACGGTTATGAGTTATAAGTAGCGATATTATCCGCAATGAAAGCTGTTAATTATGAAATTATCAACTTATTGCATCTCGTCGCATAAATGAGCATCGGAATAATTTGATTGCGAGAAACGAACAATTTTATTATTAAGTTGCGCGCCAAACCGTAAATTAATTCATAAGTTTTATTGCTAAAAAACAAATTAAATTTAGATATCGTTCTGAAGCCTTTGTTTATAAATGCTACAGATTCTAACCTAGAAATTTTAAGAGGTTCTGCCATATTTGTCAAAATGGTCTTTGGAAAGTATAAAGTATGAAGGGTGCTATCATCTGCAAAACTATGAATAGGACTTTTAGTTGTTTTTTAAAAAATAAAGTTGGTACAAGAGCAGAACCAAATTTGCTTTTGACAGATCGGCATCTGTCAAAAGAAAAATCTGACATCTAATTTGTCAGTATGTGATAGTGAAAAATAATTTTCTAGTAAAAAAATTGTTGAATGCAGTTGGTAAGATTTTTAATGTTGCTCATTATTATTGTTTGAATCAAATTAAGTTCAACACTTGCACAACTTGAAATACAATGTGGAGTCATGTTTTGCAGAATTATAAATACTTTTTGACAATATTGTCATACTTTATGATCGAAATTTGCTATTTTTTACACTATATGAAGAAAATTTTATACATTTAACAGTTTATGACCGGATTTAGTATCTTTCTGACAATATTTTAGAGTTTTTCAACAACGTTTTGATGTTTCAAGACCGGAAGTTGCTATTGTTGACATTTTGGACCTTTTAAATAAAAATAAAATAAAATTTTCAAAACATATATACGACAGGAAAGTATACAGAGAGGTACAAAATTATATAGAAATTAGTATGTTAAAAATGATTATTAATCATACGTGTTTGTATCACCGTCCGACGATGGCCTTGTAAAGATTGAAACTAGTTACGGTTTTTAAATATATTCGTGATATTTAATTACATAGAAAAATTGTTTTATTTATTTTATTTAAAAATTGTTAAAATGTCATATTTTGACAAATTTCAGTTTGACAAAATTGTAAGTTCTGATCACGGTAAACCTAAGTAACATTTTGTCTCATTTTCCTGACATTGCGACATTTCTATGAGAAAAATCACCGATGACAAAAATCACAGCGATCAGAATGTTAAATTGTTTTTATAGTAATGGATGGATAATGGAATTTACAATTGTAAAATAGAAAAATAAATATCGATGATCCATAATAAATGTAGCACCGATTCGTATATATATATATATATATATGGTGGCGGCGCCGGGAACGGTGGCGGTGGCGTGGCATCGGGCATTAAACGATCAGCCCCCGGCTGCTCGCAATTGATGGAACTCGCTAGTTTGTGCCCGCCTCCCAAAGGGCGGCAGTAATTATCCATCTCAAATATTTACTCTGCCTTTGCCTCTCTACCCTCCTACCCCTCTCTCTCCTGCCATACGTATATATCCCTATATACAACCAATTCCAACGGGAACGGGAAGCAAGGGGGTTGTTGTATTTAAGTGTGAGGATCGGGTCGTTCCATCTCATTATTGTCAACCTTTACCAGTTTCTCGCATTTTGGTCATTAATACGATACAACAAAGGCGAGGATCGATAAGAAATACAATATAAATTGTATCAATTATTTATTGAATTCTAAAAAGGAATACAATTAATTCTCTGGTACAATTTTAAAATTGAAGAAAACATTCCCTCCCGTTTTTAATATCAATTTGTTGGATTAGTTATTAATGAACTCTGCCGGCAGTGCATATACATGATGAGATTACCATTAGAGAGAGGGTCGCTTGCTTGCAAATAAAAACATATTCAATGGAGCGGGCGATTACATAAAATTCTCTTGTATATTTTCCCCGCTATCAATGCACTTCTTGTTGTTACCAACCAACCACTTGGATTCACCGGATGCCGTCGTTTAATAAAGCCGATATTAAATAAAAACTCTCGTCTCGACTCGTCTCGTCCCTGCGTAGCATCAGTTACCGTCCCTAATATAATTTACAAATAATTAACTGAAATTTATTTTGACGCAATACATTTGTATGGTGGTGGTGGTGGTTTCTCTATTGTATTGCGACTTGTTTAGAAAATTGGTCGCGATCCGCGCCGAGCAAGAACAAAAGAATACAAGTGAGATGTGTTGTGTTGTTGGTTGTTTGTAAAGATTGTACAAACTGCACTCGGGTTTTTGTAAAACAATGGATGGTGAGGGGAACGAGTCGTTTCTCTCCTTGCCCCCCTATTTATATTTTTATCGACCACTTTAGGTATTATAGAATCTATCAATATTTGCCTACTTACACACTACTTGCGAGTCCACTCGTTGGCCTATTCATCGCAATACAAATATCCGTACTCACTCGGTTGCCCTCTTGTTTGTTTTATGTAATTACTCTATTAATATATTGGGGCGTAAAAAGCTGCAACGAGCGAACGAACGAACGACCCTTATTACTTGTATGCACACTCAATAATAATAAAATATAACAAGATCGCATTGCGCCGAGGCAATAAAACCCATCCACCTGGGAATAATTGCCTCGGTAACAATTTTCAAGCACTTAATTTATTAAAAAATCCATATTACACATGCATCCATAAAATTAATTCATCAACATTTTTATATTATTTTATTAATCAATTGATCAAGTGCGTCGATTAAATTCGTCGAGTGGATCAGAAGAGATGAGCTCGAGATGAAGCGGAAATGCGTTGTGATTGCTAATAAAAGCCCAGACGGACAGCTGGATGGATGGACAAATATTCTGTCATCATTATGAGAATTTAATATACAATTAGGCAAATGAAGACATCAAAAACAAATGATGATGATGTGATGAATAACATTATATTGAGAATGTTCACGCACGCCTAATAATAACGAACGAGTCGGAACGAGCGATCATCCCAAGTTGCTCTTCACTTTTCGCTCGCACGAGATTTATTTATATTCCCTTCGTTTTTTTTTTATGTTTTATTTGATGCCTTTGAGGCGAACCTCTTGAAATTTCCATCTCAGAGACGCCGCCGCCGCGCTGCCGTCGCGGCACTGCTTCATCTCTCCCTTGCCCGACCACTTTACAATTTGCATTCGGTCTCCTCAACTCGACGCGGCCTTTCACCCAGAAAACACGCGTTTTCTTCTTCTCCCCCAACATACACATACATACTCGACTTTCAATTATTAAAACAATCATTATTTAACTAATTTGATGTATGGTAACTGTCAAAGTGTATTAAAACATTTTTCAAACTGTATTAATCATTTTAGACAGACGTCAACATTTTTGATGTCTTTGTGACAGTTTATAAATACTTAAAGTAACTTACATTTCAAAAACATATACAGGGTGTTCAAAAAAGTATGTAAAATATTTAAGGGGGTGGTAGTACGAACCACAACAAACAAAAAAGTCTTAATAAACATGGGTTGTCATAGCAACGCTTTTGGAGATATAGAACATTATTTATTTTTATATATTTTTACAAAGAACAGAGTTCCATTTTTAAACAGACACGACATCTTTGTCCGAAGGACATTCATACTCTTCATACTTTCTAAAACCCCCTCATTGACTCGGATTTCTTGGAACTTTTCATTAATTTTTAATTGCAGCTCATCGAAGCTATTTACAGGAGTGTAGCATACACTAATGATTTCAAATATTTTGCTCGCCATAAAAGTGGTCGGCCTCTTCCTACCCACCTATGTGGAAACGCTTGGTCTGAGCTGGAGTACCATCATGCTGGAACCACATTTGTTGCCTGTGGGCCAAAGGAATGTCATCCAAAAGATCATACATTGTGTTCTGCGAAAAGCTGAGGTAAGCAGCGCCTGTTAATCGGTTTGGTAAAACAACAGGACCTAGAAACCTGTCGCCTACAATGCCCGTCCACATGTTTAATGAAAAACGTGTCTGATGTCCACATTCAGTTACAGCATATGGATTTTCGTCGGCCCAACGATGTGCATTATGAATTAACAACTCCATTTCGTGTCAATCCGGCTTCATCCGTAAAAAGAATTTTGGCAAAAAACTGTTTTCAGCAACCTTGCGTAGAAACCAGCGACAAAAAACCAAACGTGCCTGACAATCAGTTAAATTTAAGGCGCCTGTACTCGTTGTACATGATATGGATAGAGCAGCTGCTCGTGGAAGATTCTCTAAACAAGAGTAGCATCAATTCCTACCTCGGCTGATATTCTCCGCACACTCGTCCCTCGATTATGCTCTATCCGTGCTATAATTTCTTGTTCTGCTCTAGGAGTAGATACCGATATTGGTCTGCCGGAAAGATAACACTGTTTTCGAAGTGAACCGGTATCTCTCAATTTCTGGTGAATTCTTCCAAACATGCGATGTGAAAGAATCTGGCGATTTGGATAAGCTTCTACATAAAGGCGTCGCGCTTTGGTGGCAATCCCATTAGCACGACCATACATGAATTGTATGTCGGTTAGTTTTGCTTTAGAGTAATCAACCATAACAATGAAAACTTGTGCACTAACAACAACTGTCAAATACTGAGTGTTTATTTTACAAAACATCAGCCAACTATAATAAGAAAATGCACGGAAAAAAGAATAATAAAAATAAATAATGTTCCATATCTCCGAAACCGTTGCTATGACAACCCATGTTTATTAAGACTTTTTGTTTGTTGTGGTTCGTTCTACCACCCTCTTAAATATTTTACATTATTTTTTGAACACTATATAAGTTAGCGTTAAAAAAGTTACTACATTTAACCAAGAGTTAATAGAACTGTCTAACAATAATGTAGTTGATTGTATTTTATAGCACAAGTCACTAAAAGCATTAAATATTTTTAATTTTTTTGAGAGTTTTTATATTACTAAAACTCTCAAAAAAATCCAAGACTATACGTATTTCAAAACTTTTCGTGTAAAAAATGAAAATCATTTGGCAAACTGCCAAAATATGTTTCAAAACTGTCAAAATTTCTAAGCAAATTATGTTCTAAAAATCTATCAAAAAATTGTCTCTAAAGTAATTCCAAGTTTTAAATGTCAAAAATTGGTTGCTTTAATTATCATAACTGTTAAAAGTTGGCAAAACTGTCAAACTGTAATATTTAAACAGCTGAAAGCAGTTAAATGCTTTGATTAATGAGTGTAATGACTATTAAAAACAGAAAAATATTAAATCAACATATTTTATAAGTTTAACTAAAAAATATTTCAAAATATCATATTTTAACAACTGTCATCAGCATATGACGATCATACTTTTTGACAGTTATTATAAAATATGACAAGTAACAATTATATATTACAACAGCCATAAATGGTGATTAAAACAAAGTTTGTTATTAACGTAAAAAACTCAATTGTGTGCCTCCTGTGTAAATACATTTTGCTTGAATTATGTGAACGAAAGATCTTTACCTTTCCCTTATTCACAATAATTATCGAATTATTTACATTTTACTCCTCAGACGTACATATATAAAATATTGGTGTTTACCGACGAGTCCCATTATTTCTGAAACCACATCCGCATTATGTTCAACATTAATAAAATTCAATTGAATGGGTCTTTTGAGTATTTTGACCCATTGCGGTATATACAAACAAACATATTTTAAGCAATGAAGCACAAAACCTTTGTCGGTTTATTGGATTATTATAACTGCAAAAAAAGTTTCGAGATGTAAGATTTATTTAAATTTAAAAAATTGTTTGCAATTTGATATAGCGCGTGCCATGTAGCTCATCTATTGTGATTTAAGTATAATTACGCCAGATGTGCGCCGCCACAATGACGGTACTACGAAGGCGTAACGGGGGCTGCTAGATGCAACGTGATCTTTTGCGGATCCGGCGGAAGTCTCAAGACGGCGATCAAATATCCGATTATTATAGTGTGAACGCGTGTCGTGGAATGGAAAGACGCGCGACCAGCTGCCTTCAATTCTTAATAAACATTTCAATTGTTAATGAAACAAGCGAAAGCAAGCAAGCAAGCAAGCAAGCAACCACCCCTTAATAACGCAGCCGTTTCCTGTAAATCTTTGTCATTAATTTCCAATAAGTATAGTAGTATACGGACGGAATAAGCAATGAAGGAAAATAAATTAGGTGTATGAGAGACTGTAATCGGTGGGTGGAGATGATGTTCGACGATGACAGAATTGAATGCGATCATAATTGTCTGCTATGATTGAGTCTGCGGTCGGCAGCAAGCATTAAATAAAAATCGCATCGCCTTGACATCGACAACAGTCCGCGACAGGCGTTTACTAACAATGATCCTGTTCAGAACCAGATAACTCTCAGCCGTTAATTGTCTATGATTAGCCGACCCTGCTGCTGCTACCGCCGTCAACGCCACCCATCTCATCTCCCATCTCTCTTTAACGCTTCGATCGGTGCAAGGAAGAGACGTTGTAATATACACATCATATACAACTAATCCATCCGCCACCGCCACCCTCTCACAGATCGAACCGGAACCCTTACTCGATCCCATATAATAGGCATTGTCAGTTATTATTGCGATTAAATGGGGTCGGATGCCCGGGGATTGATCTCATCACACATTTTCATGTTTATATCGTCACACTTAATGAGCCGAAATTAGGGGACCGACCGACCGACCGACCAACCAACATTATTAATCTTTCCCGATTCCAATTAATATACAAATTTGGGTGACTAATTGACGTGTACGCAAACGATTAAAGTTGAAAATTAAATGATTATAAAACAAACGTGTGTTGGGGTCGAACACAACCCGTGCGATAATTTCATGTAAATTTAATACCGACAGTCATTTCAACAGCAAGCACAGATCGAAAACGAAAGATAATCTGCCCAACCTATCAACTTCCGTTTTGCATACAAGCACAAACATAAAACAAACAATTGATCTAATTTAAACAAACTTACAACAATTCCATTTCCAATAGATAGACAAATATGTTAAAATGGTAAAATAATTTAAATAAAAATAAAATGTTTTCTCATTCATTTTGAAATGTCAACTTAATTTATTAGCAGTCAACATTTTTTATCAACAGTTAAAAAGTTGAAATATGTTGAACATTAAAACCAACTGTCCCAACTTAAAAAAATGTCAAAAATGCAATAATTGTAAAATAGTTTCAAGAACATTACATTAGCAACTTGCAACTGAGATAAAATAATACAAGATTTCGGATACAATTAAAGACCAGAGTTGGTAAAAACTGTAAATAAAACTTTTGTTTGTACAGTTTTTTTAGTTGGGCGCCAATATGCTTAAATTTAATTATTTTATTTTAATTACAGATTAGCAAAATAGATGGGAGAATGGCCGAATCAACTCTGTCCGAAAAGATGTCGTTATCGACGTCGTCGTCGCCACCACCGCTTCCACCATCCGCGAATAAGAGTTCGACACTCAACTTTTCCATAGCAAAAATAATGGAATTGGACAGCAAATCGTCGAAGAAGGATCACATGCCGGCCATGCCTCCATCGGCGGGTAGCTTCAATCAAAACCTCGAATCGGCCTTCAAAAAGTACATACCGTCGGTGTTGCGTTCCCAACAGGATCTCCTCCATCAGTATCCCTTGGTGTATTACCCCAGTCAAATGATGTGCATAGCGACCACATCCGTATCCGTTTATAGCATCTCCCAAGAGAACGGTTGCACAATGGATGGAGGCGGCGGTCTCATGGGATTGCCTACGACGGCACCCCCGCCGCCTCATCCGCATCATCCCCACGCGCTCCCCGAACACTACGGCAAATCTAGTCATGCAAAACAATCGAGCAGCGGGGCGAATGTGAGCAAAGATAAGGAACATGGGGGGACTACCGCTGCCTCCACAAAGCAGAAGAGTTTCGAGTGCGGCGAATGTGGCAAGGTCTTCAACGCTCATTACAACCTCACCAGGCACATGCCGGTCCATACAGGAGCGCGTCCATTCGTTTGCAAAATTTGCGGAAAAGGATTCCGGCAGGCTTCCACGCTATGCAGACATAAAATCATCCACACCTCGGAAAAACCGCATAAATGTCATACGTGCGGGAAAGCGTTCAATAGATCGTCAACTCTAAACACGCACGCCAGAATCCATGCCGGATATAAACCATTCGTATGCGAATACTGCGGAAAAGGATTCCACCAGAAAGGCAATTACAAAAATCACAAACTCACACACAGTGGAGAAAAGGCATACAAATGTACCGTTTGCTCCAAGGCATTCCATCAGGTTTACAACCTCACCTTCCACATGCATACGCATAACGATAAAAAACCATTTACGTGTCAAGCTTGCGGTAAAGGATTCTGTCGCAATTTCGATTTGAAAAAACATATGAGGAAGTTGCATGAAAATGGTGGCGGCGGTGGTAGTGGTATTGGCGGAAGCAACAACAACAACAATAATCAGGATTATGGGTCGCCACCCGGCGGTAACGGCGACCTCCACCACTTCATCAGCCCTTTTATACTACCAGCGCCGACAAGATCCCTCCTCGCCTACTCCAACAAACTGTTATGAGCTTCTGTTCGTTTCTGTGTGCGTGTATGTGTGTGCTGTACAAATATTTAATAAAATGAAGGACATAATATGCTTCAATAAATGTGCAATATATTTATAATTGGAGGTGGCCATGTTGGGTTGGTGTTGGCACCTGTTATCTTAACAAAATGAGAGAGATAGAGAGAAAAGATGTTGTGAAACATTCTTTGAAATATGGACGATGCATATACTATATATTATATAAATTTATCAATAAATAAATGTTATTTATAATAAACCACCATTATTTTCCTTCAATGTTGACAGGTTTGGGGATCAATTCTAATCGCTTTGACTTTTCTCATAGAAACGTCAGTGAAATGTGAAATGCGACCAAATGCTATTTAGATTTCACTAATTTCAATGACAAAAGTCGATAATTGATATCAAAATCAACCCTCTGTAGTACATGATTCACCAAAATATTTGTGAACATGATCAATTAAACAACAATCAGAAATGATTTAATTCAATGACAGAATCAATTCAATTTCATCATATTACCTAGCAACACAATCATGAACAACTGTGATAGTAAAATAATTGTATTATAAACAATAACAAAGCTCAAAAGTGAATGGTAGCGCCATCTGTTAAATGACGCCAACAATACACCGTAATTTGTGTATGCAACCAGTTATACTACCAATGTGCACATATTGCATATCTTGATCTTTACACATAGTTGCCGACTAGGGAAAGGGGGGGTCAAATATTTTTAAACATTAATTAATAAGTATTAAAAAAATGTTTTTACAACAATTAACAAATTATTATTTTAATAAATAATAATTTCTATAATTTTGGTAAATAAATCACTAAATTTGCTATTAAACAAAATCCAATAGATCAAATTTAATCAAATTGGATACAAACAATCTTCAATAAACAGTTGAAACATTGATGAAGTCAAAAGCTCAAAATATTAAATAAAATTATTATAAAAAAAAACAAATTCCATATATTATTTTATTAGTTTTTCCAAAATTGATTACCTTACCTTACTTGTTTCTTTTGTAATACGTATCATATTTTGTAACAGCTATCAAAAGTCATTATCAACATTATTGACACAAATTGACAATAAAATGGGTTTCCTTCGCCCCCTCAAGCGTTAGTTATTAAGTAATTAATTGTTAAACAATTCGCTGATATCTATCTAAGTACAAAGTGTTACTTGTACATGTTTGACAGCTTTAAGAGTTTTACAGTTCCAAAAATTTCATTTGATTATAATTATTAATGTTTTGACAGTTTTTGATTATTTTGTCAAGTTTGACAGTTGTTCTTTGATGTTCCAATAGACTATTGATTATTTCTTTACTAAGTTCTAAACATTTTGACAGTTTATATTAAAATTTGTCAGTTATTTTACGTATTTCAAAATGTTTTGACAGTTTATTAATCATTAATTTTGTAAAGTTTGACAGTTTAATCAATATGTGAAGAATGACCAAACCAACAGTTGGTAAATTGTCGAGTTTATTTACAAATCTATCATCATTGAATCTGAATTTAACTTTATTGTCAATATCTTTGTTATCTTTAAAGATATCAATTTGGGCAACAAAAATAAAATTGAAGATAATTCAATAGTACACAAAATATGACATATAAACGTTAACTTACAAAATCTGTTAACTGTCAAAGTAACAAAAATACTAACGTTTAGTTAACCTTCAAAAATAGTTACTAAAAAATAAATTCAGACGACTATGATTATTTAAGTAATATACTGGTGCACACCGTATGCAACCAGTCATACACCCTTGTGTATTCTATGCAATTCCATGCACCCACCTGACCGTAAAACAAAACAAAAACATAAATGATAAATAATACTACTGGGTCGATTCTCATAACAGAAATATGTCAAACAAGCATTAATTCCCGTTTGAATTATTGCAGCACCTTTAAAGGTGTGTTGATGGTTTAGTTTACCTGTGAAACTGGAGTCACACAGTAACCCACTTCTCAAATTTCAATCAATAATAAAACAAATGGGACACTCCTCTATGCATGTTAATGTATGCTGTTAATGGAATGAAAAGAGTGTGCAAACTGAATCAATAATGGTGCGTGTTATATCCGTTCACCACTTCACCAACCAGCAGATACTAACGGTCGAACAACCGACTGCAAGTTGTGTGGCCCCACCGCATCGCCTCCTGCTTGCCCTTTCAAGCCATTGTATTGAAGTACGCGATTTGAGTGCCGATGGAGATGTGCTATTTACATTCCCGACGGTCGACGAGGTGGCACAAATATTGCATTGCTTAAACGGTACAGGTAAAACAAATTAACAATTTTAAATATTAATTGATCGTTTTAGGTGATTATGTGGCCACAATGGAATCGAAATTCAATCGACAGAACCGCGAACTCAATTTTGTTAGGGTTTACATTAATTGGGATAACGTGGCCACTTTACAGCAATCCAAGATGAACAGCAGCGGTGCCAGTTTGGGTTTATCGGAATGCGGGATGGTTCAACCGATGAGAGCACGCATTGCAGGGCGTGTAACTCCTACTACCAATCAATCTGAATTGGGTAGCTTGGAAATGATTGAGATTCCAACTAAACGGAATCCGACTGCCATACAAGTTTGCCAGGTACGCAATTATTTAATAATTAAATATAAATTTCTTACGTTATTGTAGGTTTCAGGAAATATACTAATTCAATCCAATAAGTTGTTGACGATTTACGCTTTCGAGGTTAAGACGCATGACATATCCAAGTTGAAGTTTGTTGATTTCGAAGAGGTTTCTATCAGTATCGAGTTGACTTTTTATCCTACACAGATGGCCATGTGCGAGCATTATATTGCTTGTTTGAATCGGGATAGTCTGCATATGTTTAAGTTGGTTCATGGTAATGCTGGGTCTTCTTCGGCTAGGGAAGTCGGCAATGAGGCATCTGGTGATTCCTTAAATTTTAAATGTAATTAGATTTGTAAAATATTTAATTTAATGTTACATTTTGTGTTAAATGTCAAATGTTATGTTTTAGACAATGATGATGAAACAATTGATTACAAAAAATTATTAAGAGACGAATCTCGCAACCCGCAATTGCATAAAGTAACAGTGAATCTTCCGAGCATATTAAGAGAAAATAGTGTCGTCCATCGACATAGCCCGTTTACATTCTGCGACAAAGATCTAATTGTGAAAATAGAGGTTAGTTGATTCAATTTAAATTAATTAAAAAAAAATGTATGATACAATTTCTAGAATCGTGACAAACAAAATATTGTTGTTGAAAACCTAATTCAATTAAAATTGAAACCAATTTTAATTGAAAACGCACAAAAACACATCAGTGAAGAGTTTAAATGTCTCATATTGAAACCAATTTACGTGGACGATGCGTATGTGAAGCGCAGGAATGAAGAAAAAGGTCGATTTTTGAGGAGCGATTTTCGAAATAATTTACATAGCGTTACTTGCCTTATTGCAACGCAACAGGAAGGTTATTTGTATCAGTTTTGCGATGATGCAGATGTCTCGGTGCATCTTGATAATTGTATTACGGTTTATCCGTTCACAGCACCCGTTCATCGAATCGTAATGGAAGATTATTTCCTACACGCTTTGACGGAAACTGGGTTAGAATCGTATACGTTGCGAACGGGACATCGATTATGCATGGATTTACAGAATATCGACGATATCAATGTGGTATGTTTGATTAATTAATTTAATTTATTTGAAGTTTGTTTATAGTAGATGAAATATTATACTTTAGTGTTAGCTCACTAAACTAACTAATTAATTAATTAGAAATGCATTCAGGGACAGCTTGAAACACTTCCTAACATTTTGAAAAAGTTTAAAATTAATTAGAATTGTGAGCTGTTTAGAAAGAAATTACATTGAAACAGATTAATTTGAACTGATATATAGCTCAGGAACAGTAATACATACAAAAATCCTAGTTTTCGGCAAACTAAAGTATAAAATTTATTTTATTACAAACATAACCTTAAACCAATATAATAAAAGTGCAAAAAACTAATTAATTTAATATTTCAAGGCTTGTCCTCCCATATCAGAATCGGTTTGTTTAGTCGGTTTACGCCCCTTTCTAGGAATCGAACAATTACTCCTCGCCAATAACCATTTGGTTCTTTTGGCGAATGGTGAAGGTTCCCCGACGCATTCCGTTGGTTCCAATAGTAGGTAAAATAAATTCACTCAAATTATTTAAACAAATATTAAAATTTACATTTCAGTTCGACCACTTCTTATTGGACTCTTTATTGTTTGGAGTTGCCGACTCCGAAAACCGTATTTAATGATATTTGTATTGTTGCTAATGTGCATCGTTTTACCTCGGCGCAAACTTATCGGCATTTAATATGCGAGGCGCACATGATTTTACGAAAGGCGTTGATTTTAGGCCGTTGGTCTGTTATGGAAAGTAATGTTAGTTTGTTGAAGGTCGATAGGTGCAGTAAGGATGATGTTAAGGAAGTTTATCGAACTTCTTGTGCGTTACTGGCTGATCATTATATCATGTAAGTGTTAATCTCAAAACTGACGTGTCAAAAAATTGAATTATAATAATTTGTCAAATTATAAAGTGTTAACTGTCATGTATTATTAAAATGTTAGCGTCGTTAACTTAACAATTTGCTAGTTTTTCGGAAAATAACACATTTCACACAATATTTTTTTTCAAATTAACATAATATTTGAAAAATATTGTAATAATAAGTAAATCAATAACATTTCTTAAACTATTTAGTTTTACATCGTAAACAATTGTTTCTCCGATTTAATTTTTTAAACTGCACGTTACAGAATTGATCAAAATATTGATTTAATGTTACTCAAGATAATTGTAGTAATGATTGAAGAAGCTGCCGAGTCCAATTATATTAATTAATAAATATATTTCTCAACCTTATTAGTGTTATTACACTTTAGAAGCAGAAACGATTTTTAAATTTCAATCTTATTAACATTATTTAAGATTAACAAGTACTTCATAGATTAAACAAACAATCTCAGCAATTAATACATTTCATTTAAAATATGCCACAAATTAATTATAACAATTCAATAATTACGTATTGTTTGCAATAATTCCTATGCAACAAGTAGACATATTTTCATTCACACATTTGATATTGAAAAATGAGTTCCGCATCAAAGCTTATTAAAATTAATTAAGAGAATATGAACAATAATTCTTACCTAATCATTTTTTAATCACTTTATATAGTTAATTAATGCTTTTCTGAACATTATTGAAAATTATGCGTCAATTATGAAATGCTGCCAATCATAGATAATACTGCCAATCATGAGAAAGTAAAAAGTACCAGTAGACCATACATGAATGCTGTCAGATAATATTCAAAATGGCGGCTATAATTTGTTTATTGTAAATATTCATTTTTAGTGTGTGTAGGATTAATGTAGTTGTATATAATTGTACAAAAAAACTATTTATAATACACAATTCGCTTAGAAACCCATAAAGTTGCAAAAAAAGAACATTCATAATGAGTCCATAATAAGTTTCAACTGGGGTTGCCTTTCTCCTCTATGTGAATGTCAACCATTATGACAGTTGCATCATAGTTTTTGTCAGGAATTAAATCATATTATCATCAAATATATATTATTTTTGTCAACTAAGCAATATTGTCAATTTTGACAGTAAATTTAATTAATTTGACAGAATGTTATTTATATTTCAAGGTGTTTACACGAGAGAGATTACTGCATGTCGGTTCCGTATTATAAAATGGCCGGAATCGGTCCGCATGAAATCATCAAAAGGGTCAAGAAAATCCAAGAACAATCGAATTCGCACCAAGTGAATGGATTGATCTACTACTTGAAAACAGTGTTATTCAATTCGAAAGCGAGTTCCGACATCCTGGGATCGTGTTCGAAACAAAACTTCGCGGAGGCCGTGCTCGATCTGTTCGAACGATACAATTTTCAGGAATTGCCCAATTTGATACTGAAAGTGGCCGTCTTAAGAGAATACAGTACCGATAAATTGATTAATATTTTAAACAATGGAACGATCATGTAAGTAGGTATGCGGACACAACGGCTGACACACTCCGCAATACGTCTTTTGCCAACGCGATACAGCCAACATGATCGGTACGTGTGACGTCAATTGTGGGCAAGTGAGTTGGAACGTTGTTATGTTGGTGCTAAAAATAGCACACGCCGCACCTATAACTGTATATGTTCTAACGCTATTTTACTAATATAGTTGCATAGAAACGTCATTGCGATGCGGAGTGTCAGCCCTGGAACAATGGAGCTTCGATTCTAGAAATATATCGACACGAGAATAAAATCGAAACTTCAGTGTTCCACGGTCAAAACGCTAAGCGAAGATTTATCTAAATTAATTAATAATTTTCAGAACCGAAACCAATCAAACCGAAAAATTATTAGCTCTTGTTATTTTATACATTCTACGAACCAATCTGAGAAAAGCGCATGAATTACTGCAAGAAATAACACGAGACAAGTTGTACAATGTTTTATTGGATAATTGGGAGCTCCTGTTTGAATCAATCGGTTCAAAACGTGGCGGGTCACTCTCCTTTTCAGAATTGGCTGTAATTTTAATGAACACACAACCGGAATTGCTTGCCGATCTATTCATGGTTTTCGTGAACGAGAAGCGAGTTATAAACTTGGGAAAATTACTCAAAGTTTTCCTCGAATATCTTCCCTCGAGTATAGGTAATGATGCTAATCAGGGCGGATTAGTTCTTCAGAAAACGCTGGAATTGCATTTTGCTCGATTTTTTGAAAAATACGATTCCAAAGAATTATCCAAAGTTGTTTACGATAGAGCCAGTTTGGAAGCCATGAAATTGTTGGTGAGATCTTATTTGTCGCAAATACAGATGTTGAAGGATAAACAGGATTCGGCGGATGTAGAATTATCGGAAGAAACGGAAAAAATTAAAAATCGCAAACAGAAAATGACGGATGCCCACTTGTTTGCTTCGTTGCGATTCGAATATCTTAATAGAATGCCTCCGTTTAATGGTAAGGTTGCTAAAAATGCAGTATTGAAGAAATTGCAGGCGTTACTATGCAGTCAGGCTGTTCCCAATCAGGTTATCTTAGAGGTGAATCAGTTTTTGGCTTTGAATGAAAATTTGCGCGGCAATATGAGTTTACAATCGATTATAATGAGTGTCAACGATGGGGTTCCGTATTTATTGGAAAATTGTCCGGGATGTGTACTGCAATATGGTAAGGATCGCTTCAACAAACCGGACGATTGGAAATTTTTAATCGCAACCGTACAGAGGAGGATTTTAATGGTCGGACAAAACGAGGAACAGAATCAAGTTTCGGCTCATCATAAGAAATTGTTGAAAGGTAATTAATTTTATTTTGACGTTTAGGAACAGAAATCAACATTATCCGAAAATACTTCATTAGTAACAATACGACACTTGTCATGTCAAAATATGACACTTGTTAATGTGTCAAAATATGACCAATTTAATTTGAGTTGCTCCCAAGTGTTCTCAGTTACACATGAACTATTCTCAAGTGTGTCTAAGCTGTTTCCAAGTTTACTGATCTATTTCAAATTACTTAATTCAGTTACCTTGTCATTTATATAATTAATTGATTATTTCAGATATATTGACACACGTGGCGACGACATTAAATCTCGAACATTTAATAATGGTTTTCCCGCAACACATGAATTATTCGACTAGTTATATCGAGGAAGATACTTCCCAAGATCCCGATGAAGATATCCTGAACGAGATACAAAATTATGATCCTTACATAACGTTATGCAAAGAGACGATGCACGCCAATCAGATCAAGAAGTTGATAACAGCCACAGGACAACAATTGCTGTGCACGCTGAATTTATAAGAGATAGTGGTGAACATATGAACCCGAATGTGATAGATGAGAACCAAACCAAAAATTATATACCAACTAATCGTATTATATGTATATCAATGTTTATATTAATATAAATTAGATTTTAAAAATAATGTGAAGCAAGAGTGAGATATAGAGAGAGAGAGAGAGAGAAGAGGAAGGGTTGTTATTACTTTTTGATAGTTTATGAAACAATTGAGACGCTTGTCATTGTGACTTTTCCATGTCTTCTGTCTGTGAATTTTTCGATACTCTACAATTTTGATTTGCGAATAAATATTTGTATTGATTTCAAAATGTTCTTTGTTTGTTTTCGTAGGTTAGAAGATCAAGAAAGACGAACATTGCTCACATGCAATAATTTGAGGTTATGTCGAATTGAATAGCAGTTGGTACTAATGATGATGTTGGTACCAAATTACATAATATTTCAATGTATGGTTAACAAGTTATATTTGTTTTAGTAATGCGGTAATTATGTCAATTCGGTAAGTTTACATGTTTAATTTGAGGTTATGTCAAATTAGGCGTATCGATTTTAATCATTTTTACGCAATTGGTACTAATGATGATGGAGTATGTTGGCACCAAATTACATCAATTTCCAATGTATGGTTGACAAGTTATTATTAGTTTAAGTAATGCGGTAATTCAGAAAGAATTCAGAAGAAAAATGTTATTAGAAAATAAAAGGAACTATATTTACAAAATTGATTCGACCCAATTATAACTAGTCTTAATTATTTGAAGCAATTGTCATGTTGACAGTTGACATTTGCCAAAAATTATTAATTAAATGACTGATATATTTGGTATTTTTACAATCAAATCATTTCTAAATATAGATCAAATATCAGAACAATGCAGATATGTACATATTAATTAGTAAAAATAATTCAACTAGTGCGTTAACTAATTAGTTGTTAATTAAAATGACCGAGTGAGCGCTAATGAGGCCGGTCAATAAAACTAAAGCATCGATCAAAACTGATGCTGTTACCGTTCGTTCGACAAATTATGTAGGCACCTACCCCCCTAATTAAGCAAACAAATCGCAACACAACGAAATGTATACCGAACGCATTACCTAGATCCGTTACAATTTAACAATGTGCTAAGTGGTTGCGCAATTATAATAAAAAACGACGAACAAAATACCCAACGCGTTAGTATCAAAGATGCGTTCGTTGTCCCTACTAATCGTTGGATTATTATCCATTTATTTAACACAAGCTCAAGAAATTATTGCGACTGCAACAACCGAAAATTATAATGCCGAAGAAACCGGTCGGGGTATGATGATGATGGATTACGAGGATCACCATCACGTGGAAGAAAAACCCGAACAAAAAGCAGTAAAAACCGATCCGTGGGCCGGTTATTACGATTTTTTAATCAATGAAGGTTCATTCAAATTCTGGGCTGTGTTTCAGGTAATTTTAATTATTTCTTACCACTGAATGTTTGTTTAATTTTATTATTTTCCAGTTGGGTACCGCTCTTCTATTGACTTATTCCGCCTTCGCTGCTGTTTACTACGCAAAATTCAATCCGATCGGTTCCGATTACGATTATTACGACGACTTCTTTTTCCGTTCCAATAAGGGCAGGTCAGCGCCAGCTTCGACAACAACTTCATGGCCTTGGTTCAATTTGGATGCCAAAAAGATTCAATTTATTTTAAATGCCATTACGTCTAAAAAGTATACTTAAAAATGATAATGATTAAATCTGTTTGTAATTAAATTTAAAATTGAAATTGTTTGTGTATTAATATTAATCCTATCCAATGAAGTAGAGTAGTATTTTACTTCATTGATCCTACCCCTAATGACATCTGTCAAAAATATTATTACAGTAAAATTTCAATGGATTTAAAATAATTTGGATGGCAGCTGTCAAGAGATTAAACAAAAAATATTGTGACACGTTTTGAGTAAATTTGTCACAATAATCTTTGTTATACTTCAAATTTAATGTTATAAGCTTTTATTAAATAATGATAAAAATCAAAATATTACTATTACTACCAATGAAGAACAAATGATTCAAATTAAATATTTTCTTAAAGTAAAATACAATTTGGTAAGCTAGAAATAATGCTTACATAAATATATTACTCGCCTTCTTAATATCAACACTGTAGCCGCTTAATTTATCTAAACTTCATGGAAATGAAGCGATTAATCCTTAACTTGAGGTGCATACCATCAAAACATTATATTTAAAGTAAAAAACATTGTGATAAAAAATAAATGTTATGATTATAATTACAATACATTCTAATAACTAATTAAAACAGATGGCAGCACCTAATCAAACTGCAACTCAACATCAGCCTAAAATGTTCAACAAATTGCATCAATATCGTGTAATTAATATTTATTCCAATCAACTTACCATATTATAAATCAATTATTTTTCATTTAATCACTTTTACACACACTAAGAAATATTCAAAATGACTCACTACTTTCGTCTTGGAGTCATCTCTAGCTGAACTGACCTTAAATGCAGTCGAAAACCTACATTACTTCTGAGGCGCTATAAATTGGAACAGGTCGCTCCTTGAAGAACTGCGGTGCTCCACCATTTCATATCCTAATGAACATCATGGCACTAACACTCGCGCACTGTAAAAAATGAAAAATATTGTAATAATAAGTAAATCGATAACATTTTCAAAACTATTTACTTTTACACCGTAAACAATTGTTTCTTCGATTTAATATTTTATTTTTTAAACTGCACGTTTACAGAATTGATCAAAATATTGATTTCAATGTAGTCAAGAAAATTGTAGTAATGATTGAAGAAGCTGCCGAATCTAATTATATTAATTAATAAACATATTTCCCCACTTTATTAGTGTTATTACATTTTAGAATCAGAAATGACTTTTAAATTTCAATCTCAAGCTGCCAACATTATAACATAATTTAAGATTAACAAGTACTTCATAGATTAAATAAACAATCTCAGCAATTAAACATTTCATTTAAAATATGCCCCAAACTAATTATAACAATTACTCATTGTTTGCAATAACTCCTATCCATTCAACAAGTAGACATATTTTCATTCACACATTTGATATTGAAAAATGAGTTCCGCATCAAAACGTACTATACCTACCAAAAGCTTATTAATTAATTAAGAGTGTATGAACAATAATTCTTACCTAATCACTTTTGATCACTTTATAATTGTTAATTAATAGTCATCTAACTTTATTGAAAATTAAATGTCAAATGTTGCCATTGCTGCCAATCATGAGAAAGTAAAAAGTGTTAATACTGTCAATAGGCCATTCATGAGCGTTGTCAGATAATTTTCAAAATGGCGGCTGTATAAGTAAATACTCATATTTGTTTTTAGAATGTGAAGGATTAGTATTGGATTAGATAAGACTATAATATTAATTTTTATTTGATACAATACTAATGTTTATTGTAAAATAATAACTTTTTCTGAAGATTAAAAGAGTCAATGCATATATGCTTTAGTTCAATTATTACCTTTCTAAGTAAATACGTATTAAACATGATAAATTTTATAAATTTGCATACTAAATCTTCTTTAAGCATTGCAAATTAATTAATGTGTCAAAATTGATTTTTGGAAA
Organism: Tachinus rufipes; assembly: GCA_963932245.1. Lineage (NCBI taxonomy): Eukaryota > Metazoa > Arthropoda > Insecta > Coleoptera > Staphylinidae > Tachinus > Tachinus rufipes. Next base: position 96,293,875 of record OZ010748.1, read on the forward strand.
TTGCCAATTTTTATGATTTTTTTGAAAATTTGAAGATTTAGATTTGTTTTAGTAAATTTAATAAATGTTATTTTTTCACTAAAATATTATATTACAAAAGCATAATTATTTGATTTCTATAGAATTTACCGTTAGTGTCAACAATATCGGCAAGTATAGAATAGAATACAATTGTGCAACAATATCTTTGAATGAATGACATTTATATGAAAGGATAGATCATGATACCATTAGTAGGGAGAATAAAAAACACAAATATATGAGAAAAAATAAAACAATTGATGAAGGAAAGACATTTGGGAAGATTAGATGCAAACTGATTTATGTAATAAATCAATAAAACATTTTATTTAACGACTTAACACATCATCATCATCATATTATCATCATCCAAACATAAATATTTGTGTTGCTCTTAATCTATAATATCAGAAAACGCAAAAATTTGGTAGAAACAAAGTCAACAATCAAGAGCAAACATAATGAATTAATTACATTGTTATTTCACAGATAAGAGAGTATGGTTAGTAATTTCCTCACTACATCACCACTCCCTACTACATAATAATTTACAATATAAAACAATATTCATTAGAGATTAATATTTTTTGTTTTAAATCGATCGGAATATGTACAACAATTAGTGTGTGGCACTCGACATTCATGTTCATTCCATTCATACCAATTTAAAAATTTTACATTAAAATCTACCTAATTTAAATATATACATATATGTTATATACGTGTATATATTATTATTTAATCACATTTTTATTAGTTAGGTTCAAATTATGTACAAACGATTCTACTATTCGACTCCCCTCCTCTCACTCAACGACCCCATTCAAAATCACCGTTCCTTACCATGGAAAAACATTATGTACACGTAAATTAATGAAGCGCAATCAATCGAATTAACCCATTCATTCATGTGAATCCACCGATTATTAATGAATATATAATATTATATATGTTTGTATGTATATATGTACAAAGTAAGAAATCAATCAATCAATCAATCAATCAATCACTCACTCAATTAGTTGTCCCCATCATACTTACATTTAAAATTAGGTATATTCAATTAGATATACAGGTATACAATATAAAGGACATTGTGTTTCTCTTCTTCTTTTTTAACTTATTTACAAATCTCATCAAATGGCACAGAATGAGTCCGCTTCTCCCTCAATTACGGACTATATGTGCTCATCACTTTTTACGCTATCTACAATATACTCTTATCATTTACTGGTATAAAATCTAAACTGGGCAATGGTTATTTAACTAATCACATAAAGACAAAGACCCAGAGCAAACGTTAATGCCAATGCCAGTGACATTCTGGGTGGAGCGCATGCCACCAACCCCAAACCAGTCGAGAGATGTGACCAACCGGGTAGAGGTGAAGCGGAATTCTTTCCACGTTGCATGGCAGCCGGATGTTCACCTGAAAATTAATTAATTAGTAATAACTCGATATAGTCTAATCAATCAATCAATTACCATTGAGTACGTGTAGTAAAACACTGACTGAATCGAGATTCGATGGACAGCACGTGTAGTTTCCGGAATTTTCCGATTGAGCATGGAAGATAATCAGAGCACTGATGGTCGTATCCGAACCTATACGTTCCATATTGATATCAATCAGACTACGATCGTATTCCAACACGCGCTCGCCATCCTGATACCAGAAAATATATTCGGGTTCCTCCAACGATTGCGTAATAACACATTTCAAGCTGACCGTGCTTCCACTTTTTACGTAAATATCGGATTCGCCCAAAATTTCAATCTTTGGCACTGAAAATAAACGCAATCATCAAGCCTCAATTACAACGATATATTGTGTGATTCATAAAATAATAGAATGATTTACTATCTTTTTATCACAAGATCCGTAGAAGGTTCTAGTCGAGCCGAAACTAGTAATGTATTCGTGAAAACAAACTTGTGATTTAAAACATAGTAAATTGTTTTGTTATTTCGTTATATATAATAAATAACTTACCAACAACATTGAGTGTGATAAAATTACTCATTTTGGGTTCGGTGCTAACTTGACACTCGTATTGACCGGCATCTCGGGCCTGAACGTATTTAACTTGTAACGTCCACGTATCGGTCGCTTCGACTAGAAACGATTGAAATCTATCGTCTGCTATAAACGTATACCGATCCACCGTCAAAATATGTGCATCTCTTCTACGAATCCACGACACCGATTTATTACCGAGCTGTTTCACCTTGCACGGGAGGTAAGCGTGCGTGCCGAGTTGTGTCGTTATATTTGTGTTGGTGGTCGGATCGAAATACGGACCCGTGTATAGTCCAGTGAATCGTTTGACGGCATGAGCTGCATCGCCACCTGGAATCACTCGGATGGTTACAATTTGATTGAAACTATTGGATTACTATTAAAACTAATTATGGTGCATATTATACAACAACATAGTAGAATAGTAATGTTAATAAATGTGTGCTGCTGTAAGAAAGTTTAATATTAATCTTCTTGCCCGTTGTCGATGCTGTTGGTGAAATCGAAGCCGTCTATGGTGTTTCCTGGAATGTAAAATTAAGATTAAAATTGAATATAACAAAAATAATTAGAACAGGATTAATGCATTAAAAGTAATCATGTACATCAGTATGAAGACAAAATTTTTGTAAAAAGTCAAAGGTTAAGTGCAGTGGCATAGACTAGTGGAGGGATTAAGATATTGTAACACCCCATACCCCAAAATACTAAAATAGTCTGTTTGAAAAAGTAAAATTCGCTCTTCTAAGAGTTATAGGTTAACAAAATCATCAAAAACTGTTAAAAATAAAAATTTACCCTCAAAATCATCCATTTTAGATTAAAAATACGTTGGCAAAGTTTCCAGCGTCAAACGCCTGCTTACAAAATAATTATTTGACATTAACAAATTAATTTGTCAATATCCAGCTGTCAAATAATTACTTTTATGCATTAATCTTGCAAATAAAATTCAATATATTATTTCACTGATTACATTTCTATTGAAAAATATCAATCAAATAAATAGTTTTTATGAAAGAAATCTTAAATCTGACTAAACATACCATGACGTTTGAGTAGGTCGTTCGTATAAAACAATCAAAGCCGTCTTCATCCTGCAAAGAAATAAAAATCAAAACCAAGCAATCAACATTTCGACTACATTCAGATCAATCAATAAACATGCGATTAAATCAATTACTAATACCTAATATGTAAAACGGTTTTCACAATCCGAGCCGACTGCAAATTAAAACTGAATAGGATCGAATCAGAATCAGAATTAATTCAATCACTAAAATTTATTTCTACTATCAATCAATTGAAAATTAATCAAACATCCAATAATCGTTATTTTTAAAAGCGCGTTTGCCTCTCGCAATGAAAAACGGTTGCTCCTCACGACGACCCCGAGCAGTGAAAAACGGATCGTTTGCGATGCCATCACGTCTGACTAAACTCCAACGGGGTTCCTCCACGTATAAACCGTCCCTCGAGTATTTCGGTACTTTTTTGCCACGGCTCGCCCAGAATAATGGAATGTCCTCATCGTCTTTGGATCGCTTCTCTTTGTACGACGTGGTGCTAGCTGAAAGGGTGTAGGAAATTTTATTAGAACGCATCTCGCCATATCTGCCACTCGGATGATGCAACGTACACTGTAAAAAAAGGAACAATCACAAATATTATAAAATAGCAAATGTATTCATCCAATATCGGTATAGTTTGGTAGGTAATTAAATAATAAAATTGATACCTGCACTGTTGTAGTATAGTACCTTGCGTCAATCAGCCTGCAAATAAATTTAAAATCAATACTAATAAATTAATTAATTAATATTTTACCTTTTTCAAATTGAAATATGGATGAATCCCGAGTTGATACAAGTCGCCACATCCTGTACATCTGCAAATTAATTGCTTAATGTTATTATTGAGTAGTTTGGCTAATTAAAGGTATAAATTCACTATTTGTAAGAAAGGCGTCGTCGGTTTAATGATTCTGTTGCGCATCTATTCTCTTATCGATTGAGTCTGGCTGACGTCGTTGCCTGGGATGGGTGGCGGCGGTTACTACTACCTACATCGCTTCAGAAAATCTGGGCGATTCTGGGGGAGGGGGGCGGCCAGCCAGACCAGGGATTGAAAGAATCGTTACGCCCTGGTATTCATAGGGAAATATGTGCGCGCGCGTTCGCGATTGTTATCTGATCCCCCCCAACGGTGGGGAGAAAAAAGAAAAAAGACAAAAAGGTCAACAAATCGATTTTAATTATTTCATTAATATTTAGAAATTTTTGTACAAACAATATTTACCAAAGAATTGGTTTCTCGCATTACACTGAATGAAAATAAAAAAACACTGCCTTAATCCACTAACATCACTACTGGAAGACCGAGTTGGACCGAGACTCTATCACAACATTTGGGGAGCGGTGGTCTTTTTTAGACTATTACTAACCGCCAGGGTGCGCCACTTACATCATGGATTCGCGCGCCGTTTCCACCAATTATTGGTTCGCGCTTTCAAGTGGCATTAATGTGAAGACAAATGATTCAAATCTGCTCCAGATAGAAAATTCATTATATCATTGAGGGTAATTTTATTGATCTAAAATTTTTTTTACAAAAAAAATATTTCTAAGATTTTTTGTTTCGATATAAGCTTGTGCCAAAACACAAAAAACAATTTATTTACATAACCTATAAAAATTGACAGTTTATCATTAAGCAATGCCAACACTTAATAGATTGTTTTGAGATTTATCTCTTTATACAAAGATATACGCATATAACCAGTTGTCAAATGATACTCTAGAATACTGTCAAAAAGTTTCTAAACTACCAAAAATATTACTACAACTGTCAAAATATTTCTGAAACGATCTAAAATGTAGAAAAATGTTTCTGATTTGACAAAAAAGTTCTAAAATGTAAAAAAAAATCATAAAGTGTCAAAAATGTTCCTGCAATGTTGTAAAGTTCTTGAACTGTCAATAATGTTTCTGAACTTTCAATAAATATGTTAAATGTTTTTGAAATGTTCAAAAGTGTACAAAAATGTTCCTGAAATGTCAAAAATCTTGAGGCGTTTTAAAGTGCAAGAAATGTTCTTAAACTGTCAGTAATGTTCCTAAATTTTCAATAAATATTCTTAATGTTGCTGAACTGTTCTAATAAGCCAAAAAAACGTTCCCAAACTGTCGAAAATGTTCATAAAATATTTTACATACAACAGTTTAACCAGCGGTAACTGTTATCTAAATCGGCGGTAACCATTAACACTAATTTTCAATTGTTTCAGATATTACCAGTAACTGTTATCTAAAGTAGTAGCTGTATTTTTTACCTTAACTATTACTAGGTAAACAGACTATTGTCAACAACTGCAACCTAAACTGTTAAACTATTACAAGTAACTTTTAGTCTAAACTATTACCGGTATTTGTTAATAACAGTTTAACCAAATTATTTCAGTAACTGTTACCGGTAACTATTTTACTAATAACTAAATTAATACCGCTAACTGTTCCTAATAACTGTTACTTAAACTATTACAAGTAAATGTGTAAAGTATTTAAAAATTGCGTAAATTTCTAATCTGTCGCTTTTACAGTTATGCTAAAATTGACATCTTAACAATCATTTTCTCATAACATAACCTAAAAAATTATCACTAAAAATCCTTATAAGATCAATCGATTTACGCAGACGCCCAACTTAATCACAAATTTGTTTCAAAGTTTTGGCGTCCAAAAATAAAATACAAAAATCTTATCTAATTTTTGAATGTACTCTATTTTGTAGTAATTTGTTATGTTTTTTTTTTGTGTAAGTATCATTTATCCCTTTAGCCGTATTCACGCCACTGCTGACGGCAGCCACTTCTCTGCCCGTAATGCTGGCAACTTACGTTACAGTTTCAAACCACTAGAGTGAATATTAATATACTCCGCACCAGAGAAAGATATTAGTCGTAAAACCTCACGATAACAATGCGCGTTGGGGAGTAGGAAAGCGCATAAACGTTTGAAATAAGATCAAAACCACAATCTTTTGTGCAGCATTCTGATGCCTAGACTACTGCACCACATGGCATGTATTAAATTATCACCATCAACACCAACGTCTTAAAGTGCATAATGTAATTGAATCAAATTACTAAACTAAAGTTTTTGGCGCCCAATTATAGATATATTTTTAAAAAATTGGTGCCAATTTTTTTCTAACAAAATCGAATTTGCATAATTACACCCCAGACACAAACCATGAACTGATTTTTTTTTCATATTGGCAACAATGCACTTTCCAGTACAGGATTGGATTCCGCTAAATTATAACGGAACGCTTTTCGCTATGCTAAACACAGATGGGCCATCGTATCCCCCTTACACCGTGCCAGTAATTTGCGCGCAAAGTGTTGCTACGAGGCGCAGGCGTCTCGCGCCAGTCTGACGTCAAGCCACATCAATACATGGGCCGAGCCAAAGCGTTTGACTTTCTTTGGCAAAAGTGTTGATAAAAATTTGATTTTTGTTTTCGGAATAGGACCATGTAAGTAAATTAAATAGCACAAGCGATAATCACACGACACCACCACCATCAATAATAGAGAAAGAACATATGCAAAACATAAATAGTAATTATTAATAATTGAAAAATAATTAGGTTCCATTCAATGTGCTTGAATATTGTCGTTATTGTATATAATAATTATTAATATTATACGTGAATGTATGTGTTGGTATGTATGTGAGCGCGCAGGGATGTTGCAGATCGATTTTTTTCATTCAGCGCAGGCGCTTTGCGCACTACAGACGGTTTATCGAATCAGTTCCGAGTAAAAATGTGTGCAAGACTTAATTGCGAATAAACGGATAAAATAGTTTATTAAACACCAATAATTCAACGAAAACACCAAACAGCCAACGAATTCCTCCCATTACAAGATGTAAGTAAAATAAGTAAATAATTTTCGATTTAATTCCGTGTCCTAGTTCATACGCACTTAATCGATTGTCGAATGTTTTAGAAATTATCAAAAATCCTTTTGTTAATGTTTCGAATCGATTAATTTAATTTAATTACTCGCGGGGGAGTAAAGCGAAGGGCGATCGATATTAATGCGGTGACGATGTTATAAATAAAAACATTTCAGACCAAAAAATTAATCGATTCTACCAAATGTGGCTATAATCCAAATTTATTATTTAAATTAGGGCTCAACCAGCACCAGGCGCTCCGGATAATTTGGCGCCCACCCCGTCGGCAGATGGTGAAGTCGTCGGGGGGCCTAGGACGCCCCAGCAAATCGCCGCCCAAAAAAGGCTTCAACAGACGCAAGCCCAGGTCGATGAAGTCGTCGATATTATGAAGACGAATGTTGAAAAGGTGCTGGAAAGAGATCAGAAACTCTCAGAACTGGACGACAGGGCGGGTAAGTAGCAAATCAACAGTTAGTTTAAGTCATTTGTGGTGTGACACGGGAATTTTGTTGCAGACGCTTTGCAGCAGGGTGCTTCACAGTTCGAACAACAAGCTGGTAAACTTAAAAGGAAATTCTGGCTACAAAATCTAAAGGTGCGAAATGATTGTTAATAATTTAATTCGGATCTAATCTCGGGCAATATTTACAGATGATGATAATAATGGGCGTCATTGGATTGGTGATTGTCGTCATTATAGGCAGTAAGTAGGACAACAAAAATTCATTAGATTTAAGCTTCAATTTTCAAAAATTCTCACACGCACCCTATCTTCTTCTATTTTAATAATCGACGATTGAACCAAATGGTTAATGATTTCTTTCCATTATAGTGAACTTCATGTAATGCAGATATTACAATCGTATAAGCTCCGAACTAAAGACAATTCGGTAATTAAAAACAAATAATTGTATAAGAAGGATCCCGATCGCTGTGTTTCATTAATTGGTGTTCATTGACAATGCGATATAATATTGCTTCTGTCTGTCCGTCCATTTTTAGTTAATTATTGCACATTTAATGCATGAATTCTTCCCCCCCCCCCCCCCCAAACTGAATGTGCATGATGTTACAATCTCAATTTTTCCACTCGTGCATGTGCACTCGACATTTTACCAGTATCAAAGACAGACAGATTATACTATCTACACGCCCAAAACAAAGTCGATTATTATTGGTTTAGTACCCCCAAACTAATTAAACAATGCCCCCACTGATTGAAAAAACTATTATTATTATTACTATTATTATTATTACTATTATTACCCCCCCTACCCTCGTGTGTAATCAATGGTTAACTTGTATATAATGGCTTTGAATATTTGCATCCAGTTTAGATTGTTTGACTACTTGTATTGTTATTTTATAGTGAAATTCATGCCGGACGACAAACAGGCACAGCCACCATACCCCTACCCGTACCCACCGCCGCCGCCACCACCGCAACCGCAGCCAGCGTCGCCAGCAGGAACCGCCGCGGCCGCCAGTGGTTAATAATAAACGACGATTACAACACCAACAAAATAATACCAAAACCATCTGCGCGCAATACAACAATCCACCAACCAACACCACCACATACAATACTATCCACAACATCCAGCAGATGGCGGTCGACACTTGTGTGTTTGCGCGAAATTTCAAGTGTTGTTGTTGTTGTTGTTGTTGTTGAAAACTGTAAATGTACGCATTCGCACTAGCTGCATACTCTTTTATTTTTCTCAAAACAAAAAAAATAATAATAATTATATTAAAGAAACAACAACTACTCCCCACGCGGACGGCTTCGATTATCCCACTAAAATAAGCCGCCAGCCGCTTGGCGACAGCGATCGTCTATTGTTTCAGAAAAAAAAAATTAAAAAGCTGTAGGTTGGTAAAGAAAACTTACTGACAAAACGATATTAATTTCGTAAATAAATTAAACAAAGTTAGATGTTTATATTAATTATTGAATGTAATCTAATTTTTTCTTTTTGGGAACGGCGCGACTAATTAACTAACTAACTAACTAACTATGTAATTAAATAATAATAATGATTTTCATTTCGTTTACGTTTGAAATGAAAATGATTAATTTCGAATTTAGTGAATGAGAATGGAGGGCGCGCGCACCCTTGAATGGATTCAATTAACAACAAGAGAGTATAATAAAAATATCGGTTACTAATTTTTGCAAAAATGATAATTAAATAAAAAAGAAATAATGAAATAATAAGAAAAACTTGTATAAAGTGTTTTCAGATTTTATTTTATGTAATATATTCGTTATCTATCACTATTATTATTATTGAATAAATAACTAGATTAGCAATTAATTGTTTCAGCCATTGTGATACCCTCCCTTGAATGTTTTTTTAGCAAAGTATAAGGCTGGATACACACTGGAGACTATTTATCACGTCACGTCCATAATTACTGAGACGTGAGACTGACAGGACCGACCTTAAGCAAATTTATTCCGTTCTTGGGTGTAGATTTTATGTAAGGTTAAGATTAGTATTTACATATGCTAGTGCATAATATGTATCAGTTGGGGTAATTAGTTATTAATAGACCACAGATAACGTTTCGATTGATGATATCTAAGTTAGAACAGATTGAATTTTGATATCATATTATAAACTTTTGGTATAAATGAGTTTGCTGTGCTCAAGTTGTTATCATAAAGATTTATTGTTTCGTTGTTGTTAGTTTAACTGAACGTCGCTGCTTACTATCGCTGTATCATCGTTTGCTGGCAAGCGCTTGTCAAAAGCGTCACATAATAAACATTAGCAAAAAAGCAAAAACGTCACAGCAAGTAAATTAGCACTATGCACAGTAACAAACTCCATGATTGCCTCGATTTGGGATAGAAGCTTGAAACACCAATCGGAGCCTAGTAATTAAAATTCGAGTCCACTCAGAAAAAGTAATGGTAAACTTGTCAAAGACATACATGCACGAATCAGGATAATATAATTTCATTTCAATACCGTCAAACACACACGACTAGCATAAACAGCAGTGTAGTCAAAACATAAGCTGTTGTACAATCCAAATAAGTTCTTTTGAACTCCCACTTGACGGCATTTGTATAATAGGAATTGAAATATAAATTTCTCAGGCAGTTCAGCAACAAGCAATTATTCATCCAACGACAAAATCTTGTTTAGACAGGTTTAGACTTGTTTAATCAAACAAGTCTAAACCTGTCTGAACAAGATCGCACAGATACTAACAAAAATATAATACCACAAGTCAAACAAGCAGCAAGTCTGTACTTGTTAGAACTTGCAAAAATGTTTAAAAATGCAAAAAAATCAATTACATCTTACTACTACGCCTCTTTTATAGGTAGGGTCTACCAGACAGCATTTGCATAATAAGAATTGATTTATTAATTACGCAAGCAGTTCGGCAATAATCGTATACACACAAACTCTGATAAGCGGTGATTTGTTCAAAGACAAGACTAAACAAGTCAAAACCTGTCTGAACAAGATCGTATGATATCACAAGTCGAACAAGCAACAAGTCTGAACATGCACAAAATTTAAAAAATAATAATAATAATAATAATAATTTTAATTTATAATTAATCAGCATGTTATCAAACTAGTTTAAAGCTGAGATTTTTCTACTTTGGTTTCTATTTTGTCATGTTTTAAAAGTGCCGTTTTCATAATGAAATTACGATTGATAATTTAAAATTCCGGTCGTTAGCGTGACGTCAATATACCGAGGTTATAAATTCGTGCACGACGGCGAATGAGCTCAGTCAGTGCTTGTCGGTCGTAGTGTGCGGATGTGCGGTGTTGTGCTAGAAGGATGCTGCCGGTTGGATTAAATTAGTGAAACGGATTAATTATTTATTAAAGGTAAGGTTATTAATAAATTCTATTTTACTTGATAATTGCGTCGCATTTATATTTTGTTGTAAATTGTTTATCATATGCTGTCATAGGTTATTATAAAATGTCAAAAAATATATTTTGCAAGACAGAAGTGACATGAACTGTCACATAATTTGTTAACAATCTTAATCTGTCATATAGGTATTACCATGATAAAATTGCATTCATGAATCATAGATAATATTTAAGTTTTGACAATTTATAAACAAGTTTGTGAAACGATCCTAACAATTATGACAGATTGTAAACATTTCTATTTTTTGGTTGTTTAGAAGCATCTAATTAGCAGTTTTTTAACAATAACTGACAATGCCAGAAATTATGAAATATTAGTATTATAACCAATGATATTAATAAAAACAAATGTTATTATTAACCCAAATTAAATATTTTCCATACCTAAGGTAGCATTTTCTTTTGTATGTTCTATTATTCTAAAAATCCTATTAAACAATTGATCGCCATACTCCAATCTGAAAAAAAATACAATTCGGTAAACTAGAAATAATGCTTACATTAACATATTACTTGCCTCCTTACTAAAAACATTGTAGCCATTTAATTTATTTCAAAATCCTATAAAACAAAGCCTCATTCTAAAAGAAAAATACAATTTGGTAAGCTAGAAATAATGATTACATTAATATATTACTCGCCTTCTTAATATCAACACTGTAGTCGCTTAATTTATCTCAACTTCATGGAAATGAAGCGATTGATCCTTAACTTGAGGTGCATACCATCAAAACATTATATTTAAAGTAAAAAACATTGTAATAAAGAATAATTGTTATGATTATAATTACAATACATTCTAATAACTAATTAAAACAGATGGCAGCACTTAATCAAACTGCTATTCAACATCGGCCTGAAATGTTCAACAAATTGCATCAATATCGTGTAATTAATATTTATTCCAATCAACTTACCATATTATAAATCAATTATTTTTCATTTAATCACTTTTACACACACTAAGAAATATTCAAAATGACTCACTACTTTCGTCTTGGAGTCATCTCTAGCTGAACTGACCTTAAATGCAGTCGAAAACCTACATTACTTCTGAAGCGCTATAAATTGGAAGAGGTCGCTCCTTGAAGAACTGCGGTGCTCCACCATTCCATATCCTAATGAACATCATGGCACTAACACTCGCGCACTGTAAAAAATGAAAAATATTGTAATAATAAGTAAATCGATAACATTTTCAAAACTAATTAATTTTACACCATAAACAATTGTTTCTCCGATTTAATATTTTATTTTTTAAACTGCACGTTTACAGAATTGATCAAAATATTGATTTCATGTTAGTCGAGAAAATTGTAGTAATGATTGAAGCAATCGAGTTAAGTTATATTAATTATATTATATTTACCCACCTAATAACACTTTACAAGCAGAATTGACTTTTAAATTTTAATCTCAAGCTGCCAACATTATAACATAAAAACATTAACAAGTACTTCATAGATAGTTTGATTAACAAACAATCTCAACAATTAATGCATTTCATCTAAAATATGCAACAAATTAATAATAATACAATAATTGCAATAACTCCTATGCAACAAGTAGATATTTTCACACACACATTTGACACTGAAAAATGAGTTCCGCATCAAAGCTTACTATACCTATCAAAAGCTTATAAATTAATTAAGAGAATATCGACGATAATTCTTACCTAATCACTTTTAATCACTTTATTAATTGTTAATTAATAATCTCCCAAACTTTATTGAAAATTATATGTCAAATGAAATGTCGACACTGCTGCCAATCATGAAAAAGTAAAGTGTCAATAGACCATTCATGAGCGCTGTCAGATAATTTTCAAAATGGCGGCCATATAATTTGTTTATTGTAAATACTTATAATTTTTAGAGTGTGTAGAATTAGAGTCCAAAAGTCAATACAAAATAATACTTATTATTTAGTTCAATTATCATCATTACACCTAAAAATGTTTGTTTGGTTTTATTTTAAATAAATAACAATGACGTCAATATGAAACGCCTCTTTTATAAGACAGATCCAATTTATTAATCAAGCAATTTGGCAACGATCGTGTACACACAAAACGAACGGTTACTTCCGATTAAACAAGTCGAAACCTGTCTGAACCAGATTGCACAGATACCAATAGTATATAATACCACAGATCAATCAAGCAAGTTGCACAACTGTCACTTGGTCACCACACAACTCAAGTAGAACCACACACACACAACCAACAAATTTCAGGCAAGCATTGCACATAAAACCTAGACACCTGGTGCACATCATTAGTGGCGGATTTATGCGCATGCCGATGAGGCGGCCATCTCAGGCTCAAATTTATGTGCAAGTGGATGAAACGGCCATCTCCCGCATGTTTATAGTCAATAATAATATTAGTATTATAGTAATACTATAAAAAATTTAAAAGTTCCCCAAAATTTGCCACGATTTAGTAAACAAAAAGACCAATTTTTTGACGTAGGAGTTTAGTTGATAACAAACCCGTCACTGTAGCCAGCGGACAGGAAAATTTCTAGCAAAGTGAAAGTAAAGTGGTAGTGCAACCGGAAGATGTCCGACTCCACAAAACGGAACAATGTTGATGATGAATTGATGACGACCTCTGCGAGACTTTGAACCACGAATAGATGTCACCTGCAATGGAATGGTTCACAAGACAGCTATTAATCTGCACATCAACGCCAGCATCGATTCCCCGCGCCGTGGAATTGGTTTACAACAAACCTCACAAAATAAGACTCGCACTCGAGGGTATTGCACATACCGCTCTAGCTGACGTTTCTCTCAACGTCGTTCAACTCCGCAACCCCCGGTTGCACTTGGAAGTCCCCAACTCTTAGGGGGCTCGACCAACAGGTCTATACCATAGACCAGACAAGAACAAGACACCTATCAGCCGGACTAACGCATTCACAGCACCGCTTCCGAGGCGTTGCCCCTTCCGCGGATTGTTTCCGGACCGAAAGGACAGGGATTTGATGTTGAGACCACACCACTGACATAGATGTACCAAAGACCGGATCAACGTCCCCATTCTCTTCCGATAGAATTTCAGAATTGTACCCAAACCAAACTACGACACACACTACCACCCACTTCAAGATCCTGTTTTTTTGGTTTATTATATGTACCTTCGAGTCATTGTACAAGAACCGGTTCTAACTCCGGCTCAACACACTAAAATACATGATCTACGTCTACTATGCCGCACCCTGCGAAACTTCACCGTCACCCTCCAGACCAACAAAGAAATTGAGGTTCTCAATTATTTAAAATTACGTTCCTATGTAAAATTTTTGGCCAAAAAAATAATTATCATGTACCGTATGCGGCTGTTGAGGATTACGTTTTGTACCCTTTCGAAATGAGTTTACGTCCAAATTTTTGATTAACTTGGCTAATAAATCTAAAATAGCGCATTTGTCAAAACTTTGTTAGGTTATCTGTTAAATTAATGGAATTTTCCACAATTATTGATAATCGCAATATCCATTATAAGAATTGAATGGCTATGTTAATATTTTTTAGGTTGTGTTAAGTTAGGTTAGGTTACTTAACCAACAATATTGTTGGTAAGTAATGATCAATTTAAATGTTTTGAAAACAGTTTAATAAAGTATAACTTACATTTAATATTAGTAACTCGTGATTCGGCATAATTCGTTGTGCAATACTACGATGATGCAATTAGATCGCAATAAATTGAAGTTTGATTAACTAGCCAACTTTTCTCTCCAACAAAATATTCCTCGCTTCATGTTAGTTTTGTTGTTAATGGTGGAATTTGCGTTTGTAATGTTGGTGAAACTGTAAATAAAACCAATGTGACCAATCCAATAAAAACATAAACCGGTCAATCAATAACAAAGCGTCCCTTATAAAACATAACCAAACAATTTATTAATTTATTTAATTTTAATCTGAATATAGTTTGTAATTAATATTTCAAAAGCAATCATGTCCTTACTTCCACCAATAATAACAACAGCACCCATTATACAACCGACAACAATAATTCCGGAACATCAATGTCCATCCAGAAAGCACAAAAAACATAAATCGGAACGCAAAGATCGGCACGACGGTTACGAATCTGGCGAACGTCAACAACCTGGATTAAAACTGATCCTAAAAGTTGGTAGCCAAACGACTCCCGAACATTCCACAGGTAGGTTGATTTATAATAAGCAACGATCAATCAAAACTTACATTAAAGCAGATTTCCAGTATGGACAACAACAATACATGGAGCAAATGGATCCGACTCGTACGCACCATAAAAAAAGCAAAAAGAAAAAGAAGAAAAAAGACAAGGGAAAGGATAAGGAGCGCAAACACAAACATCATCATAAGGATAAAAAACGTAAACGTGATGAAGAAGGGCCGCTAATTATAGTCGAAGGCGATTATGTTGAGGAAGAACAGCAACAGCAACAAATTGTGATGCAACGAAGCGAGGAATTAGGAGAGCGTCAACCTGGAGAGGTAATTAATTTGCTTAGTTAGAAACGATTATAAAAATTTAATTTTTAGCCGTTTGCTACAATGGGAAGTCCATATAGAGAACCGCGTACTTGTGTTATTCGTAAAATACAGGAACGCACCGTCGTGCAACGCATGTTGGAACATGTCTTGCGCAACATTGAGAAAAAGGATCCGCAACAATTCTTTGCCTGGCCGGTTACAGATAACATAGCACCTGGTTACAGCGCGATTATTACGAATCCTATGGATTTCAGCACGATGAAGCAAAAAATCGACGATAACGAGTATCGGGATTTGTTGGAATTTATGGAAGATTTTAAATTGATGTGCACAAACGCAATGAGATACAATCATGCCGATACGATTTATTACAAAGCAAGTAAGAAGTTATTGCATGCTGGACTTAAATTGTTCGCGCCCGAAAAGGTTGGTTGGATTTTACAGTTTATGCCTGAGGTTTCCAGTAAGGAATTAGGTTAGTTGGAATCGTTATTAATTGTATTGTTCTATAATAATTGTTTTTGAAGGATTTGAAGTTCCAGCTGAAATCCGAGCCGAGTTCAGGGTTCCTGATAAGGAAATGTTGTCTCCTATTGCTAAACGGAGGATGCCTGCTACTAAATTTGAGGCCATACCTGATGATTTGGAACCGGATGAGATTTTAGCAAGAGCTCAGAAGGCTGCTAGGGAGGCTAAGGCTAAATTAATGACGAGGCGCGGGGGACCAAGCATGGGATTCTTGCGACAGCGTAAAGATGGAACTACACATCTTAATATATTGGTAAGAGTGTGATTAGTTACACTTCAAACAAGACACCAACTGTCATGTTTGAAGTGTAATTAAGCTTGCTAGATGTTTAGTTTTAAGCAATTCAATTGATCAATTTTAATCAAATAATAATAAAATAAGCTATCTTTACTAAACAGTTAAATTGTTGATGACATCAAAAGCTCAAATTATTGATTGAAAATATTTTTTTTAAATTTTGGTTTATAAATCAAATTGCCTATGAACAATCTTTAATAATAAACAATTGAAACAAAAGCTGAAAATATTGATTGAAAATATTTTTTAAAAATTAATTTCTAAAATTTTGGACAATAAATCACCAAATTTGCAATAAAACAAAATTTAATCAATCAATTTTGATCAAATTGGCTATGAACAATCTTTAATAAACAATTAAAACAATTCATCATTGTGCCTGAAGTTTGAAATTATTGATTCAAAATGTTTTTAAAAAGTAATAATTTCCAAAATATTGCTTAATAACAATTGACAGGTAACATCACAGCTTTCACAATTGACAGATGATTAAATTAAAGTTAATGACACTTTACACTAATAGGAAAATAAAGATGAAATATTACTGACTCATTCCTAAATACAGGTTGGCGGAGATGGTGTAATTCCCGGTACTAAGAAGCGTCCCGTACTGTTGGGTCAGCTTACTGGTAAATTGACGGAAGGTACGGGACAATTGCAAGGATTCCGAGAGGACCGCAGAAATATAGCAAAACCCGTCAAGCCTCTCTATTATGGCGCTTTCGGATCGTATGCGCCGAGTTACGATTCTGCATTTGCTAATTTAAGTAAAGAGGAAAGCGAACTCGTTTATCAAACTTACGGATCGGATTCGGCCGTTCAGTACGCCGAAAGCATTCTCGATTTTGCTAGAGATTGCGATTACACTGTCTACATGGTGGATAGTTTGCTGGATCTTATGACCGGCGGTGAACATGGCAAAACGAAAAAGGTATTTTATCATAAATTTGTAATAATTAATATGTTAAGACTGGCCGTGGAGAGCGAAATTTGTGGTCAAAAAGTATTAAAAAAGCGACAAGCCGTTCTGACGGACGGCCGATAAGTGTTAAATATAATTAATTAATATTTTTAGGTATTGGATGAACGTAGGCAACTTCGCGAAGAAGAAGATGCCGTTAAAACCGTAATGGAAACGAAAGCCGAGGATGCAGTTAAAATCGATATGGATGAATTGCGCTCTCTATCCGATGTCGGAATCGATGTTGAATTCCTCGATAACATGTCTAGCACACTGAAAACATCCGAGGAGCGTGCCGAATTACAAGATAAATTAAACAGCATGTCAGGGTTATTGGACAAATTACACAAAATCCAATACCAACGTTTGTCGCAAACAGTGCCGCAACATTTGGCGACGATTCAGGGACCCAGCGAGGAAGAAGTAGCTCTTGCTGATACAATCACGACTAATTTGACAGATATTGCTAAACGACTGAATCCTGTCGATATTGTACCATTAGCGGGAGTACGTAAGGCATTAGGTGTGGTCGGACCTGAACCGGAATCTGTTCCACCGGCACATGAAGTCGATTTGGAATCCGAATTGCGACAATTTTTGGAGAGTGAGAATAATTTGGTCAGTTCGCCGCTACGAGCTGATGATAAAACTATTGAAGAGATTTTAATGGAATAGATATTTATTGTGACACTACTAATATGATAATTAAATGTATAACTTTATTTTGATGATGGTTATTGTAGGTCAGTTATTTTTTTCTATCCTACTCAATTCTCAACTGTCAAATTCTGATGTCACAAAATTTATTATCTTTCTGACACCTTTTGACTTTTTAATCAGATATCAAAATAGATTGTATCACTAATTCAAACTACTCGTGAATTGCAGTGACCCATCCAACTATTGGTCATCAAGGAACTGGATACCACCATCTCTTCCTATGACTATTACACTTCCAAAGCTTGCAAAATCAAATTATTTGATAACAAACTCTTAAAAAGTCCAAGCTCCTTGCTAGTAATGAATTGGCCTGACTCACCCACCCAAGTATCACCATTTCTTCCTTGGATATAGAGAATCCTAACACTTTCAAGAAAGAAAAATTCCAATTTCTTGGACACTTCAGTTGACATTGAAAGCTATAGATAATTTTGATTAAATCATTTGTGCTGTGTAAGTCAAAGTACATGAATTTGAACTTTACTTTGGGAAGGACACAATCACACCACTTAAATAGATTTATGGGCCTATTCTGAACTTATTTTAACATTGCTGTAAAAATTGATTTTTAATCAATCAGGTATCGAGTTTTTTAAATATTTCCTAGCAACGATCAAAATGTTAATTAACATCGCTGTAAAAAATGTTCAGAATATGGCTATTAGCTAACATTGCTGTAGAAATTAGTTTTTAACCAATCAGGTATCAAGTTTTTTAAATATTATCTAGCAATGTTCAATATGTTAATTAACATCGCTGTTAAAAATGTTCAGAATACAGCTAATAGTCTAATTTTGTCTTAGAAATGCACAAATCAATGCATTTGATTATTAAATTTAAATAATTGATATTTGTAATCAATTTGGTATTAATAAATTGTAAGAATTAATTGTTTTTTGTAAAATTGGAATTTGAGTGGTGTGACCAAAAGTACGTTCGTCCGCGGCTAACTTCAATTCAGACCGCATCACAACATAAAAACAACTTTTGCGCCTAAATAAATCAGTTTTTAGGTTATAAAATTCTGTGATTCTTTCTATTTATTAGCTTTAGAAAAATGGATCCTAATGATCTTATGAATTTAAGTCAAGATATGTTTATGGAATGGAATGGTGAAGATGATGATGATGATCCTTATAAGGATGAAAATAAAATTGAGGAGTCGGAATCCACCAATACAGAATCAAATCTCTGTTGTTTGGCCAATTTTCCAAAACTAGTTTTGAATTTTCCTAAATGTGATCCAGCGCCTGAGATTCCATTACTTCCAAGCATTAATAAAACCGCTCAAGATTTATGTGTTAAAAGTGAAAAAGATCTAAAGCACATTTCTGATTATCTAATGGTAAAAAATGCAAAGTTTCTTCCTATATATGGAAAAAATGTCTGTTTTATAACGGAATATTTGTTTTATGAAATATCCGGACTGTTGGCAATGTATCTACTTCCTACTGATGAAGTTCGTGTAAAAACGTGTGGTTTTTATGGGGCTCCTAATTCAAACATGTTAATAGATGAAAACTTTAAAGTACCGATTAAATTTGTATCAATCGATGCAATAAATACTAACAATCGTCGTATGATGACAAAGACATGTTATTCTTTGGAAAATCCAGATTCAATAGAGTCTTATATGAATATTAAATATCAATACTTGATTGTTGAAGGAGTTTTGAAACAAAGCAGCGATGGAGGGAAATTGTTAGAGGTTGAACTTTGGAATACAGTATCTGAAGAAAATATTTTCATTTATAAACATCTTCAAAACATGAAATCTCATTTGTTTTTAAAAAATAAATATATGGAACAAGATAGTGGTGGTGGACCTTATTTTACTAATCACTATGCCGACAAGAAAGTGTACAAGAAATGATCATGTTATTTGTTTTATTAAATTATTTTTTTAAATTAAATTTCTTAGTTTTATTTTATGAAGGTTCAAGAATATTTGATGACATATTAAGGACAATTCAAAAAACTAATTTGACAATTTGAGAAGCATTTTATGACAGTTTAAAAGTAATTGATGACATTTGTGTCATATTCTAAACAATTCAGAATTGTTTTGAGGCTTTTTATGGCAGTTTGAGAGTAGTTGATGACATTTGTGTGGTATCCTAAACAATTCAAAACCATTTTGACAATATTTAAGTTTATTTATAATTAACATGTTTATCTATTGACTAAAAGATAATACTAGTAGTTTACACAAATAGTTAGAGATGACGCTAAGCTGGATTGTAATGATAGTTGCATATATATACACAACATGTGAATATGCTTAAAATGATTAATTTGTAATATTTTAAAAGAATTCTTTTGATTCAAGCAAATATTTTGCATATAATATGATGTTGAGTATTTAATTATTAATTCAACAAAAAAATAATCATTTCAGTTTGACTGACGCAAAATTAAGAGACAACTTCAGACATATTTGTGGTTGTGTAACTTCTTTAACATTAAAATCGTTATTATTGGATTATCGGCTAGCAGCAATTAAAAATGTCGACGTTGAAGATATTTTCATTAGCCAGAAACTGTAAGTTCAATTCCTAATCTCATCTCAAATTAATTATAAATTACTAACCTCAATTGTAGGTGGGCAACAATTGGCAAGGCCTCTCAGTTTATCTGCTGCTCAATATCAGAAAGATGCTACATGCAAATCAGATGGTTACATCTACGTCAACAGTCAGGAGCCGAGCATGAACATGAATGATATTACAGATCGTGCCGCTCAGACCATGTTCTGGACTGAATTGGTAAGAGGTTTTGGGGTTACTCTTGCACACATTTTTAAAGAACCAGCAACCATTAATTACCCATTTGAGAAGGGACCATTGAGTCCACGTTTCCGTGGTGAGCATGCATTGAGACGCTACCCATCCGGCGAAGAGCGTTGCATTGCTTGCAAACTATGCGAGGCTATTTGTCCTGCTCAGGTAATAGTATAAATTAGATGAGTGTGTTAAATTTGTAGTAATAATGATTTTATTGCAGGCAATTACAATTGAAGCGGAAGAAAGGGCTGATGGTTCTAGACGTACTACCCGTTACGACATCGACATGACCAAGTGCATTTATTGCGGTTTCTGTCAGGAGGCTTGTCCAGTCGATGCCATTGTTGAAGGACCTAATTTCGAATTTTCCACTGAAACCCATGAAGAGTTGCTTTACAACAAGGAAAAATTGCTGAATAACGGTGATAAATGGGAATCCGAAATTGCCAGCAACATACACGCCGATCATCTGTATCGTTAGGGCAGCTTCAGTTGTAGCACAATTAGTAATAAATAATGTAAATAAAATGGGAGAGTTTAATTTATGAAAAATTATTATTTTAACTAAACTAAAATTCAATCTAAACATTTCTTTAATAAAATACTCTCATCATCATCATCATCGGCTCAGGTTGGTCACGTAAATGTGTTTCAGCTCCGTTTTCGGTTGATTTTCAAACAGGGCCGCCCTATTCTGACCTTCGCCTTTCTTCACCCAGTGACCGTATACGCGGAATGCACATCCGTCAATCACCTGAAAATATTTAATGAAATCGGTGAATACATTCTATTTAGGATACAAACCTTGCGCAGCAATTTTAATCTGTACGGATCGATCCTCGCCACATCCAAGCTGAGCGGTTCAGGGGTAAATCGGAGCCTCATCAACCGAACCATGCATCTCACCACCAAAATGGCCATTTGAAATTTTTGTTTTGCATTGAATCTCCTCTGTTGTAGTTTCTGTTTACAAATTTTTAAAATTAATTACTTTTAAGTGAGCGAGCGAATCGGAGGTTTAGTGTAATGACATGTAATTGAAATGATTTTCTTGTTAGTAGCGAAAGATTGCAAAAATTAAACAAACATAAGGGACGTTCACAGTGACAGTTACCAATGCCATTTCTGAAATGCGACTGTATCGTCGACTATTGCGTCTTAGTGAGCGTTTAAGGGGTGCAATGTCTTGGTCCCATAGTTGCTGCAAATTAGTAAAAGAAGAAAAACAAACATTGAAGTAAAGAGAAAATGTAATTAAAACCGTACCACCATTTGGAAGAACGGATGTTGCAATGCTTCCGCGATGCTGATCCTCTTATCGGGTTCCACAACCAACAATCGTTTGATGAGATCCTTGGGTGGATCGGAAATGTCGGCCCATTCGGGTGACGAAAACGAATACTTACCTTCCATTATATTACGAAGCATCACCATCTGTTTGCGATGCCAGAATGGAGGGCAACCGACCAAACTGCAATTAAATCATCAATTCAATTCCTAACCTTATAAGTTGGTGGTAAGGTAAATGCTTACAGAGTGTACATGATCACACCGCATGCCCATCTGGAATGTACAAATTAAATTAAATTGAAATATTAAGGAATCGTTATGCGACCTACACGTCAACCTCAAATGAATAGCCATTGCTTCCTTCATACATATTGCATTTGAGCGTTTCGGGTGCCAAATATCCAGGAGTACCACACAAATCTGAAAACATAAAGTAATCATCAACTGTCATATGTTCCTGATCCATTACAAATCATACAAAATGTTCATGAAGTATTATAAAAACTTAGGTTCTCCTAAATAATGTGTCTCAGAATCATAAACTTTTCATATGTTTTGGAATATTTATTGAAATACCTAAAATAAATGTGTCTCAAATTGATACTCCTGATCTGTTACAAATTTTAAAATATCATCATTTGACAATTGAAATTTATAATAATGTAAAGTAGCTCACCATTTAACAGTTCTCCCGTTGTTAACTTTTTTGCAAAACCAAAATCGGTAATTTTAACATTAAGATTATCATCGAGAAGTATGTTTTCAGGTTTTAAATCGCGATGTACGACACATTTTGCATGGACGTGTTGCACCCCTTCTAAAATCTAAAATATTTCAATCAATTCTCCGACCATTATCAGATTGTTAATGAACCAACCTGTCGCATAATATACCTGGTTTTTTTTTCAGATAACGTAACCACTGTAGTCAAATAATCGAATAATTCACCATTTTTACAAAGTTCAAACACGAGAAAAATAAAAGTGCTCGATTCAAAAACGTCTTGTAATTCAACTAAAAAAATTCAAATTATTGATTAATTTTTTTAGACATATGATAAATATTACTGATAAATGGGTGGCCAGCCACATGGTGTAATATACTGATTTCTTGTTTGGTCGCTTCGTGTCCTGTTAATTCTGTGGTATCGTTGCTGAGATCGATAATTTTTGCAGCGTATTCTTTTCCTGTTTCTTTTTCAATGCATCTTCGTACAGTTGAACTGATTCCTCTACAAAATAACTGGATGAAATAACCTCTTTTTGTGATTTTACCAATTTTACCTTCCTAGAATTTCTTTCGGTTCATATTTTGCATAAAATTCTTTGGCTGCATCCTTATCAGGTAATTTATCATCTTCTTCATCCTTTGCCATAATTAATTCTCTATTTTGATCAATTATTCTATATATAAGTAAATGACATTCATGGAATGCTTTGTTGAGCCATTTTGAGGTTAACAATTATTGATAAAAGAATTGGTTGATTAATCAATTCTTGTTGTCTTTAGTGGAGTTTCAATTGATTTAACCTCTATTTGTTTTGTACAATAATTAAGCAATTCTTGTTTTGTTGGATTTCAAATCAAAATATAAATTACAGTGATCTAGATAATCTAATAATTTTTACAGTAGTTAAGTTTGAGTTATCAAATAAAAATGGATTTAATACAATTATTAATGCTATATTAACATAAAAACATTAAAATTAAATTATAAAATTGTAGTTTTATGTAAAAATATTTTGATTATGTCTCTGGCGCCTGATCTCGTAGCATTTATAATAATAATAATTGTACATTACTACACATATTTGTATTTTATTATGTTTATAAAATAAATGAAAATAAAGGTTACTTTCATAACCTCTGAAAGTAGGAAACAATTATTGCTTATGTATTCTTTTAAAGATAGATTGCTTGTTACAAAATAAACGAAATTTATGTATTTAGGATTTTAGCCTGTGCCATCATTTCATTAAACTTAACTTATAATTATAAACAGGTTTGCAATCATGAATACAGATATCATGCTTTGTAATAATAGTAAAACGACAAAAATAATTAGATATTTCATTTTGAATATTTTATATACATACCAATGAAGTACTCTACTCTGTAGTATGTATGTACTTCATTGATACATACATACCAATATACACTTTATACTTTTCATATAGGCAACTCAGTAAACTTTAAGTAAAAATTGGGTTGCCTAATAGGTGTAAAGTGATGAAGTAAAAAACTGCATTTTAAAAACAAATTGTGGTAAAAAGGCAGTTTTCATTCATTGTTGGACAGTGGACTGGGAAGTGGCCATCATCATAACATATTGAACTTGATCAAGAGATTCAATCAAATCATTGTTTATTATTGTTGGTGACTGAAAATTGTTCAATCATAATGTCCAGGCCTGAATATTTAGCACCCCCTGAAATTGCAAGTATCCAGTATTTATGGAACAAGTTACATAACCTCAAAATTTCATGCTTTAATATTTTCTTAGTTCTACAATGAAGATGAAGCAAGGAAATACACACAAAAGTAAGCACAATTAGAGCATTCAGAAATGGAATTATATTTTGCATTACTGATTTTAGTACTCGCATCATCGATATTCAGGTCCAAATGAGCGAGCGAGCTATTGAGCTGCTTATGCTGCCTGAAGATGAGCCGTGCTATTTATTGGATATTGGTTGTGGATCGGGATTGAGTGGAAGTGTATTGGAAGATCAGGGACATTATTGGGTTGGTTTGGATATTTCTCCGTCAATGTTGGGTGGGTTTGTTGACAATTAATTAATTCCATTGACAAATTTTTATTCTTAATTACAGAGGTGGCCGTTGAGAGGCAAGTCGAAGGAGATTTAATTTTAAGTGATATGGGACAAGGATGTCCGTTTAAAGCGGGTTGTTTTGACGGGGCCATCAGCATATCAGTTCTGCAATGGTTATGCAATGCCGATAAAACATCACACAAACCGGTGCAGAGAATGTATAAATTTTTCAGTTCATTATACGCAAGTTTAGTAAGTAATCAATTCATTTATAACAAAACTTTGTATTTTATTGTATTATGGCCTCGACCGTATCATCAACAGCAAAATGACGTTCTAGATAATCCAAGACATCATCTGAATATTCGGTTCCTTTTAAATCGTATAATTTTTCCAATTTTTGAACTATTGTAGTTTTGCCAACGTAACCGCTTGGTGTTTGCACATTGATATCTGTCATTAATCCAGCCTCTACGTTAACGTTGATTGTAAATGCGTATGATCTCTCATCCATTTTATTTTGCATTTTAAATGTTTTGCTGACTGTAAATTTGGGTGTCCTACCAAACACCCATTTCCAATCAGTTAACTCGTCTCTTAATTCAGTAATGCCGGGGAAGGTGGCTTCATCTGGATTCATTAAATGGATTTTCATGGAATCAAAGTTGATGTGTTGTGGTACATGGAATTTTTTGTAGTTTTGCGAATGAAATGATTGATTGGAATTGATAACAACTCGACTCATATAAGCTGGATTTTCAGTCAAATTTAGATTATTGTATTGTAGGTAGCGTAATGCTATGCTTTTTGTTAACGTTTCTATATCAATGGATGCATTGTCTTCAGATAAATTTAGTATTTTCGATTTTACCGATTTAGTTGCATTGGATTTGATTTCCCATTTGGGGGGTTGTAATGATTTCTGTAAACGTTCCACGTCAGCACAAACCAATAAAGTGCAATGGTGGTAAGCCGTTAATCTTGCCAGTTTTGCCGCCGTGCCTGATATCTGCAATTAAATTAAATCAAGTTTTGATCAATTCAATTTTTTTTTAATTAAATACAAAAATACACTTGAATATGTTATGTTGTGCAAAAATAAAATAAATTAATAAAAAAATGGTTAATTATATTGTAATTATTACCTTACAATTGCGTAATGTGAGATCTTCACGTGGAGAAATCTCAACTTGCAATTTGTAATCATTTTGTAAACAGTTGGCTATAAATTCCAGATTGTATGCACGGTGATAGTGTTCCTTTGGTGTGAAAAAGGTTAAATTGAGATTGCCACGATCGTGATACACAGTACCCCCACCGCTATGTCTCCTTGCCAAACTCACTCCCATCGATTTTAAATTATTTATATCCGATTCAGCCCATGGATTTTGATGTCTTCCTGTTGATTCAATAAATTAGTTTGAGCAATAAAATTGAATGCAATTATTACCTATTACGACACACGGTTCGTTGCTCCATAACATTAGTAAATGATTGTTAGTAAACGATTGATTCTTGTAAATCCAATTTTCCATAGCGAGATTGCTGAAAATGTCATTGGAAGTTGATACAATCACTGCCTTCTTTGTTGGCGGAATCACAAGTTCATGTTTCTTTTTGCTGTAACATCTGCTAAATTGCATTGTGGCACATTGAAAAAGTTGCTGTTTCCTATTCATCATCTGAAATGTTTTGTGAATTACTTTACAGAGTAGAACGGCAAGGGCAGTTTTTCAATTCTACCCCGAGAACAGTGCACAGATGGAATTGGTAACGGCGCAGGCCATGAAGGCTGGATTTTATGGTGGTGTAGTCGTCGACTATCCCAATTCAACAAAGGCAAAGAAATTCTTTTTGGTTTTAATGACAGGAGGTAATATGCCATTGCCTAATGCTTTGGGCACAAATCAAGATGCTAATGGTAATGTCGTAAAATACTATAAATTTGTTTGAGTTTGAGTTTAATTGTTTTGTAGGTGTTTCTTACACAACCAAGAGGGAACAAGCAAGAAGAGCCAGGGGTAAACCGCTCAAAAAGTCTAGGGAATGGATATTGGAAAAGAAAGAGAGGAGAAGGCGACAGGGCAAGGAGACACGACCCGATTCAAAATACACTGGCAGAAAACGTAGTGGTCGCTTTTAATTATATATTTTGATAAATGTACATACATTATAATACAATAAACATTGTTTGTTTGAAATTATTCACCATATACTACACAGGCGCCATCTATGAATCGCCATAAAAAATATGAGCTTATTGGGGAAGATTTGTGCAAAGAATAATATCAATAAAATATAATAAACGGAAGCAAGATCAAAACTCACATATTCTATCTGTGCAGTCAATGCAGATTCTAAATTTAAATCCTAATCAGATGGTTTGATTTATCTAGGAACAGGGTTCATGACCTTGAACCCTCATGGCTGCATGCTCACTCGCTAGCTGATCACATAACAAAACATTTTTATAAATTTAATTTGTTTTATAATAATTAAATAATTATAATCAATAATAAGAAAATAGTAGCCGACTACTAAATGCAATATTTAATGTACTGCAGAGTTGTGTAAAAGAAGTTGCCTATTTCAATAAATAATGTCAGCTTAGTTGCATACTTGCAAACACGAGTCATTTCTCATATTAATTATAGCAGCTCTCTTTAACAGTTGGTAGTTTCTGCAATTAATTATCTCATCCAGTGCTAAACCTCACTTCTTTGTCTTAGCACATAGCTATGTGCTTGATGTATGCTCAAACTTTTGTAAAAAAAAAACGTTAAAAATAAAATTTGCGTGCGTAAACTTAGTTGCACACCCATACTACCCATAGATGCTTTCCTTTCACTGTTCTGGACGGTTCCGAACAATTCTGTGCGTGACGCCCCATCAATGAAGTAGAGTAGGGTAGAACAGGCAACGACGACTGCGCACCCTGAACCTCGGGCAGCGTTTGGTTACTGTCATTTTAGTTCATAAAAACTCGTTTGTTTACATTTGGTATCACGAATTAGGCAACTAACAATACTCGGTTGCTTTCAATTTAAACGTGAAATAAGTCTCGTGTCAGACGGCTCTAAATCTTAAAATTTTCAAAAAATCATAAAAATTTGCAATTTCTAAAAATCAATTTTGACACATTAATTAATTTGCAATGCTTAAAGAAGATTTAGTATGCAAATTTATAAAATTTATCATCATGTTTAATACGTATTTACTTAGAAAGGTAATAATTGAACTAAAGCATATATGCATTGACTTTTGTAATCTTCAGAAAAAGTTATTATTTTACAATAAATTGTATCAAATAAAAATTAATATTATAGTCTTATCTAATCCAATACTAATCCTTCACATTCTAAAAACAAATATGAGTATTTACTTATATAGCCGCCATTTTGAAAATTATCTGACAACGCTCATGAATGGCCTATTGACAGTATTAACACTTTTTACTTTCTCATGATTGGCAGCAATGGCAACATTTGACATTTAATTTTCAATAAAGTTAGATGACTATTAATTAACAATTATAAAGTGATCAAAAGTGATTAGGTAAGAATTATTGTTCATACACTCTTAATTAATTAATAAGCTTTTGGTAGGTATATTACGTTTTGATGCGGAACTCATTTTTCAATATCAAATGTGTGAATGAAAATATGTCTACTTGTTGAATGGTTATTGCAAACAATGAGTAATTACTGAATTGTTATAATTAGTTTGTGGCATATTTTAAATGAAATGTTTAATTGCTGAGATTGTTTGTTTAATCTATGAAGTACTTGTTAATCTTAAATTATGTTATAATGTTGGCAGCTTGAGATTGAAATTTAAAAGTCATTTCTGATTCTAAAATGTAATAACACTAATAAAGTGGGGAAATATGTTTATTAATTAATATAATTAGATTCGGCAGCTTCTTCAATCATTACTACAATTTTCTTGACTACATTGAAATCAATATTTTGATCAATTCTGCAAACGTGCAGTTTAAAAAATAAAATATTAAATCGAAGAAACAATTGTTTACGGTGTAAAAGTAAATAGTTTTGAAAATGTTATCGATTTACTTATTATTACAATATTTTTCATGTTTTACAGTGCGCGAGTGTTAGTGCCATGATGTTCATTAGGATATGGAATGGTGGAGCACCGCAGTTCTTCAAGGAGCGACCTGTTCCAATTTATAGCGCCTCAGAAGTAATGTAGGTTTTCGACTGCATTTAAGGTCAGTTCAGCTAGAGATGACTCCAAGACGAAAGTAGTGAGTCATTTTGAATATTTCTTAGTGTGTGTAAAAGTGATTAAATGAAAAATAATTGATTTATAATACGGTAAGTTGATTGGAATAAATATTAATTACACGATATTGATGCAATTTGTTGAACATTTCAGGCTGATGTTGAGTTGCAGTTTGATTAGGTGCTGCCATCTGTTTTAATTAGTTATTAGAATGTATTGTAATTATAATCATAACAATTATTCTTTATTACAATGTTTTTTACTTTAAATATAATGTTTTGATGGTGTGCACCTCAAGTTAAGGATTAATCGCTTCATTTCCATGAAGTTGAGATAAATTAAGCGACTACAGTGTTGATATTAAGAAGGCGAGTAATATATTAATGTAAGCATTATTTCTAGCTTACCAAATTGTATTTTACTTTTAGTTTGGAGTAAGGTGATCATTTGTTTTATAAGGTTTTGAGAATAATACAAAAATAATAAAAGAAAATACTACTTTAGGTATAGAAAATATTTAATTTGGATCATTTGTAGTAATAGTAATATTTTGATTTTTATTATTATTTAATAAAAACTTATAACATTAAATTTGAAGTATAACAAAGATTATTGTGACAAATTTACTCAAAACGTGTCACAATATTTTTTGTTTAATCTCTTGACAGCTGCCATCCAAATTATTTTAAACCCATTGAAATTTTACTGTAATAATATTTTTGACAGATGTCATTAGGGGTAGGATCAATGAAGTAAAATACTAACTACTTTACTTCATTGGATAGGATTAATATATACACAAACAATTTCAATTTTAAATTTAATTACAAGCAGATTTAATCATTATCATTTTTAAGTATACTTTTTAGACGTAATGGCAATTAAAATAAATTGAATCTTTTTGGCATCCAAATTGAACCAAGGCCATGAAGTTGTTGTCGAAGCTGGCGCTGACCTGCCCTTATTGGAACAGAAAAAGTCGTAATTATCGTAATCGGAACCGATCGGATTGAATTTTGCGTAGTAAACAGCAGCGAAGGCGGAATAAGTCAATAGAAGAGCGGTACCCAACTGGAAAATAATAAAATTAAACAAACATTCAGTGGTAAGAAATAATTAAAATTACCTGAAACACAGCCCAGAATTTGAATGAACCTTCATTGATTAAAACGAAAAATCCGCCAAAAAATTAGCTACATTTTTTGCATTTGGGTTGAGCGGCCATCTTGTAAGGCAACGTTGCCATTTGCGTTTTTCCGCGCCTCCTCGAATAGCTTGCTTGCTATTGGTCGTGGACCAAAAGTGAATACAGACGAAAAATCCGCCAAAAAATTAGCTACATTTTTTGCATTTAGGTCGAGCGGCCATCTTGTAAGGCAACGTTGCCATTCGCGTTTTTCCGCGCCTCCTCGAATAGCATGCTTGCTATTGGTCGTGGACCAAAAGTCAATACAGACGAAAAATCCGCTAAAAAATAAGCTACACTTTTTGCATTTGGGTCGAGCGGCCATCTTGTAAGGCAACGTTGCCATTCGCGTTTTTCCGCGCCTCCTCAAATAGCTTGCTTGCTATTGGTCGTGGACCAAAAGTAAATACAGACGAAAAATCCGCCAAAAAATTAGCTACATTTTTTGCATTTGGGTCGAGCGGCCGTCTTGTAAGGCAACGTTGCCATTTGCGTTTTTCCGCTCCTCCTCGAATAGCTCGTTTACTATTGGTCGTGGACCAAAAGTCAATAAAGACGAAAAATCCGCTAAAAAATTAGCTACATTTTTTGCATTTGGGTTGAGCGGCCATCTTGTAAGGCAACGTTGCCATTCGCGTTTTTCCGCGCCTCCTCGAATAGCTCGCTTGCTATTCGTCGTGGACCAAAAGTCAACACAGACGAAAAATCCGTCAAAAAATTAGCTACATTTTTTGCATTTGGGTCGAGCGGCCATCTTGTAAGGCAACGTTGCCTTTTGCGTTTTTCCGCGCCTCCTCGAATTGCTCGTTTACTATTGGTCGTGGACCAAAAGTCAATAAAGACGAAAAATCCGCTAAAAAATTAGCTACATTTTTTGCTTTTGGGTCGAGCGGCCATCTTGTAAGGCAACGTTGCCATTCGCGTTTTTTCGCGCCTCCTCGAATAGCTCGCTTGCTATTGGTCGTGGACCAAAAGTCAATACAGACGAAAAATCCGCCAAAAAATTAGCTACATTTTTTGCATTTGAGTCGAGCGGCCATCTTGTAAGGCAACGTTGATATTCGCGTTTTTCCGCGCCTCCTCGAATAGCTCGCTTGCTATTGGTCGTGGACCAAAAGTCAATACAGACGAAAAATCCGCCAAAAAATTAGCTACATTTTTTGCATTTGGGTCGAGCGGCCATCTTGTAAGGCAACGTTGCCATTCGCGTTTTTTTGCGCCTCCTCGAATAGCTCGCTTTCTATTGGTCGTGGACCAAAAGTCAATACAGACGAAAAATCCGCCAAAAAATTAGCTACATTTTTTGCATTTGGGTCGAGCGGCCATCTTGTAAGGCAACGTTGCCATTCGCGTTTTTTCGCGCCTCCTCGAATAGCTCGCTTGCTATCGGTCGTGGACCAAAAGTCAATACAGACGACAAATCCGCCAAAAAATTAGCTAAATTTTTTGCGTTTGGGTCGAGCGGCCATCTTGTAAAGCAACGTTGCCATTCGCGTTTTTCCGCGCCTCCTCGAATAGCTTGCTTGCTATTGGTCGTGGATCAAATGCCAATACAGACGAAAAATCCGCCAAAAAATTAGCTACATTTTTTGCATTTGGGTCGAGCGGCCATCTTGTAAGGCAACGTTGCCATTCGCGTTTTTTCGCGCCTCCTCGAATAGCTCGCTTGCTATTAGTCGTGGACCAAAAGTCAATACAGACGATAAATCCGCCAAAAAATTAGCTACATTTTTTGCTTTTGGGTCGAGCGGCCATCTTGTAAGGCAACGTTGCCATTCGCGTTTTTCCGCGCCTCCTCGAATAGCTCGCTTGCTATTGGTCGTGGACCAAAAGCCAATACAGACGAAAAATCCGCCAAAAAATTAGCTACATTTTTTGCATTTGGGTCGAGCGGCCATCTTGTAAGGCATCGTTGCCATTCGCGTTTTTTTGCGCCTCCTCGAATAGATCGCTTGCTATTGGTCGTGGACCAAAAGTCAATACAGACGAAAAATCCGCCAAAAAATTAGCTACATTTTTTGCATTTGGGTCGAGCGGCCATCTTGTAAAGCTACGTTGATATTCGCGTTTTTCCGCGCCTCCTCGAATAGCTCGCTTGCTATTAGTCGTGGACCAAAAGTCAATACAGACGAAAAATCCGCCAAAAAATTAGCTACATTTTTTGCATTTGGGTCGAGCGGCCATCTTGTAAGGCAACGTTGCCATTCGCGTTTTTCTGCGCCTCCTCGAATAGCTCGCTTGCTATTGGTCGTGGACCAAAAGCCAATACAGACAAAAAATTCGCCAAAAAATTAGCTACATTTTTTGTATTTGGGTCGAGCGGCCATCTTGTAAGGCAACGTTGATATTCGCGTTTTTCCGCGCCTCCTCGAATAGCTCGCTTGCTATTGGTCGTGGACCAAATGCCAATACAGACGAAAAATCCGCCAAAAAATTAGCTACATTTTTTGCATTTGGGTCGGGCGGCCATCTTGTAAGGCAACGTTGCCATTCGCGTTTTTTCGCGCCTCCTCGAATAGCTCGCTTGCTATTAGTCGCGGACCAAAAGTCAATACAGACGATAAATCCGCCAAAAAATTAGCTACATTTTTTGCTTTTGGGTCGAGCGGCCATCTTGTAAGGCAACGTTGATATTCGCGTTTTTCAGCGCCTCCTCGAATAGCTCGCTTGCTAATGGTCGTGGACCAAAAGCCAATACAGACGAAAAATCCGCCAAAAAATTAGCTACATTTTTTGCATTTGGGTCGAGCGGCCATCTTGTAAGGCAACGTTGATATTCGCGTTTTTCCGCGCCTCCTTGAATAGCTCGCTTGCTATTGGTCGTGGACCAAAAGTCAATACAGACGAAAAATCCGCCAAAAAATTAGCTACATTTTTTGCATTTGGGTCGAACGGCCATCTTGTAAGGCAACGTTGCCATTCGCGTTTTGCCGCGCCTCCTCGAATAGCTCGCTTGCTATTGGTCGTGGACCAAAAGTCAATACAGACGAAAAATCCGCCAAAAAATTAGCTACATTTTTTGCATTTGGGTCGAGCGGCCATCTTGTAAGGCAACGTTGCCATTCGCGTTTTTCCGCGCCTTCTCGAATAGCTCGCTTGCTATTGGTCGTGGACTAAAAGTCAATACAGACGAAAAATCCGCCAAAAAATTAGCTACATTTTTTGCATTTGGGTCGAGCGGCCATCTTGTAAGGCAACGTTGATATTCGCGTTTTTCCGCGCCTCCTCGAATAGCTCGCTTGCTATTGGTCGTGGACCAAAAGTCAATACAGACGAAAAATCCGCCAAAAAATTAGCTACATTTTTTGCATTTGGGTCAAGCGGCCATCTTGTAAGGCAACGTTGCCATTCGCGTTTTTCCGCGCCTCTTCGAATAGCTCGCTTGCTATTGGTCGTGGACCAAAAGTCAATACAGACGAAAAATCCGCCAAAAAATTAGCTACATTTTTTGCATTTGGGTCGAGCGGCCATCTTGTAAGGCAACGTTGCCATTCGCGTTTTTCCGCGCCTCCTCGAATAGCTCGCTTGCTATTGGTCGTGGACCAAAAGCCAATACAGACGAAAAATCCGCCAAAAAATTAGCTACATTTTTTTCATTTGGGTCGAGCGGCCATCTTGTAAGGCAACGTTGCCATTCGCGTTTTTCCGCGCCTCCTCGAATAGCTCGCTTGCTATTGGTCGTGGACCAAAAGCCAATACAGACGAAAAATGCGCCAAAAAATTAGCTACATTTTTTGCATTTGGGTCAAGCGGCCATCTTGTAAGGCAACGTTGCCATTCGCGTTTTTTCGCGCCTCCTCGAATAGCTCGCTTGCTATTGGTCGTGGACCAAAAGTCAATACAGACGAAAAATCCGCCAAAAAATTAGCTACATATTTTGCATTTGGGTCGAGCGGCCATCTTGTAAGGCAACGTTGCCATTCGCGTTTTTCCGCGCCTCCTCGAATAGCTCGCTTGCTATTGGCCGTGGACCAAAAGCCAATACAGACGAAAAATCCGCCAAAAAATTAGCTGAATTTTTTGCATTTGGGTCGAGCGGCCATCTTGTAAGGCAACGTTGCCATTCGCGTTTTTCCGCGCCTCCTCGAATAGCTCGCTTGCTATTGGTCGTGGACCAAAAGTCAATACAGACGAAAAATCCGCCAAAAAATTAGCTACATTTTTTGCATTTGGGTCGAGCGGCCATCTTGTAAGGCAACGTTGATATTTGCGTTTTTCCGCGCCCCTCGAATAGCTCGCTTGCTATTGGTCGTGGACCAAAAGCCAATACAGACGAAAAATGCGCCAAAAAATTAGCTACATTTTTTGCATTTGGGTCAAGCGGCCATCTTGTAAGGCAACGTTGATATTCGCGTTTTTCCGCGCCTCCTCGAATAGCTCGCTTGCTATTGGTCGTGGACCAAAAGTCAATACAGACTAAAAGTCCGCCAAAAAATTAGCTACATTTTTTGCATTTGGGTTGAGCGGCCATCTTGTAAGGCAACGTTGATATTTGCGTTTTTCCGCGCCTCCTCGAATAGCTCGCTTGCTATTGGTCGTGGACCAAAAGTCAATACAGACGAAAAATCCGCCAAAAAATTAGCTACATTTTTTGCTTTTGGGTCGAGCGGCCATCTTGTAAGGCAACGTTGCCATTCGCGTTTTTCCGCGCCTCCTCGAATAGCTCGCTTGCTATTGGTCGTGGACCAAAAGTCAATACAGACGAAAAATCCGCCAAAAAATTAGCTACATTTTTTGCATTTGGGTCGAGCGGCCAGCTTGTAAGGCAACGTTGCCATTCGCGTTTTTCCGCGCCTCCTCGAATAGCTCGCTTGCTATTGGTCGTGGACCAAAAGTCAATACAGACGAAAAATCCGCCAAAAAATTAGCTACATTTTTTGCTTATGGGTCGAGCGGCCATCTTGTAAGGCAACGTTGCCATTCGCGTTTTTCCGCGCCTCCTCGAATAGCTCGCTTGCTATTGGTCGTGGACCAAAAGCCAATACAGACGAAACATCCGCCAAAAAATTAGCTACATTTTTTGCATTTGGGTCGAGCGGCCATCTTGTAAGGCAACGTTGATATTCGCGTTTTTCCGCGCCTCCTCGAATAGCTCGCTTGCTATTGGTCGTGGACCAAAAGCCAATACAGACGAAAAATCCGCCAAAAAATTAGCTACATTTTTTGGATTTGGGTCGAGCGGCCATCTTGTAAGGCAACGTTGCCATTCGCGTTTTTCCGCGCCTCCTCGAATAGCTCGCTTGCTATTAGTCGTGGACCAAAAGTCAATACAGACGAAAAATCCGCCAAAAAATTAGCTACATTTTTTGCCATTGGGTCGAGCGGCCATCTTGTAAGGCAACGTTGCCATTCGCGTTTTTCCGCGCCTCCTCGAATAGCTCGCTTGTTATTGGTCGTGGACCAAAAGCCAATACAGACGAAAAATCCGCCAAAAAATTAGCTACATTTTTTGCATTTGGGTCGAGCGGCCATCTTGTAAGGCAACGTTGAAATTCGCGTTTTTCCGCGCCTCCTCGAATAGCTCGCTTGCTATTGGTCGTGGACCAAATGCCAATACAGACGAAAAATCCGCCAAAAAATTAGCTACATTTTTTGCATTTGGGTCGAGCGGCCATCTTGTAAGGCAACGTTGCCATTCGCGTTTTTCCGCGCCTCCTCGAATAGCTCGCTTGCTATTGGTCGTGGACCAAAAGTCAATACAGACGAAAAATCCGCAAAAAAATTAGCTACATTTTTTGCATTTGGGTCGAGCGGCCATCTTGTAAGGCAACGTTGATATTCGCGTTTTTCCGCGCCTCCTCGAATAGCTCGCTTGCTATTGGTCGTGGACCAAAAGTCAATACAGACGAAAAATCCGCCAAAAAATTAGCTACATTTTTTGCTTTTGGGTCGAGCGGCCATCTTGTAAGGCAACGTTGCCATTCGCGTTTTTCCGCGCCTCCTCGAATAGCTCGCTTGCTATTGGTCGTGGACCAAAAGCCAATACAGACGAAAAATCCGCCAAAAAATTAGCTACATTTTTTGCGTTTGGGTCGAGCGGCCATCTTGTAAGGCAACGTTGCCATTTGCATTTTTCCGCGCCTCCTTGAATAGCTCGCTTGCTATTGGTCGTGGACCAAAAGATAATACAGACGAAAAATCCGCCAAAAAATTAGCTACTTTTTTTGCATTTGGGTCGAGCGGCCATCTTGTAAAGCAACGTTGATATTTGCGTTTTTCCGCGCCTCCTCGAATAGCTCGCTTGCTATTAGTCGTGGACCAAAAGTCAATACAGACGAAAAATCCGCCAAAAAATTAGCTACATTTTTTGCATTTGGGTCGAGCGGCCATCTTGTAAGGCAACGTTGCCATTCGCGTTTTTCCGCGCCTCCTCGAATAGCTCGCTTGCTATTGGTCGTGGACCAAAAGTCAATACAGACGAAAAATCCGCCAAAAAATTAGCTACATTTTTTGCATTTGGGTCGAGCGGCCAGCTTGTAAGGCAACGTTGCCATTCGCGTTTTTCCGCGCCTCCTCGAATAGCTCGCTTGCTATTGGTCGTGGACCAAAAGTCAATACAGACGAAAAATCCGCCAAAAAATTAGCTACATTTTTTGCTTTTGGGTCGAGCGGCCATCTTGTAAGGCAACGTTGCCATTCGCGTTTTTCCGCGCCTCCTTGAATAGCTCGCTTGCTATTGGTCGTGGACCAAAAGCCAATACAGACGAAACATCCGCCAAAAAATTAGCTACATTTTTTGCATTTGGGTCGAGCGGCCATCTTGTAAGGCAACGTTGATATTCGCGTTTTTCCGCGCCTCCTCGAATAGCTCGCTTGCTATTGGTCGTGGACCAAAAGCCAATACAGACGAAAAATCCGCCAAAAAATTAGCTACATATTTTGCATTTGGGTCGAGCGGCCATCTTGTAAGGCAACGTTGCCATTCGCGTTTTTTCGCGCCTCCTCGAATAGCTCGCTTGCTATTGGTCGTGGACCAAAAGTCAATACAGACGAAAAATCCGCCAAAAAATTAGCTACATTTTTTGCATTTGGGTCGAGCGGCCATCTTGTAAGGCAACGTTGCCATTCGCGTTTTTTCGCGCCTCCTCGAATAGCTCGCTTGCTATTAGTCGTGGACCAAAAGTCAATACAGACGAAAAATCCGCCAAAAAATTAGCTACATTTTTTGCATTTGGGTCGAGCGGCCATCTTGTAAGGCAACGTTGCCATTCGCGTTTTTCCGCGCCTCCTCGAATAGCTCGCTTGTTATTGGTCGTGGACCAAAAGCCAATACAGACGAAAAATCCGCCAAAAAATTAGCTACATTTTTTGCATTTGGGTCGAGCGGCCATCTTGTAAGGCAACGTTGATATTCGCGTTTTTCCGCGCCTCCTCGAATAGCTCGCTTGCTATTGGTCGTGGACCAAATGCCAATACAGACGAAAAATCCGCCAAAAAATTAGCTACATTTTTTGCATTTGGGTCGAGCGGCCATCTTGTAAGGCAACGTTGCCATTCGCGTTTTTCCGCGCCTCCTCGAATAGCTCGCTTGCTATTGGTCGTGGACCAAAAGTCAATACAGACGAAAAATCCGCAAAAGAATTAGCTACATTTTTTGCATTTGGGTCGAGCGGCCATCTTGTAAGGCAACGTTGCCATTCGCGTTTTTCCGCGCCTCCTCGAATAGCTCGCTTGCTATTGGTCGTGGACCAAAAGCCAATACAGACGAAAAATCCGCCAAAAAATTAGCTACATTTTTTGCATTTGGGTCGAGCGGCCATCTTGTAAGGCAACGTTGATATTCGCGTTTTTCCGCGCCTCCTCGAATAGCTCGCTTGCTATTGGTCGTGGACCAAAAGTCAATACAGACGAAAAATTTGCCAAAAAATTAGCTACATTTTTTGCGTTTGGGTCGAGCGGCCATCTTGTAAGGCAACGTTGCCATTCGCGTTTTTCCGCGCCTTCTCGAATAGCTCGCTTGCTATTGGTCGTGGACCAAAAGTCAATACAGACGAAAAATCCGCCAAAAAAGTAGCTACATTTTTTGCAATTTTGTTTTCCGCCATTTTGGACACCATATTGGACGCCATCTTGGCCGCCATTTTGTTTTCCACCATCTTGTCCGCCATCTTGGCCGCCATTTTGGCCGCCATCTTGGCCGCCATCTTGGCCGCCATCTTGGCCTCCATTTTGTTGTCCGTAATTTTGGACGCCGTCTTGGACGCCACTTTGGCTGCCATTTTGTTTTCCATTTTCTTGGACGCCATCTTGGAAACCTTCTTGGACGCCATTTTGGCCGCCATTTTGTTTTCCACCATCTTGGCCGCTATTTTGTTTTCCGCCATCTTAAACGCCATTTTGTTTTTCGCCATCTTGGACGCCATCTTGGCCGCCATTTTGTTGTCCGCTATATAAGACGCCATCTTGGACGCTACTTTGGCCGCTATTTTGGCCGCCATTTTGTTTTGCATTATCTTGGACGCCATCTTGGACACCTTCTTGGACGCCATCTTGGCCGCCATTTTGTTTTCTACTATCTTGGCCGCCATTTTGTTGTCCGCCATTTTGGACGCCATTTTGTTTTCAACCATCTTGGACGCCATCTTAGACGCCATTTTGTTTTTCACCATCTTAGCCGTTATTTTGTTTTCCGCCATCTTAGACACCATCTTGGACGAGATCTTGTCCGCCATTTTGTTTTCCGCTATCTTGGACGCCATTTTGGACACCAATTTTTCCGCTATTTTGTTTTCGGCCATCTTGGCCGCCATTTTGTTTTCTACCATTTTGGCCGCCATTTTTATTTTTGCCATCTTGGCCGCCATTTTGTTTTCCAACTTCTTGGCCGCCATTTTGTTTTTTGCCATCTTGGACGCCATCTTGGACACCATCTTGGGCGCCATCTTGGACGCCATCTTGGCCGCCATTGTGTTTTTTGCCATCTTGGACGCCATCTTGGCCAAAATTTTGTTTTTCGCCATCTTGGCCGCCATTTTGTTTTTCACCTTTTTGGCCGCCATTTTGTTTTTTGCTATCTTGGACGCCATCTTGGACACCATTTTGGTCGTCATATTGTTTTCCACCATCTTAGCCGCTATTTTGTTTTTCGCTATCTTGGACGCCATCTTGGCCGCCATTTTGTTTTTTGCCTTTTTGGACGCCATCTTGGCCGCCATTTTGTTTTCCACCATCTTGGACGCAATCTTGGACACCATCTTGGACGCTATCTTGGACGCCATCTTGGACGCCATCTTGGACGCCATCTTGGACGCCATCTTGGACGCCATCTTGGACGCCATCTTGGACGCCATCTTGGACGCCATCTTGGACGCCATCTTGGACGCCATCTTGGACGCCATCTTGGACGCCATCTTGGACGCCATCTTGGACGCCATCTTGGACGCCATCTTGGACGCCATCTTGGACGCCATCTTGGCCGCCATTTTGTTTTTTGCTATCTTGGACGCCATCTTGGCCGCCATTTTGTTTTCCGCTATCTTGGACGCTATCTTGGACATTATCTTAGACGCCATCTTGGCCGCCATCTTGGACATTATCTTAGACGCCATCTTGGCCGCCATTTTGTTTTTCACCTTCTTGGCCGCCATCTTAGCCGCCATTTTGTTTTCTACTATCTTGGCCGCCATCTTGGCCGCCATCTTGGCCGTTATTTTGTTTTCCACCATCTTGGCCGCTATCTTGGCTTCCATTTTGTTGTCCGCCATTTTGGACGCTGACTTGGACGCCATCTTGGACACCATTTTGGTCGTTATTTTGTTTTCCGCTATCTTGGCCGCCATTTTGTTTTCTGCCATCTTGGCCGCCATTTTGTTTTCTACTATCTTAGCCGCCATTTTGTTTTCCACTATTTTGGCCGCCATTTTGTTTTTCGCCTTCTTGGCCGACATCATGTCCGCTTTTTTGTTTTCCGCCATTTTGGACGTCATCTTGGACGCCACCTTTGCCGCCATTTTGGCCGCCATTTTGTTTTCCACATTCTTGGACGCCATCTTGGACACTATCTTGGACGTCATAAGAAAAACCATTAAAAACCTTTAACCAAACCTAACCTAACCTTAAAACTACTAAAACCTTAAAAACCTTAAACCTTCCCTAACCTAACTTTAAAAAACATTTAAAAACCCAATAAAAACTATTAAAAACCTTTACCCTAACTTAACCTAACCTTAAAACCATTAAAACCTTAAAAACCTTAAACCTACCCTAACCAAACTTTAAAATACCATCAAAAACCCAATAAAAACTATTAAAAACCTTTAACCTAACCTAACCTAACCATTAAAAACCCTTAACCTAACGTAACCTAACCTTAAAAACTTTAAAACTACGTAACCTAACCTTAAAAAAAAACATTAAAAACCCAATAAAAGCCATTAAAAACATTTATCTTAACTTAACCTAACCTTGAAACCATTAAAACCTTAAAAACCTTAAACCTACCCTAACCTAATCTTAAAATACAATTAAAAACTAATAAAAACCATTAAAAACCTTTAACCTAACCTTAAAAACCTTAAACCTTCTCTAACCTAACCTTAAAAAACCATTAAAACCTTAATAAAAACCAATTAAAACTTTTAACCTAATCTAACCTAACCTTAAAACCATTAAAACCTTAAAAACCTTAAACCTACTCTAACCTAACCTTAAAAAACCATTAAAAACTCAATAAAAATCATTAAAAACTTTTAACCTAACCTAACCTAACGTTAAAACCAGTTAAACCTAACAAACCTTAGACCTTCTCTAACCTAACCTTAGAATACAATTAGAAACCCAATAAAAACCATTAAAACCTTTAACCTAACCTAACCTAACCTTAAAACCATTAAAACCTTAAAAACCTTAAACCTACCCTAACCTAACCTTAAAAAACCATCAAAAACCCAGTAAAAACTATTAAAAACCTTTAACCTAACATAACCTAACTTTAAAAACTTGAAACCTACCCTAACCTAACCTTAAAATATCATTAAAAACCCAATAAAAACTATTAAAAACCTTTAGCTTAACCTAACCTAACCTTAAAACCATTCAATCCTTAGAAACCTTAAACCTACCCTAACCTAACCTTAAAAAACCTTTAAAAACCCAATAAAAACCATTAAAAATTTTAACCTAACCTAACTTAACCTTAAAATAATTAAAACCTTAAACCTACCCTCAACAAACCTTAAAAAAACCATTAAAAACCCAATTAAAACCATTAAAAACTTTTAACCTAACTTAACCTAACCTTAAAACCATTAAAACTTTAAAAACCTTAAACCTACTCTAACCTAACCTTAAAAAACCATTAAAAACCCAATAAAAACTATTAAAAACCTTTAACCTAACCTATCCTAACCTTAAATCCATTAAAACCTTAAAAACCTTAAACCTACTTTAACCTAACCTTAAAAAACCATTAAAATCCCAATAAAAACCATTAAAAACCTTTAACCTAACCTAACCTAACCTTAATACTTTAGAAACCTCAAACCTAACCTTAAAAAACCATTAAAAACCCAATAAAAACCATTAAAAACTGTTAATCTAACCTAACCTAACCTTAAAACCATTAAAACCTTAAACCTACCCTAACCTAACTTTAAAAAACCAATAAAAACCAAATAAAAACGAATAAAAACCTTTAACCTAACCTAACCTTAAAACCATTAAAACTTTAAAAACTTTAAACCTATCCTAACCTAACCTTAAAAAACCATTAAAAACCCAATAAAAACCATTAAAAACCTTTAACTTAACCTAACCTAACCTTAAAAACCTTAAATCTACCCTAACATAAAATTTAAAAACCATTAAAAACTCAATAAAAACCATTAAAAACCTTTAGCCTAACCTAACCTAACCTTAAAACCATTAAAACTTAAGAACCTTAATCCTACCCTAACCTAACCTTAAAAAACCATTAAAAACCCAATAAAAACCATTAAAAACTTTTTTTTTTAAGGTTTGGGCTTTGGTTAAGTTTGAGCTTTAAGCTTTGGTTAAGTTTGAGCTTTGAGCCTTGGTTACTTGGTTAGGTTTGAACTTTGAGCTTTAAGCTTTGACCAAGTTTGAGTTTTGAGCTTTGGTTAGGTTTGAGCTTTGAGCTTTGGTTAGGTTTGAGCTTTGAACGTTGGTTAAGTTTGAGCTTTGGTTGGGTTAGGTTTGAGCTTTGAGCTTTGGTTGGGTTAGGTTTGAGCTTTGAGCGTTGGTTAGGTTTGAGCGTTGAGCTTTGGATAGGTTTGAGCTTTGAGCGTTATCTAGGTTTGAGCTTTGAGCTTTGGGTAGGTTTGAGCTTTGAACTTAGGTTAGTTTTGAGCTTTGAGCTTTGAACTTTGGTTAGGTTTGAGCTTTGAGCTTTGGTTAGGTTTGAACTTTGATCGTTGGCTAGGTTTGAGCTTTGGGTAGGTTTGGGTTTTGAGCTTTGGTTAGGTTTGAGCTTTGGTTGGGTTAGCTTTAAGCTTTGAGTTTTGAGCTTTGGTTAGGTTTGATCTTTGAGCTTTGGGTAGGTTTGGGCTTTGAACTTTAAGTTTTGGTTAGGTTAGGTTTGAGCTTTGAACATTGGTTAGGTTTGAGCTTTGAACTTTGGTTAGGTTTGAGCTTTGGTTGAATTGAGCTTTGGTAAGGTTTGAGCTTTAGTTAGGTTTGAGCTTTGGTTAGGTTTGAGCTTTGGTTAGGTTTGAGCTTTGGTTAGGTTTGAGCTTTGGTTAGGTTTGAGCTTTGGTTAGGTTTGAGCTTTGGTTAGGTTTGAGCTTTGGTTAGGTTTGAGCTTTGGTTAGGTTTGAGCTTTGGTTAGGTTTGAGCTTTGGTTAGGTTTGAGCTTTGGTTAGGTTTGAGCTTTGGTTAGGTTTGAGCTTTGGTTAGGTTTGAGTTTTGAGCTTTGGTTAGGTTTGAGCTTTGAACTTTGGTTAGGTTTGAGCTTTGAGCTTTGGTTGGGTAGGTTTGAGCTTTGGTTGGGTTAGGTTTGAGCTTTGAGCTTTGGTTAGGTTAGGTTAGGTTAGGTTAGGTTAGGTTAGGTTAGGTTAGGTTAGGTTAGGTTAGGTTAGGTTAGGTTAGGTTAGGTTAGGTTAGGTTAGGTTAGGTTAGGTTAGGTTAGGTTAGGTTAGGTTAGGTTAGGTTAGGTTAGGTTAGGTTAGGTTAGGTTAGGTTAGGTTAGGTTAGGTTAGGTTAGGTTAGGTTAGGTTAGGTTAGGTTAGGTTAGGTTAGGTTAGGTTAGGTTAGGTTAGGTTAGGTTAGGTTAGGTTAGGTTAGGTTAGGTTAGGTTAGGTTAGGTTAGGTTAGGTTAGGTTAGGTTAGGTTAGGTTAGGTTAGGTTAGGTTAGGTTAGGTTAGGTTAGGTTAGGTTAGGTTAGGTTAGGTTAGGTTAGGTTAGGTTAGGTTAGGTTAGGTTAGGTTAGGTTAGGTTAGGTTAGGTTAGGTTAGGTTAGGTTAGGTTAGGTTAGGTTAGGTTAGGTTAGGTTAGGTTAGGTTAGGTTGGTGGGCAAGGAGCTGGCAGGATGATAAGTCCAACTCCAGTCAACCTCGCCTGCACGCGGTGCCCGCTGCATGGAAACTAAAGAGGCTCTGGCGAAATACTTTCTCTTCAATCTCCGCTATGATCTGTCGACCTCTCTTGGTCAAACTCTTAGATCTACCCTGGATCACACTCAGGCAACCGATGCAACTAGGTCTCTAGAGCTAGGGAGCCAAACAGCTTTTTTTTCCCTTCTTCTCTCCCCTTTTTTTTCTAGGGCGAAACTCGACGCCGACTAAAGAAACAAGAAGAGTGCGCGGCCGCCGGTAGCCAAAGCCGGAAGAACTAAACCCTCCAGCGGTAGGTCACGAAGCAAGTAGTGACCCGATAGGGCTCTGCCGCTGGAGGAGTATCCACCCTATAGGCTTCCAGCAGCCTTAAAAAAATGGAAATGGTAAAATGGAAGACGACAATAATAAAACAGCCTCGGAAAAAAAATCACCGGACGGGGGGGCTCCCTCCGGTGAATCTCCCAAGCCCCAAATCCACGACGACA
This sequence comes from Tachinus rufipes, assembly GCA_963932245.1. Classification (NCBI taxonomy): domain Eukaryota; kingdom Metazoa; phylum Arthropoda; class Insecta; order Coleoptera; family Staphylinidae; genus Tachinus; species Tachinus rufipes. The sequence goes on from OZ010748.1 coordinate 96,338,078, forward strand.
ACGCAACGAAAAATGATACCGAGAATGATACTGAGAATGATACGGAGAATGATACTGAGAAGGAAGAGCGGGACCTAACTTCCCACACAAAAGAGTCCTCCTCTGGGGGGCCTAATCAAACGGAACCGAGCGAGGATGGAGGCTCAGAGCCGGATGATTCGCCAGACTGGATCTCGCAGGAAGACGAGACAAAGCAGGAGACCCGTAGAAAATACGCAAAAGATGACCCAATAACACCGAAAGCGGAAAAAACGTTGAAAATACTGGCACAAACAGCAGCCATGGCTTTGGCTTTCATCGACAGCACAAAAGGAAAGAACGTTAACATCAACGTGAAGGGTCATATCAGAACCTTAGCTACCAACATAAAAGCTTTAAAGAATGACCTACAAGCAAAACCTGATAAAAAGGAAAAAACTTTGGAAAGCCAGCAGAAGCTAACTGATGAGGACGAGACCTCAAAGCTAAAGGGGGAATTAGCGACTCTCAAACTACAACAGAGAGAGAGCACGGAGGAAATGCGGAAAGAGATAAAAAAGCTGAAAGCCCAATTAGCTAATAGAAAGAAAGACCAAGAAAATATGCAGAGGGAGGAGACAGAGAAACTAAAACTAGAAGTAGATGCCCTCAAAAAACTTCTTGAGACTGAGAGGAAGACCAAGAAGCGAAGCCCTCTACCAAAGAAAACCCCAATGAGGGAAAGAGTCTCGGAGAAGAAATGCCTAGAAAATGCACTGGAGCTACTTGCTTTGGACTGGGAAGAAGAAGACTTTCCAAACACAAGACAAGTAGAAGGGACAATGGGGGAACTCCAGAAAAACCAAGACACCGTAAGGGTAGTAGATAAGGAATGTAAGCTCATCTACTGGAAACCGGAACGAAACGGCAGCATGCAAATCGAGGAGGTAAAGACTCAAAGGGTAACTCCAGGAGAGATGGCCTACATTAAATACACAACGCAAACCCCAACAAGCGAGCTCGAATGGGAAACAAAAGAAAGATATAGCTATTACCTGATGATCGACCTCGAGGAAAGCGACAACACGCAACTCCAGCAGGCGTACAAAGGGCTAACGGCGGTAAAAGATAGGATGAAAGCGGACCGGCGAAACCACATAGTGGCAGAGCTACCCGGAAAAAACACTGCTACGGTCCGAAAACTGATGGAATATATAATGGGCGGAGAGGGCATTACGGTCCAGATAGCCTCCCCAAAACCAAAGGAGGACAAAAGCAGTAAGAAGTCTGAGGCTAAAGGAGAGGGTAAAACTACAAAGGACGACCCTAACCAGGAGTGGAAAACTCAGAAAGGAAGGAGAAGAGATCCGCAGAAAAACAAGGACAATAGACCGAGGACGACTGAGGCAATCATCGTCAAAGCGGCGGGCTGCACCTACGCCGACCTGGTGAAAAAGGTAAAAGGAAAGGCGAATCCACTCCAGGAAGGGGAAGGCGTCAAGTCTATGAGGCAGACAAAGAATGGGGATCTGCTCATAGTGACCGAAAAGGGAAGATCGGAGGGACTGAAAAACGTCCTCCAAAAAGAACTGGGAAAACAGCAAGTCCGGAGCGGCAGCGGGAACTCTGGAGAGAGTAAGACGCTGCACGTCTCAAACATCGACGGAGATGCCACCCAAGAACAAATAGAAAACGCGATAAGGAACAAGCTTTCAGATCTAGGGATGAAAGAAGAGCCTCTTGAGCTAAAGAACTTAAGACCGACAAAGAGCGGAAACCAGAACGCGACATTGGTCATTGGCGAGAAACCTGCCAGCCTGCTGATGAAAGGAGAGAAGGTGAAAATAGGATGGCTCAAATGCACCATTAGGGAGAGGTTCCGCATCCCTCGATGCACCAACTGCCTAGGAGTCGGGCACACACGGGCGTACTGCCCCGACAAGAAAGCAGAAGTACAGGGCTGCCTGAACTGCTGCAAAACCGGGCACCAGGCAAAAGACTGCAAAAGCGCAGCTTATTGCAGGCACTGCAGCAAGGAGCATAGGCCAGACTCGACAGCGTGTCCAAACTTCAGAAAACTCCTAGACCGCTGTAGGCGGGAGCAGTCGGACCAAAATGATTAAATACCTACAAATAAACGTCGGGACCGGAAGGGCTGCCCACGACGTAGCAGCAGCCCAGGCAAGACGAATGGGAGCAGACGTCATCTTGTTCCAGGAACCCAATAAGACCATAGCTAAAAAACAGGGTCTGCTGACGGACAACGGAGCGGACGTGGCGGTTCAGATAATGAACAAAAAAAGAGCCAAAATAATTAGCCACCAACCAGAAAATGGCTTCCAAATTATTAGCCTGACAGACTATGAGGTCATAAACGCATACGTCTCGCCTAACATAACACTGCCCGCCTATATGTCTAGAGTGGACAACATCATGGAGGCCATCAGGACCAGAAAGAAGGGAGTAATTCTGGCGGGCGATTTCAATTCGAAATCACCAGCGTGGGGCTCAGCAAAGGAGGACAAAAGGGGCGAGTACCTCACACGTTGGATGGCGGCCTTAAACCTAATCCTAATAAATGACGGACTCACGCCAACCTTTGCAAGGAAGGAAAGCGTATCGTTCATTGACCTAACGATTGCCACAAACAACATCTCGGTAAGGAAATGGAAGGTGGAAGAGGACGAGGAATCCCTAAGCCTGCACCGATATCTCTCTTTTGAGGTTGGCAATCGTTACAACAACCAGGATCAAAGATCAGAATGGGAATGGGCAATGAACGCAGAAAAAGCGAGGAACGAACTTAGAGGCCTCCGGTACAACCAGAACTTTTTCCAGAAACTTAAAGAAGTTCAGGACTGGGCCAGCTACAAGATTCGCGGCAAATCAAACAACTTGCCCTACTGGTGGAGCGATACTATTGACGCAAAAAGAAAGAAATGTACCGAAATACGAAGGCTTCTGACAAGATCTAGGGCGAAAGGAGAACCGGATAGGATCAAAGAACTCGAAGCACAGCTCAAAACCGCCAGAAAAGAGTACCAAACAGCTATCCGCAGGAGCAAGATAGAAAAATGGAGAAACCTGGTCGACGACCTTGAGAGCGATGCTTTTGGACAGGGCTACCAGATACTGGTGAAAAGGCTGGCTATAAAGCCGAACCATATAACTCTAGAGGACAGCAGGAGGAAGGAGATTATTGAGAAGCTATTCCCGGATGTTATTGAGCAAGCAGCTCCGCTGACAACCGGAGACGCAGAAGACCCGACTCCTTTTACCGCCGACGAACTGAATGAGGCTATTAGAAAACTGAAGCCTAAAAAAGCCTCGGGACCCGACGGAATCCACTGCCAAATCATCAAGCTCGCGCACGAAGTCATTCCAGACGTGCTGCTGGAAGCGTACAACAAGCACCTGGACGAAAGAATCTTTCCAAAACCTTGGAAAAAAGCAAAGATAGCGCTGATCCCTAAAGGAGAAGACAAATTTAGGGCTATCAGTCTGCTAAGCGTACCCGGCAAGTTGTACGAACACCTGATAAAGAAGAGGCTTGAGGAGGAACTGGAAGAAAAAGAAGCCATATCCAGCACCCAATACGGTTTCAGAAAGGGCCGCTCAACAGTCGACGCCATCATGAAAGCAAGAGAGCTTTGCGAGGACAGCACAAGCGCGTGGACCGCAATCATCCTGCTGGACGTAAGAAACGCTTTCAACACCGCCAGCTGGGAGCAAATTAAAAGAAGGCTGACAGAAATAGGAACGAGCCGGTATCTCCTAGACCTTATAGCAAGCTACCTTGGGGAACGAACCATCCTAACCGCCCCCGGGAAGGAGAAGAACCTAACCCAGGGGGTTCCGCAGGGCTCCGTCCTAGGACCTACTCTGTGGAACGTCGTCTACGACCCCGTGCTGAGTCTACAACTCCCAAGAAAATGCAGAACGGTCGCCTACGCAGACGACCTAGCGGTGGTGATCAGAGCGAACAGCATGCAGGAGATGCAGAAGGCTGCAAACAAAGCCCTAAAGGCGGTAGACAAATGGATGACGGGAATCGGCCTGGAACTGGCTCCCGAGAAAACCGAGGCACTGGTCGTGAAAGGAACGAGGAAGAAGTCCGAAGTCGCCTTCGTCTTAAGAGGAGAAACCATCACCCCGAAAAAATCAGTCAAGTACTTGGGAGTATGGTTGGACTCGAACTGGATCTTTGGCCCGCACGTCCAAAACACCATCGGCAAAGCAGAGAAGACCATGACTGCTCTAATGAAGATAATGCCAAACGTAAGCGGGCAAAGCGCCAAAAGAAGGGCGATTTACCACTCCGTGATCCAATCCATACTGACCTACGCGGCGCCGGTCTGGAAGCGGGCTCTCGGCGTAAACAGGCACCTGACAGCGCTTTTAGCCACACAAAGAAAAGTCGTACTGAGAGTCATCAGCGCTTATCGAACGACAAGTGGCAAGGGTGCCTGCGTCATTGCAGCGATCCCGCCGATCGACCTGAAAGTGGAGGAGCTGGCAGAGAAGCACCAAGCCAGAAAGGAAGGGCGCGAAGCCACGTATAACATCGTAGAGCAGTGGCAGCGTAGATGGGACGACACCCACGAAACGGCACAATGGACAAAGAAGCTGATCCCCTCAATAGAAAGATGGGTGAGATGCCAGCACAGAAACACCGACTACTTCCTGACACAATTCCTGACAGGCCACGGGAGCTTTGGCACCTACACCAAGAAGATTGGAAAGACCCAGAGCGACGATTGTCACTACTGCGGCGAAACCGATTCCCCGGAGCACACCATCCTCCATTGCATGCGATGGCACGTCGGAAGACATAAAGCAGAGGTAGCTGTAGGAAAGGCACTGACGATCGACAGCCTAATGAACGTCCTACTTGAAAACAAGCACAACTGGAAGCAGGTACACTCATTTGTGAGAGACACAATGAGCACAAAGGAACGAGAAGAACTGGCCAGGCAGAAAGCCGCACAACAGGCAAATTAAATTAATTGAGACCAGACGGGTAGGTGATGCAAACCCTTATCGGGGTATTCCGCTTACTCGTTGAGAAGAATTGAGGTTTTTTAGTGGGTGAAAGTCCCACACTCCTGGGCGCGTTGAACCAAGCGCCCAGGGAGCAGTAGCGTTTCCCTCACCAAAAAAAAAAAAAAAAAGGTTAGGTTAGGTTAGGTTAGGTTAGGTTAGGTTAGGTTAGGTTAGGTTAGGTTAGGTTAGGTTAGGTTAGGTTAGGTTAGGTTAGGTTAGGTTAGGTTAGGTTAGGTTAGGTTAGGTTAGGTTAGGTTAGGTTAGGTTAGGTTAGGTTAGGTTAGGTTAGGTTAGGTTAGGTTAGGTTAGGTTAGGTTAGGTTAGGTTAGGTTAGGTTAGGTTAGGTTAGGTTAGGTTAGGTTAGGTTAGGTTAGGTTAGGTTAGGTTAGGTTAGGTTAGGTTAGGTTAGGTTAGGTTAGGTTAGGTTAGGTTAGGTTAGGTTAGGTTAGGTTAGGTTAGGTTAGGTTAGGTTAGGTTAGGTTAGGTTAGGTTAGGTTAGGTTAGGTTAGGTTAGGTTAGGTTAGGTTAGGTTAGGTTAGGTTAGGTTAGGTTAGGTTAGGTTAGGTTAGGTTAGGTTAGGTTAGGTTAGGTTAGGTTAGGTTAGGTTAGGTTAGGTTAGGTTAGGTTAGGTTAGGTTAGGTTAGGTTAGGTTAGGTTAGGTTAGGTTAGGTTAGGTTAGGTTAGGTTAGGTTAGGTTAGGTTAGGTTAGGTTAGGTTAGGTTAGGTTAGGTTAGGTTAGGTTAGGTTAGGTTAGGTTAGGTTAGGTTAGGTTAGGTTAGGTTAGGTTAGGTTAGGTTAGGTTAGGTTAGGTTAGGTTAGGTTAGGTTAGGTTAGGTTAGGTTAGGTTAGGTTAGGTTAGGTTAGGTTAGGTTAGGTTAGGTTAGGTTAGGTTAGGTTAGGTTAGGTTAGGTTAGGTTAGGTTAGGTTAGGTTAGGTTAGGTTAGGTTAGGTTAGGTTAGGTTAGGTTAGGTTAGGTTAGGTTAGGTTAGGTTAGGTTAGGTTAGGTTAGGTTAGGTTAGGTTAGGTTAGGTTAGGTTAGGTTAGGTTAGGTTAGGTTAGGTTAGGTTAGGTTAGGTTAGGTTAGGTTAGGTTAGGTTAGGTTAGGTTAGGTTAGGTTAGGTTAGGTTAGGTTAGGTTAGGTTAGGTTAGGTTAGGTTAGGTTAGGTTAGGTTAGGTTAGGTTAGGTTAGGTTAGGTTAGGTTAGGTTAGGTTAGGTTAGGTTAGGTTAGGTTAGGTTAGGTTAGGTTAGGTTAGGTTAGGTTAGGTTAGGTTAGGTTAGGTTAGGTTAGGTTAGGTTAGGTTAGGTTAGGTTAGGTTAGGTTAGGTTAGGTTAGGTTAGGTTAGGTTAGGTTAGGTTAGGTTAGGTTAGGTTAGGTTAGGTTAGGTTAGGTTAGGTTAGGTTAGGTTAGGTTAGGTTAGGTTAGGTTAGGTTAGGTTAGGTTAGGTTAGGTTAGGTTAGGTTAGGTTAGGTTAGGTTAGGTTAGGTTAGGTTAGGTTAGGTTAGGTTAGGTTAGGTTAGGTTAGGTTAGGTTAGGTTAGGTTAGGTTAGGTTAGGTTAGGTTAGGTTAGGTTAGGTTAGGTTAGGTTAGGTTAGGTTAGGTTAGGTTAGGTTAGGTTAGGTTAGGTTAGGTTAGGTTAGGTTAGGTTAGGTTAGGTTAGGTTAGGTTAGGTTAGGTTAGGTTAGGTTAGGTTAGGTTAGGTTAGGTTAGGTTAGGTTAGGTTAGGTTAGGTTAGGTTAGGTTAGGTTAGGTTAGGTTAGGTTAGGTTAGGTTAGGTTAGGTTAGGTTAGGTTAGGTTAGGTTAGGTTAGGTTAGGTTAGGTTAGGTTAGGTTAGGTTAGGTTAGGTTAGGTTAGGTTAGGTTAGGTTAGGTTAGGTTAGGTTAGGTTAGGTTAGGTTAGGTTAGGTTAGGTTAGGTTAGGTTAGGTTAGGTTAGGTTAGGTTAGGTTAGGTTAGGTTAGGTTAGGTTAGGTTAGGTTAGGTTAGGTTAGGTTAGGTTAGGTTAGGTTAGGTTAGGTTAGGTTAGGTTAGGTTAGGTTAGGTTAGGTTAGGTTAGGTTAGGTTAGGTTAGGTTAGGTTAGGTTTGTTGGGTTAGGTTAGGTTAGGTTAGGTTAGGTTAGGTTAGGTTAGGTTAGGTTAGGTTAGGTTAGGTTAGGTTAGGTTAGGTTAGGTTAGGTTAGGGTAGGTTAGGTTAGGTTAGGTTAGGTTAGGTTAGGTTAGGTTAGGTTAGGTTAGAGTTAAGTTAGGTTAGGTTAGGTTAGGTTAGGTTAGGTTAGGTTAGGTTAGGTTAAGGTTAAGGTAGGTTTGGTTAGGTTTAGGTGAGGTGTAGGTTAGGTTAGGT